>JAHXMQ010000566.1:23314726-23358760 GCA_020466415.1 Ammodramus savannarum pratensis | reverse complement strand
GTCTGGAAAATGTGACTTTAAAATGTACTTTGCATTGGCAGGGGAACAAAAAAGCAAAAAAAGAGAAGAGAAAGAGGGAGGAAGAATAATCACAACAGAAAATAAGAAAAGAGAGTCAAGAACTTCAGAGAGGTTTGCAAGTAATTCACAAAAACTCAGTTACCACAGTAGAAATTACATCTGAGCACAAGCATCTCTAGAATGGTTTTAAGAATTTCTAGGATCACAGTGAGATAGGTGTTCTTCCTTTTGTAGAACAGGGAAATCTGAAGCTAAAATATTCAGTTCCAATCACAGTTATCTCAATGTTTGTGCCAAGGCAAAAGGAAATCAACTGAGACTCCAATATGCTTGGCTTCAAAATTCTGGTAAATTACTTGAAGGTGTACTGGCCTTCATGAGTGTCTGGATACAGCCCCAATTCACAAAAGAGAAAGTGACATTTAAAAAACGCTTACAATTACAACTTACAATTAAAGAAATGTTTCATGTGATCACTTTTGTTGTGATCCTGCTGTTCTAATAGCACAACTGAGAGCCCACAGAAAGGCCTTTCATATTAACAACTATTATTTTCACTTGCAAGCAGCATTGAAAGCACATGGATTTTAAACCATAAATCGCTATAAATCAAATACCTCATGTTCAAAGAGGGCATCATTCACTTCTCTTCCAATGTACTGTTTTCCTGAGTATCTGTTTTTCCTGCTGTTCCTTCTACTGCTCTGTGATTGTAGGTATAGATTTAATCAGACTTGATGTAGTGCCAAATTCTAGGCAAACAGATCCAATGATGCTCATTAAGAGAGTCTGGCCCTGTAAGTGCACAATGGGGATGAACTCACATGGCTCAGATGATGGTGACATTTAGAATGGTGTCTAGAGGCTGTAAACACAGGGATAGATATTTTTCCTCATAAATAACAAAAGAAACAAAACTACTTGGAAGTCTAGAGTATCTGGAAGAAAGAGAGTAAATGATTCACGGGGAGACATCACATTTGCAAGATCACGCTGTGGACAAACTCACTTCCAGCCACATTCACGGAAATGTTGTTCTTGGCTTAACCTTAATCTGCACAGTGTGTTCATCTTTCTGCTCAGCCTAACACCAGACTCACAGCCAAGACACACCAATTATCTCACACAGCAGATGCTGAGATCAGATTGTCTACAGTATTCTGAGGCTCAGATCACAAATACCGCCACCTCAGCGTGGCCCTGGATTTACAGATTCTAAGCATTTGAGCAAACACATCCCAGTTTTGGTAACTTGGAGCTCATGAAGAAAGGGGCCTTATCGAGGCAGCTGGGGAAGAGGGGAGGGAGCCAGGCTCCTGCCTCCAGCAGCCCACCACACCCTGACCACAGACCCTTTGCTGCCCTTACTGGGTGCTAGTTCCTCAATTAGGGCTTCATGTTTCTCATTTTAGAGCTCCTCCACGGCTGCTGGGTGAGGAATGCAGTAGAAATTTTGACTTTCTCAGCAGCTGCCTGTTTTCTGCTTAGTCATTCCCCACTGCCAACTCTTGGTCTGCTTGCATGGCCTGTTCCCAAGGCAGGAATAAAATGAAGAGCAAGGCTCTGAGTTGTTGGCATCCTGTATCTCAAGATATCTTCCTCCCACAGGAGGACTTTCAAAAGGTCTAGCTAAGTCAAGTTTGTTTAAGCTTCAGAAGCAGGCTAAAAAGAGTAGGGAAAACTCTCTTTATTCCAGGTATAATGTGTTTTGCAGGACATAAACAGTCTCTGCCCTCCTAAGCAACTCACAGAGTGGGTCTTTGTTT
Organism: Ammodramus savannarum pratensis; assembly: GCA_020466415.1. Lineage (NCBI taxonomy): Eukaryota > Metazoa > Chordata > Aves > Passeriformes > Passerellidae > Ammodramus > Ammodramus savannarum. Next base: position 23,356,973 of record JAHXMQ010000566.1, on the reverse strand, counting down.
AGCCATCCCTGATGGGAAGGCTCTGTGCACAAGCCCTTGCAAAATCACTCCCCAGGGTCCAAGCCCCAGCTGCAGGGTGGAAGGGGAGCTGCTGCTGCTGCAGGTGAGGCTCAGCATCTGCAGGCTGTGGAAGCAGCCAGGCCAGGGCCAGAAGCAGCAATGATCCTCTCCCTGCCTACTCCAGTCTCCCTGTCACTAATGGCAGCACTGAACAGAACAGAATTTCTTTTTATGCACTGAAAAATAAAACCACTGCACCTACCAATCCCTGTGTACCGCTTATGAGAGAATGATAAAATGCAGCTATGATCTGTGTTCTACAAATAAAGGTCCATGAGAATTATTTACTTCCCCCCCTTCCAAAATCTACTGAGCAATCGGCTTTTCACACGTGTTCCCAACTATTGTGTTGATCAGCTAACTCACAGATCTGAAGGAGGAGATGGATTGCAACAATATAATAAACAGTTCACAGCAATGGATGCAAACATCAGCTTTGTAGCTCTCCTGTGAATTGAATGGATTCCTGTAAGCTTTTATTTAACAAACAAGTAGCATGAGTGGAGAGAAAAACTATACAAGCCTTAAATGATTTAACATACTTCTAAAATACTAATGCTACTCCAAATGCTTCCTTCTCCCAACTGTTTTTCCTTAGTGAGCAGATTTCGATCAAGTGGATTACCTGGTTTTGCTGTGATTATATTTCAAGCTGTTGTCAGCAGGAAAAGCACAAAACGCCCAGGATGACATTGCTGCACCAAAGAGGTGCTGGGGCTGTAATGCCCTCCCATTGTAATGGTCCATTAGTGCTGAAACATGACCCACTTCTGATGGCAATCAGCCTGTACCTGCTAATTACTGCACATACGGTGTCATGTTGGCTTTTGCTACTTGATTTAGTTACATCTATACGTAGGGCTATGAAAGGATCCTTGGAGGAACACAGCAAAGGAGTAAATAACACAGTTTGTAAATATTATTGCTCTTTTCTCTTATAGCTCATTGGAATCACACAATTCTCATATCTGAGATACATATTGGAGGTGTCAAATGAGACAGGGACAAAATTAAAAGCCAAGAATGGCTTAATGCATTAAAAAGGAAGAAAAAAATAACAGGAGTGAGAAATAGCTTGAGTTTCATTGTATTATGTCAACTGTGCCAGCTTTCTTCCCCTCACAGGGTATCATTCATAGCTGAAAAGTCTTTGGTGAATATCCTATATTTACATCACAGAGAACCTGTAAGACACAGCACCCCTGCCTCAATTTCACACGTTTCCTGAATCATCAGACGAAAAGAACAAAACATTAAAAAATGTGTGAATCCTACCACAATAAGAAAATATCACAGGACCTCTGGCACTAGAATTATTACAGCTGCAACACTTGCTGCTGTCTGTTTACATTGGCAACAAAAAAGGACAGTAAAAAGGAAGTTTTATGTGGTTTAGGTGCTGTTTAGATTTAGGCATGAAGGCTTTTCAGCTGCTATCTCTTTAGAAATGGCATGTCCTAAAGACCGACACATTTCACTGGAATACAAGGCCAAGACTGTTTATGCTTCCAAGGTGCCACAATAGCACACTGAAAGTAAAGCCACGCAGAAATGGTAATGTTAAATACAGCTTACTGCAAATGCAGGAAATATTTTTGGGTTTTATTATCATCTATACCTCTGAGGATTTCTAGCAGTAACCTACTGCTAGGAAAAGAGAAAAAACTTGCTGATATATCACAGCATTAGAATTGTGTTAGTTTGTGAAATGTGTTTGGTAACCATGGGTACTAAACAATTTCATAAGGATTTCACATAATCTAGGAACTATAAATAGACTTGGAAACAAAGCAGGAGCTTAATGCAATATCCACAGGTTGGGAGGCAAAATGTTCTTTGTAACATAATTTATTTCTCTGTGCTCCAACGAGCATTTTTAAGGCATTTCTGGCAATACCATAATTTCTTTTTATGTGCATATCTTCTTTTCTAGCTTATCCTGCCCATCACTCGTGCCTTGATCAAGCTGAGCCTGGGTGATAAGGAACCAGGGAGTAATAATAAAGCCCCACTCCATTTATTTAAATTTTAGAGGAAAATGTGCAGAGTAATGTGTATCAGCCAATGGTAAAGGAATTTAACCAGGTGAAAGATCCATAGAATAGAGTATTTGTTCCATGATATGAGTTTTTTAAACTCTTTGCACACTTAGCTCCTGGAAAAAGAACTGAATTTCTCAGGAAGACAAACTGACAAACATAGTAGGCAGTTCAGTACTCAAATTTTGGATGACTCAATATGAAGACAACTCAGTTAATCAAATAATTAAACTCATTATCTAAAGCATTTTACAACAAAGCTAACAATAAATTAGTCTTAGCATTGAAGCTCCTGAAGAAAGCTTAGAAATCCATGGTAATAAAGAGAACTCTGTTAAACAGAATAGTGGGTGCTATAATTATAACTTCTATTCATAATTCAGCATTCTCCTTCATCACCTTCCCCTCTCCTTTCAGTGTGTGTGCTTTGAGAAGAAAAAGTACTTGTAGATTTTTGGGGAGATTTTTCTAGTGTCAACAGAAAAAAGTAAAGCAGCACCTTGTTTCAGGGTTACTCTGACACCCCATAATGAAAGAGCTTCAGCCTCACGTGAATCTGTTTCAGCTTTAAACATTTTTCATGAGCTGCTTACTCACATCTTTATTCAGCTTTCCATCACTGCAGTATAGCAAAAGCTGCACACATCTATATTTTCTGTGAACAAACTCCCATCCAATCACGGATGCCTCAGACTTAATTTTAATCCAGGCTTCCAGCCCAGCCAAGTCAAGCTAAAGGGGTCTGTGGCATGGTGTTCAGACTCAGCTGAGAACCAAAGCACAAATGCAGTGGGACTTCAACCACAAGCCACAGCTCAAGTTCTCATAATTCATCAGCTGTTAATCAAATCACTCAGGGCTCCAGGGCTGTGGCCAGGCTGGGTGAAATAGCTGGCAGCAACACTTGCAGGGAAGACAAAGGCAGGGAACACACAGAGCCAAATCCAAGCAAATGCTCCAGCAGTTCTTCCCTGTCAAGCTAATTCATGTGTGCTCAGTTTTTAATGAGAAATTCTTGATGAATTTAACACAAATGGCTATTTTCTAAAGGCTAACTAGCACATGGATTTATACTTGTAAAGCTGCAGCTAATTATAGATTTTTTTCATGTTTTTTGGCTAAACTTGTTGTTAAAGTGGAAAAATATGCACAATACAACATTAAGGCAGAGAAGTGTTTTTCTCATCCCAGCAAGAAGTTTCAGTTATTAGATTTCTCATATTAAAATAAAAGTCACCAGCAATCTTTTTTAGCACTGGCTGGCCACCATCTTCTGTGTAGCATTTTAATTGCCTAAAGAGAATTTTCATTACTTACCTGTTAGTATTTTAAAAGTTTATCATTTTGAAGGTTTACTTGGACAGAGCCAGCCCAGTGGATGCCCCAGGGGTTCTGAGGTGCTCACTGGGGCTCTCCAGCCTTGGCATGTCAGCAGCCAGCCCAGCTGCAGGGACCCTGCCAACCTGCCCCAAGGAATCCACTCAGCCTCTGCTGAGGGACAGTGGGACTTTGCAAGGAGAGACACAGAGTGAAACCTGAGCTGCAGGAGAAGGAGCACCACGGCCATCCCACTCCAGAGGTGAACAGGTCATTCCCCAGCAGTCTTAGTGCTTCCCCAGATGTGCCTGGAAATGCAATTTGGATCACTGGCCAGAAATTAATTTTTCATACAACAACATCTATGTGGCCATAGAAAGAAACCTTCTGAGAACAAAGGTGTTTAAACAAAACTTAAAATGTCCTTATTTTATCTTAAAATTGTGCTTGGCTTTGTATTCATTAGTAAGCCCCCTCATCAAGGGTCAAGCTTGTTTTTCAAGGTATTATTGTAGTCTAGTTCCAGGACTGAAGTCCAGTGCATACAGGCCTAAAAAGAATTTTTCATAAATTTTCTCTCCCTCCACAACTCTGATACTGCACAAAGGAATTCTTGCAAAGGACAAAGAGAAGAGTATTCTTTCATTGTGGATCTTGCCTTGACAGCCTCTTGGGTTTGACAGGCTATGCCACTACTTCACACCTCAGAAAACCATTCCTTATACATCAGAAGTACAAATTTTAAGGCTGACTTCAAAATGTGAATTACTATGAAATCCAAATATTGTTTTAAAAGAAGCACATAAATAGCACAGTATAGCATCATGAAAATCTGCATTTCACAGAGCTAAGCTAACAAACTGCAAAATGGAAGGGAAGAGATTCCTCTCAGTCCTTCCTTGGGAAGCCATTTGACCAGGTACATACAAGACAGTGACTGTGGGGAAACTTAGGGCTGTCTATTAAAACTTGAGTTTCTATTAAAATTCAGACTCTGAGTTTTCTCTTCCACATTATCATCTTTGGGGTCTATTTTTTCTTTTACAAAGGACAAGCAAAAATTTCACCACTGCTCTACTGAATTCCTGTTGCAAGGATGAATAACTCAAAAGGCTGAATCTGCCTACTGTTACTGTGGTTACCAAAGTTTCCTTGCCACTGAATCTGAATATCAGTTCTGTTCCAGTTTGCATATTTCAAGCTTCTGTTACTGATATTTTTTTTTTCTTTTCTAGCTGCTGTAATGCAAACAACAAAGTAGTGTTTACCTTTAAAGCAGTCTTTGACTTCCATCCTGTGTGCAGTGTCCCAGGCTGGGCCCACTTCTCACCAGTTATTAATTTTGGGTGTTTCCATTGATTCCATCTGACTCCAAACCCTACAGGAAAAAACCCAACATTTCTTGCAGTGGGAGGAAGTTAATTACACCAAGCAGAGGACATGGAGTAAGTTACAACCACACATTTCCAAAGGATGTAAACTGTGCACCATTGCAGGAACGACACAGCAGAGAATTCTGATTATACTGAGCACGTACATATTAATTGTACTAAGCTTGTAGGGCTCGTGCTTTAAAGAAGCACCAGATATTGTAAGCACAGATGATAATTAACTCTGGAATGGACACACTTTTTCTTCCTCCTTCTAAAAATCCTTTTGGTGGACACCAATACCAGCAGAGGATGGCACTGCTCCTCTGCACTGTTTTGGTAACAAAACTGAACATTGTTCTATAGAATTCAAATTGGCAGCTTTAATCCGGGGTGAATGTGGGGTTGGACCAAGGTACAAAGAAGTTATTGATGCAAAACCATATCATTAGGTCATTCCTTGGTTCCATTTCTCCACAGATGATAGCAAAACCAGTGGAGCAAGATTTGATGATATAAAATAGCATCTTTGATGCTGTATATGCTTTACAATTCCTCAATTTTGAAAAATGCACTGCCAGTACCACTGGGAAACACACACAAATTTTCATCTAATATAAAAGAGGAACAGCTTGAAGACATACGATGTTTGAACAGCAGTTCCTTGCCTGCATTCCCCCTTGTATTTTTTACTCTGTAGGGCATATACACTGTCTGAAGCACTTTCTTTGGTTCCTTTAAGATTAGTAACAATGGTCCAAAGCCTTTAAAGCAAAGCAAACTCTTGAATCTTGTCAGGGTTTAATCAAAAGTCATCTTGCTTAATTTTAAAATACTGGTTTTTAATTTTCCTTTTAAATTTAAGGTTTTAAACCCAGAGGATTTTGTTTAAATATTTTGAATAAATCAATTCAAAGGGAAATTGCTTGACCTTGGGTTTTTTTTCAATTTGGCAGAGATGAAACAATTTTAACTGCCTTAGTGTAAAACCTATGTAGATTAACTTTAGTACCATATGCAGAGCTCAGCAAAATGCATTTCTGACTTTGGAACACAGATATGCAAGATATACAGATATTCCCCCCGCCCACAAAAAACACAAACCCAAACAAAACAACCCCAAAAAGAAGCCCCCAAAAAAGGAATATATTTTCACCACAAAATTAGAAGTCATTAAACAAGAACAGAACAGAAGCAAGCCAAAGAATTGCTGAAGGCCTCTGTTTCCAGCACAGCTGCTACAATAGAGAATGAACCCAGCTGATAAACTCTCAGGAAACTTTAATGACACGAGGACAGGCCCAGGCAGTGAAAGCAGCTGAGTGGGACAATCACAGAGAGCTCCTGAATAGCAATGGTGCAACACAAAAGGATTTCTAAATTTTTGAGGCTTTCTAGACTGCAAAGGCAATGAAACACAAGATGAAAGCGGTCTGGTTTAGAAAATTATGCTGCTGTCATTATGCTACAAGTCCACAAGATGCTCCTTCCACCTACTTCCCAGCCCTGTGGAATATATAAACCTCTATACATTTTTAAAAATATGTAGAAGAATTAGCAAGAGTCAGTATAACTACAAAAAACAGAAGAGACCAAGCCCAGCTTTCCCAAATTTTCCTAATTATGCCTCGATTAGATGTTCACTGCATTCAAAGAACAACTCTCTACTGAAAATTAATGATTTTTAATGTCATATCTGCCACTGTATGTTATTCCACTGTTGATAAACCAATGCATTTAAGGCGGCATTAGCAGAAGATTCATTTTTAATTTCTGTTTCAAAGAAAAATATGCAATTTTAATTCCATTTATTTTTGCAGTGCCTTTTTAGCTCAGCTCTGACAGAAAGGAAATCAGACATTTGGAAAAATGAGCTAGGTTGATTGAATATTGATAAGCCAATTTTTAATTTATCAAGGTTATCTAGAGGAGCTAACACGACGGTGCATACTAACAAGAAATATCAACACACTAAGTGGTGTGTACAGTGAAACATTTCTTTGGGGAAAGAGCTCTGGAAGGACTGGGATTATTAAAATTAGAACCATACAATGGGGATAGGAAGGGACTTCCTAGGAGGAAATTAAAAGCAGGTGACAAATGTGACAAAGAGGCTGAGATGAATAAATGGCAAATTTTGTATTTTGCACTGGCTGCCACACAAAAGCCACAGCAAATGAGTCTGGATAAGGGAGACACCCTCTGAGGTGACATCCTCTGAGGTAAAATGGCACAAGTAATGCTAACGTTTAACTCCTCCAAAATTTCACAGCAAGCCAGGTAATTGTTACAGACCTTACAATACACAGCCCACATTGTCAAAAACCTGCAAGGCTTGGCAGGCCCCCACCAAAGACAATGCCCAAACAGCTGAGAAGAAGCAAGTGAGCATTAGTTTTTATTTGGGGGATGCAAAAATGAGCAAAATGTACTGCAACAAGAATAATGCCAGAGCAATATGTAAGATGTTAGAAAAAGTGCACTGATTCCTCTCTTGACTCATAGCAGCAATTTAATAAAATTACACTTTATAGCAGTACTTGGCCAATAGCAGATGTCTGCACTTGTTCATTGGAGATAAACCATTAGAATCCTTCATTTCATAGATTTATCAATAATTTAAAAGCTATGTGAGACTCCAGTGAACATCAGTGTGGTCAGAAAATGCTAGAAATAAAGCTTTTTACAGGATTTCTCCCTCTCATGAAGCTAAAATTACTGAAACCTTACTTAAGATCTGTGTGCTTTATCTTCTGCTCTCTCCCTGTGCCAGCAGCAGCAGAGGAACTGCGGCACCTGCCCCTGGCCCTGCCTGACCCAGCCAGGACAGCCCCAACCCAGGTGTCTCCACCCTGGCTGCTGCAGCATCAAGGGGGAATTCATAGATTACTTCCCTTACTGCTGTCCTGCATAAAAGAGGAGTGTCTGATGTAAATTGCCTTTGTTAATACTCATTTTTACATCTTTTCCAACCCTGCAAGACCTTTCTTTCCACAACCTTTCATCTACAGCCATAAACACACATGGCAGTTGGATGCAGATAGCATCCTCCAGGTATGAACCTTGCAATTTACTCTTTTCAAAAATTCCTATGAAACTCTCAGTTCATAGTTTGCAGCAGATTAATGCTGTAGCTGATTTATACTTCAGAGATAGGTGCAAAAAATGTTCTTAGAATTTTCCCCCACATGGGAACATCATTAGGCAGACCCAAGAGAATCTCTCGACCTCCCAATTCCAGTCATGTGCTGTTCATGTTTTCACTTTCCCACATGCTCCTGTCAGAGCTACTCCCCAGTCTGATGTACATGCTTCATTCACTATTTGTTTGATTCACTGATCTAAAATAATATCTCCATCCCTGTTCACTTGGTTTATCTCTCATTAGGGAGATCCCATTCACCTTCCAGGAGCAAATTCTTTTACACCTTGTCATTTGTTCTTGGCAAGTTTGGAATGGAATTCTTTCATCCACAACTGGTCACAATTCAGCACAAGTGACACTTATCTACTCATACTTTGTCCTCCTTTTAGGAGGACTATTCACCACCATCATTTGTAGTAACTGCTCTTTAATTCCCCTCTCCCTTTCATTTAGGGGACCCATCCAGTAGGATGGCACCCAGCCACTATTTCAAAAACAAATGACAATAGACTTACAAATCTGCTACTATTTTTAAAAACCTACCTTTATATTTGTTCACAGAAAAATTGTGTTTCTTATTTTTTTCTGAAAACACTGATATTTCAGAAGGTTACAAAGAAACAATTTATTGTGTTTACCACAAAAAAGCCTGAGTCCACCCCAAAATTCCAAATCAAATATTTGTAATCAAATTCTCACCTTTCAGCAAATAATTATCGGAAAGATTATTAATGTAGTGGGTACAAAGCTACAAATTTGAGGCAGATTATAATTTGTTGCACTCAATGCATTATGAATATACCCAATGATAAAGGAAAAAGAAACTATTGTAATTCAATAATGGAAAAATGGCCAAAAAACTGTTTAATTTTTTTTTTTACATTCTGTAAACTATTTTATATTGGCATAACTTTGTACTTGCATAGGATATATGCTTTTAACTTTTCAGCTGTGAGACTTCATTGATATAAGTTTGCACTGTCTCATACCTTTCAGAGAGAATGCAGTGAGCATAATGAAGCTGGAACTGACAGAGGAATAATCTGCATTTGATCTCGTCTGAATGACCCATAGTTCTGCTGTGGTTCAATTCCTCCTATCTCTTAGGCCATATTAATTGGAAACAGAAATTTGAAATATTAAATTGATAACGGACGGCTTTTAATTTCCTTCAGATCTTATCATCCTGCATCAATGTGCACAGTTCTGAGGATCTGAGAATCTCTGTGTGAATTAATGACGCATCTCCATATCTGCATGATAAAGATGGACTGCTCTGACAACATTTACATCTGATACTATTAGAGCCTCTCCAATGATAGCCATTAACAAGTCCATTAATGTGAGCATATTTCCCTGAGGCCCTATGGCCATTCGACATTGTAATCTAAATCTATACTCTCCAGAAACTCCATTAGAAAGCAATGAAGTAAGTCCCTGAACTATACAAAGGTTATCAGCCACATTATCTCACTGAGCAAAAAAGAGGAGGGAGGTTTCCTTCAGTACAGGCAGTATAGAAGATTAAAATGTACAATGGTATTTTCTCTTAACAAGGAACTATATTACAAATACATTGGCTGAAATCCACATTGCTGTGGCTTCAAGCAACTCATACTCAAGCCCTTAACTTTCAGAAGATTGTGTTCAAATGGAATAACACAGTCCAGAAATTCATCATACAGACAGATATATAATAATCTAATAATGATGTTAAAACCCTAGTTCTGTTGGCTTGAAGTCTGTATCCCAATTTACAACGATTTGATTGAAATAAGAATTACTGCAATATGCAATTCCTTATTTCCAGTAGATAAAATTGTAGTTTAAGAAACAGAAGAATTACTTTCATTTCAAGATGATTCTATTATAAAAATACACTCATCAATCTGTTTTCTGAGAAACTGGTTTCACCTCAAACCTAACAGTGATAATCATTCACCATACAACAGGCATCTGAGGTGGCAGCTTCAGAACAGCAAGTATTGCTGACAAAAATAGACAGTTGTTCCCAAGTCCTAATTCTTATGACAAGAATTAAATGAGAGGGCATCACAGCTCCAATCTCTTCCTGATCTAATCTGGGAGTAAGCACAATTTCAGACTCTTGGACCATGTACTTGATATCCTTCTGTGTTAAATCAGAAGTTTGCTGGAATCAACAAAATAGGAAGTCCTAATGTAACTTTGCTTTTGAGGAGGAATATTTTATTTCTTAAACTGGCACAAGCCCACAGTTAACTATTCATTGTTATCATTTAAAGGTTCTTCATCAAGGCAAAATTTCCGAGAATGTCAGCATTATGTAAAGCAAAATAATTATGCCCAAAATATAAAGGAGAAGTATGGATCAGTGTATTGAAGCCATGGGTAGACACTGATGAGAAACATCCCTATAGCCTTCAAGTTCATTACTAAACTGGCCTCATTTTACCACAAATCTGCCCTGGCCATGATGGATTTTGGTTTTGCAGAAAAGCATGCATTTGTCTGAAGGCATTACAGAAGCTGAAAAACATCTCTCTGTAATTACTTGATTATGTTGCAATGCAAATATAAACACCCCAAGAGTCATCATTGATCAGTCAATGTTTTTAGGATTATGGCTTTTTTGGTCCCAGCAATAAAAATCTATTGATATTTAGGAGCTATTTATGTCGTTCACTTTATGTACCATGAGAATATCTGACAGGAGATTGTTAGCACAGGTATTGAATACTAATATCTCTTCATATTGGTGTCATACTCATAATAAGCTCTGGGCTTTCTTAGCAAATTGACATGAGAAATACAATTATGTAAAAATCTTTGATCTTTTTTTTTCTATGTAGCCTCTGTTAGAAATAGAAGAGTGAACTAGGTGACCTTTCAGTTCAACGCCATATAGGAATTTGCATCTCTATAAATAGTATTTAATTTAGAAGATCTTTAAACAACTTCTGCTTCCTCTTAAGTCTCTCTCAGATAACCTGGGAGATTACACACAAAACTTCTGTCTCTACTTAGTTTCCTTAGGCATGTTAAAATTTCAAGACTTCTTAGAGGGGAAAAATGTACTTTACAAATACACTCATGAAATACTGCCCTAAGCTGGGAAAAAAACCCCATTTTGTAAACAGTCATGTTAAGAGTATCTTAACTTCTGAGCTATTATTACTTTTTATAGAATTTAACATTTAGGAACAGAACTTGAAATTTCACATAATATGTTATAATTTACTCAGCAATCATCGAGGTCACTCCTAAGCAACTGCTCAAGAAATATTATATACAGAAAAGTAAAGCAAGTTCTGTGTTATAAAATACAATGAAGCATTTTAAAATCCAAATCCCTTCCCTCCCTCCAAAGGAACAAATTATTTTTTCCTGGAAACCAGCATGCTGCTAGATTCAGCCTCTGTCTGCCAAATCTGAGTCTGAGTGAATGTTTCACAGTGAAGACATAATACCTTGGAAAGGGAAAACACACATAACGAACCTGACAAGAACAGCAGTGCACACAGGGCTCAGCCATGGGAACAAGTGCTGTGCCAGAATTAATCACATCCAGAAAAGTACAACTCCTTCATGTTCATCTCTAGTGCTTGCCAAGGGTGCTGACAACTTCTAACATGCAGCAGTATATTAAGAGCTTTTCTGAAAACCTGCAAGATTAAAGGATGGTGATAAATCTCCTCAGACTCAGCTCAAGCAATAAATGGTGATGAATTTTTGGGAACACACTGAAAACCCAGAATCAGCACAGTAAGGTACTTGGTCCATGTTTGTGATGGTTCACATGAAAGCCTGAATTCCAGGTTCTCAGTGAAATGTATATTTTCTGCTGTACTCAGCCACCTGCAGAGTTCTGACGGTGCCAGCTCATCCTTCATTGCACTGCCTGAGCAAAACGTCAGGCAGAGCTCTGCACCAACACTCCTGCAAACCCAGCTGAATGCAAAGTCATAACAAAAGCATTTAAAAAAACACAGCGAAAACAACCTATAAAAAATAAACCCCAACTTACTCCACTTTTACTATGCATAGCATATAATTTTTTCTCATAGACTGAGTGGTATTTACTGCTGTTGGAAAATCAACTTTTTTTTTTAGTCGCTTAGAAGAGCTCTGCAAACTGCCTGAAGCAAGTTTTTCCTATGTATAAAAATCAGTTTAGGATCTTGAAATCTAAAAAGACTTATTGAATAATCATTGCAAGATTATTTCTCTAGTATTTTACATGCACAAAGAATCACTGCCTTCCAGTTCTATTTCAAGACAGGCATCACCTATTGTCTGTTTTCAGGATCCATTACATTCTGCTCAGCAGTCTACTAATGCATGACTTGTACTACTGAACCACCTCCTTGAGACTTGGCATCTCTTTAACAAGACAGTCCTTGGTAGGAACTTAGCTTTCATAGTAATAAAATAACACAGAGGTTTTTAATTACCTCTGGACAGTTAATCATCATTGATTGTTCCATGACTCCATCATGTCACTGGTTCTGGAAATCACTCATCACAGACAACCTCTCCAAACAGTCTGACTCTGCAAGACAAGAAAGGAGCCCTTTTTGGTGACTTAGCAATAATAATGAGAATTATACAAGTACTGAAATGAGACAGACGAAAGAAAACAACACATAATTATATAAATGTTTGAAAGAAGGAAAATGGAGAGAACGGAAAAAGTTAAAGGGAAAGGCAAAACCAGGTAGAAAGCAGCAGAATGGGAAGAAAGCTCGGGGGCAATGTAGGAGTAACTGTTCCTCTTGCTTCTCCATAAGCAGAACAGTAGCCTGCCAAAACATCTAAAACCAGGTACAGACACAAGAAAGTGCTGTACAATATCCTGTTCTCCAGTCTTTGGGGTCACTTCAGCAGTCAGGATCAGGCTTTTCCAGACTGTAAATTGGAGAGGAATCTAGTTTTCATAGACAATTGTTCCCTTAAGTATGTGGATTTTACCAGAAGAGAAAAAAACCCAAACCCAAAAGAGTTAGATGCAAGTCTCTAGATTGGTCTTTCTGGAGCTTCACACACACTTTGTGCAAATCACTTGGCAATCTGTTTTGGCTAGAGGAGCTAGCTGCTTTTGGCAGCTCACAGTCTCAAAAAATCTTTCAGTAACTTTTGTTGACTTCCTTGTATGAGGTTATAAATGAAGCTTTATAAATGAACCTTTTCTCCTCTTCCAAAGTCCCATCAGTATGGGGGGCACACAGAGCTTCAGACAGGATTATATTTATCAGGGCTGTTGCTGCAAATACTACTTTTACAGTCTCAAATGTCATCTCAAAATCTAAACACCTGCAAGTCTCTGATATGGTTACATCAATTGCAATTCGTTCAGACAGTGATAAACTGTCAAATCTGTTTGGTTTGTGCTGTTTCCCCCTATCTTCTGCTTTTTCAGAATCTGTGACAGCTTTATGGGAATGCATTATTCCTTGGGAAATGTAAGATCTGCACAGACTTTTCAGTGAAAGACAGTATTCCTGAGTTCTTTAAGCAGTAAAAAGGAGCTGTAAATGGACTGAGCAATTTTCTTCCTGGTTTCAATGTAAATAACAGGTAACAGAAGACGTGCAGAACTCCCTGCACATCCCCTCGTGGTTTTGCTTCTGGCACACACTTGCTGCTTTTGCTGGGGAAATGAAAGTTGCATCATCTTGAGTGCCTGATGAAATCACTGGGCAAGAGTGATTCCCTCTTTCATGCTGGCTTATTGTGATATCTTCCATCTCAGTGGTGGTCTGAAGCCACAGTTTCTGATAATCCCCTGGCCACCAGGGTACAGATACTCTTTTAAATCTCAGAGTTGCTGCTATGTTTAAGGAAGTATTCCAGTTAAAATATTTGTCTTCACAATTCTTTTCACAGTAATTTTCCAGGGAATTTCAGACACTGATGAGTGTGCATCTTTCCAAGTGTGACAAAGAGAGATGTTAGACAGCAACAATCATGACTACTGAACCAAGAATAAGCTGAAGATTACTTTTGTCCAAAATTCAACCTTCATGAAACTCTAGAATTAAAGTACTAAGCCTATGTCTCCTGAGATTGTCCTGCAATTCTGAAATCTGTAATGCAAGAGAGCTCCAGAAAGAGATTAGAGTACTAATCTGGATCTCAGAAATGCACTCCAAACACAAAGTAAATTATTTCCCTGCAGGCAGATGGCCAATTTTTCCATTCTCTTCCCATTTTTAATTATGCAACTGATGCAAGAACTGATTCTCAAACAGGACATAAATGTAGTCCCTACAGAAAATTTTATTTTCTAAAACCACTTCTACCTTTTTTTTTATGGAATTGGATTTCAGAGGATTTCTAAGATGAGAACTACTTTTTAAAATTAGTTTAAGGGTTTTTTTATTCAACATATGTCTAGAATTACTTGAAAATTAATCTTTACCCTAGCAACCAATTGCATCCCCAAAATAACTTCCTAGAAAGGTAGCTTCTAACATTTCAGAAGAACAACTACAATGTGGCTTAATTGCAAGGGATAGTCTGATAGTATACAGAATATAATTACATGGTATTTCATATCTGAGTCATCCTAAGAATAGAAATGGAAGGAAGCAATAAAAATTACTCAATCACAAGCTTAAAATATTCTAGGCAATAAATTTAAACAGCGAACAACCCTCTTAACATATATGTGGCACAGGCAGCTCCCAGTAAGTTAAGAAGCACCTGGCAAATATTGTTAATTCCCTTGCACCCAAGTTAATTGCAGATTCCAGCAAGCAATCAGATATGATTAAATTACATTTTTGGAAACTACCACATGATTCAGAGGCTGAAGGAAGACAGCTTAAAATAGACCTTTGAAAGGTAGCACTAATTAGGTAAAATCTTAATTCTACTCCTCTCAGCTTCAAAATTGCAGGGACAAACTCTCCTTTCAGAACACTGTGTGAAAAGCAGCTGTAATCACCAGGCTGTACAGGTATATTGAACTCAGGATTTTAACCTCCCATGGAAAATTTCTTTTGACCTCATTTATTCTCCAGAGAGAAGTATTCCATAAACAAGAAATCAAGATTTTTTAATTTTTTTTTTTTAACTGGGTTTTTCCAGTGCCTCAGTGCATCAGTCCTAATTCATATAAAAGGCACGAACAGAGTTAGGGAATGCCGGAATACCCTGAAAGAAAGAGGTCTAAGAAAACAGCTAAGCAAGCAGCACTACTTGAGAAGAGATAACAAGAAGGGAGAGTAAGAAGATGAGAGGTCAGGAATCATTTGGGAAGCTGTGTTCAATAACTCAAAATGCATGATGCTCTATATAACTCATATCATAAATTACCTCATCTCTCTCTCTCTCTGGCATCTCCTCTAACCCAGGCCCATTTTCCATTTTTATTGAA
Source organism: Ammodramus savannarum pratensis (assembly GCA_020466415.1). Taxonomy (NCBI): domain Eukaryota; kingdom Metazoa; phylum Chordata; class Aves; order Passeriformes; family Passerellidae; genus Ammodramus; species Ammodramus savannarum. Next base: position 23,341,682 of record JAHXMQ010000566.1, on the reverse strand, counting down.
GTAACTTGTTCCTCACTGAATTTCTTAACACCCATCTCATTCTCACATAGTCGTGGAGCTGGCATACTTTGAATTTTTCATTGTACCAAAACATGCCTCCCTTGTTCACCTCAGACCTCCCTTCTATCTCCCATTTCCATTTCTAATCCCATTAGAGACTCCAGTAAACCACTAAGCCTCAAAAAGATCAGTTTTCACCACTGGAACCTAACACACAGCAAAGCCTATCCTGACCTGAAGGACTCTTCCTTCTCCTGCCATAAAAACCCTCAAGCTTCTGCACATGCAGCACCAGGGAACTGACTGGAAAAGGTTCATAGAACAGAAAAACTGGTTTTTATGTCACTGAAAATCACAGAAGACAGCTTTGCAGACCCAAACTAGATGGCATAACCATGATATTAATAACAACATTATTGCTACTATTGCAATAATAACAATAATAGCTATTATTGCTATTATTGCTATTAATAACAACAACCACATTTTATCCTGATTGGTGCTCTAGGTCACTGCATCCTACCTACAGACTGATGGCATGCACCTGAGGCAGAGAGAAATCTCAGTTCACATTCAGAGCCTATCTAATGCCATGGGGTCTTTCAGGCTTTGTAATTGCCAGGAAATTAAAAAGTATATTTTAAGCCTTCAAAAAATGTACAAACCTATGTCACGATTAGCAGTACTGTGCACATGGTGAACATTGAAAAATCCAGGTGTGTTAGTATTTTTAATAATATATTGGTGATAACTTTCCCATTTTTCTCCTTCAGTGGAATAAAAGAGCTTTACCACATCAATACTTTGAGTTCATAGTTTAACATAAAGAGCTGGGAAACATTAAAAGAAAACTGAAAATCTCTGGTTTTGTGAGTTGTTCTAAGAGCGCAGGCACTTGGAAAGCAGCAGCAATCAACTCATTTACTTCATATTGTATTTTCCCTCTTGCAGCATATCATTTGTTCATCAAATTTGCATTACTGAGCCCCAGAGTGGAATATTTCAGATGAAGACAGAAAGGACAAAGTGTGGGTGGAGAGACACCAAGTGCTTGTACATGCCAGACTGCCTGATCAGTAAAAAGGAATTACTCATAAATGGGACTTCTGAGACAAATATTAGGCACAACTGTGCTTCCAAGTCCTGTAAAAAGGGAGACAGCTTCCACTCCATTCCAGGTGGAACTAACCTAAGTAGCACATTAAATTTTTTCTGATTTCCATGACTCATCTAGCACTAGTAGAGGGCCTGATCTTGCAAGATATATCTTTAGCAGCTGTGAACTTCATCCTGACAGGTCACATGAAAAAGCACTGATACTCCTACATTAAGCAAGATCAGTTACTTAATGTAATTGATAAGCTGGAGGGGGCTCTAGAGGAACTCCCACAGGTTCCTCATGAAAATTGATCCATCAGAATCAGGGAAGAATGGATGGTGTCCTTGACTTTGGGTAAATCAATTTCCTTTAAACACTCCTGAATCTTTTCAGTACAAAGAACTTGTAAGTCCCATGGACAAAAAGGTATGTGTGAAGACCTTACTATTTGGGTTTTTTAATGGACTGATTATAATTAAATGCCAGTATTTACAAGCCAGTTGCCAGGAAAGAAATATCTAGAATCCCACAGGAAAACATTTCACCCTACACCTGCCTTATCTGCTAGATGTTAAAGTTCTGATTAGATCACATTTTGGTACTAATGAGGAGCTTCCCTACACAAATGTATGTATTACTACAAACATATATTGATAGTGTCAATGTACATTGATATATGTTAGTTGCCCTTCTTTAAAGGATATATAAGGATATATATAAAGGATATAAAGACACACAAGAAATGGTTACGCATGTGCAAATAAATAGAAGTAAATAGAGAGTCTCCTACAGTGACATCATCTCTCTTCCACTCTCTGAACCATTCTCACTTAACTCTGACTAAGCACTGAGGAAGTATTTTGAGCTTTGAAATGTGTCTTGATCACAACAGCAACAGCAGTAGATGTGCAGTGGCATGAACACCAATGAGAAATTATTTAATTTAAAATTATGTGTCCAAGTAAGGGAATTCTCTTTAATGAACAAACCAGACCAAACCAGCATAGTTACAACACTGTCTCTAATAAAGACATGCCATAAGACACACAACTGCAACAGCAGCTTTGCAGATTCCAGAGGTACACCAGAAACAGATTTTTAAAAACACACATACATGTATATATAAATTATTCATCTTGTCATTCTATACCATGAGCTGACTATTTGCTCTGCTGCAACTTCCTACATTTTCCATAACAATCTTATGTCACTTAGAGTAAAACTTCTCCACAAAGTCATTTTTTGAGTGGTAAGTGCTTACTCTTCTTAAGCAAGTTTCTTCAAGGGACTAAAGAGACTGGAAAGTTTTACAGCTGAACCATCGGTACAAATCTAGGTGACACTGACTAATGGAATTTGGTTACCAGGACATTAAGGAAGCTGTGAGTTGGGTCAATCACACACACACACACACACACACATCCCTGCAGACTGGAAGTATTTGCACCTGAAACCAGTGTGTTTGCATTGCCAGGAAGGCCAATAATTGGATAGGAATGAGAAATAACTATTCTCATGCTTGAGCCTTTCCTTCAATTTTATTTACAAAGAACACAGGCACAACAAAGAGGAGAAACTTGAAAGGTTGGCTCCTATTTTAAACGAGGTTGTGCAACAAAGCCTGTAGAATTGCTATTCCAGTGACTTTCCTGAACACTGAATCCTTGCTTTGAAAGTTAAGATCAGTATCTGTCGCTTGTAGCTTTTTTTGCAATTTGTATTCAATAGAGCTAGCAGAAACCACTCCTTCGAACAATACCTGGTCTTCAAAAAGAGAATAATTCATTTCACACTGGGCTATTCTTCAACAATTTTTCAGTCAATCACGGGGTTAGTCCACCTTATTTACAGGACAGTATACATGAATGATAAATTAGGTTACACTAATTAGAAAAAAATCTATTTAAAATGTCTAAAACGAAAATGTAACAGAAAGTTGGACTTTAATCATACACACATTGTCTAGTCAAATAAACCTTGTCTCAACAATTATTTTATTTACATTGGCTTAATACCATTTATTATGGACAAAATAGCCAATATCACAAAACTGAAAGCAATAATTTGATTAAAATCACAGCAAAGGGAGTTCTAAACTCTCTTTGCATGGTTTCATTTAGAAGCACTTTATCCCTATAATACAGGGGAATATTATCAGTAGACCTCTTTGCTTAGCTAAATACAATTACTTTCTTTGAAGGTCACTCAGGAACATTCCTGAATACAGGTACATAAGGTTACAGAAGGGCTTTTAAGTAAACTCTGGAGAAAGTTCTAATTTTTTTTTTAAAATTCACTTTAATAAAACCCACTCCAAGGCACCCCTCTTAGAAAATTGCAAACAGCAACTTCTTTGTTTGAGCATGGCAAGAGACAAATAAAAGCGTTAATCAGTGTCAGACATTGATTTGTTTATGCAGTATCATACAAAAAAGTAATGAAAACCCTAACATACATAGGGTATACATTTCTGCTGCTTTCTGAATTCCTCCTTATTTGTACTAGCAAAGACCAGATAAAACCTGCTGTTTGAATCTATGCCATGGCATAGGGAACTTGGTTTAGATCTCTGTTTTCTTTCTAAAAGATGTGCATTTTTGTCCCAGAGTCCTTCTATATGCTATCCAATTAATCAACAACAATATATCCAGCCACCAGAAACTGATGCTGAGAAAAAGAACTTCATATTTAGAATAAGCCTTTAAGTTAAAACATTTGCTAGCTAGGGAGTACAATGGCTTGACAACCCCTACCAAAATTGTGTGCATTTTTAAACTCAAAAAATTAATTTAAGAGCAATGGAAACTTCTATGATGAGGGACATTAAAAAAGACAGAAAATCCTGAAGGGTTTGTTTAAACTCCAAAATATTTATCTTGCCTGGAATTAAAGCTACACAGAAGATTTCTTGCTGTATCCCACCATCCGGAATTTGCTTCCTCCTCTTGACAGCCCCAAATTCAGCACAAAATGTTCACTGTAGATGTGGTTAGCAGATGAGCTGGCAGGTGCACTGTGAAGCACACACCCTGTCAGGTTTGGCATCAGGAAGGCACGAAAAGCCACCCAGCTCCCAAGGCAGACACAGAGGTTGGGCAGTGCTGGCCCAGCTGGGCCATGCAGGGCTGGCACCAGCCCCAGGAAGGGCAGGCACCTGGCACCTGGTGGTGGCCTGGGCCTTTAACCTGGCATCCGGCAGGTTCCCCAGGTGAAAGCAGGCTGCTGTCTCCACCAGCTCAGCTGCCATCTATGAATATTTTAACTCATAAAAAAATACATCATCTCTACCCTGCACTCCTGACTTTGTGGGGCTGCCAGAGGAATGTGGACAGCCACCTCATTTCTGTAAAGAATTACAAGAAAAACTTATTTAGGAGCCACCTGTTTGGGTTGTTTAGTAGATATTTTCTGAGTGTACTTGGTTATTCAGAGAACAAAAATTATAAACTATGTCTTCCTGTAAATTTCATGTGATGACATCACTTTCTGGTGCCTTGCCATCTCTTCCTCCTGGAGAACAGGTATCGAGACTCTGATTCATCTCCAATTCCTATTCCAGACACAACTATTTCTGCCTTCCACAATACTTTGGAAAATGGAAACCAGTTTAATCTCTGACCTAGGACAAAAGTTCTTTAAAGTGTTTTTCATTCTCCACATCATCATCATCATCACTTTCATTCACTCCAGCGCATCACTGCATTATCACTGGTTCCCAAGGCTGGCTCCTGGATTTATCAAACCTTTAGTTGTTTTCCTCAGCCATGTTGTACAGTCACTTCTTGACATAGCATCTTTACTCCTGCCCCTTGGTTCAAAGGTTTTTGGGCTCTTTGCCTAGCAAACTTCTATATATATATAACTGTCATTGTTATGGAACCCATACATCCTGAATTATGAGAAAGGAAAAATTTGAGGTACACTATAGCATATTAATGGCAGCTGCATTGTGTATTAATTCACTTATAATGGGGTTCTTCAGAGATGAAAGCCAAATGCATAAATTACCATAAGAAAAAAGTCAGTAGTGAACAGTATCAAAAAGATATCTTATGCTCTATTAAAAAGATGACACACATTCTCTAAATTTAATGTATTAATTTTAAATGCTGGTGATTGTATAAGACTTATTGCACAGCTCAACAGTTGGAACATGCTGCTAACATGGGAAAATTCCATTAAGAAACTAAATCAGAATCTTCAATAATAGATATGTATGACACCACTTTTTTCCATTCCTTCACTTTTACATTAGCATCTACCCAATTGCTGCACCTCACAAGACAGACACCAGGTCAGATATTATACAAGTGACAGCAATCTAATTCCAAAAGTGTCTGCTATTCCCTTAAGATTTGTAATTTCTCTTTTGGTCCTCTGGGCAGATAATTAAAACAGCTTCATGCAAAAAAAATGGCAGTCACCATGCACAACCAAAGATAAATCACCTTTTTTTATATCCTAACATGTAATAAAGCCATGACTAGTATGGAATTATATCAAAGCCATGGCTGGCTGAAATCTACCCAGTTCTTCAGCTGATTTTTTTTATCCGAATACACTTTACATTGTTAAGCCATCCTCATCCTTTCTTTAGAGGTTCAATGCTTGTTCTTAATCAGCTTCACACGGAATGAGTTCCATAAAATAACACTGGTCTTGATTTTTCATTAACTTTGGTTCACAACCCCTGCTTTCTAGGACTGATAAATTAAATTTGTACTGCAGAGGTTGTTTCAGTCCAACCTCTGTAGTAGCTCTATTGTTTTTTCCACAACAAATTTGTCTTTTTTGTTCTACTTCTGGAAGAGCACATGTTTTCCTAAAAATAACTTGTAGAAAATCACCAAACAAGAAATTACTTTAATTTGACGATTTCTGCTTTGCAAGCCAAACAATGTAAAGAACGAGCAGTTATAACTGGTTGTATCTAAATTGTTTAAAAAATAAAGAAGTGGGGAAATACTAATAAATACTACAACACACCAAGTGGAAAAGGCATGTGCCAAAGAAACACTTGCTTGAGTTGACTTTCTAATAACAGGGAAAGATTTTTATCTTTCCCCTCCCCACATGCTTTCAAACACATTGCTGTCCTTCCCAGCTTTGTTCTCTCCTTAAATGATTTCCTCCTTCATTGTGGCCATTATGGCTGCTAGAGGGGAGTTGTTTCCTTTCTTCACTGAGATCAGCAGGTTAAAGAGGAAAATGAAGAGGAGCCCTCTCTCCAAAATGGTGAGGAATAATTTCTCTCTGGCAGCAAGTCAAGGAAACAAAGCAGGTAGATTTAGGATGTACTTCCAGCAAGGACCCAGCTGCCAACATCAGACTATAAAGGCAGGACCACTGAGGGAGCTGTGATCATCTCAAATTATGGGAGTGGAGAAGAAAGGGACAAGAATTTCACAGGCAGTACAGAAAATGGTTTCCCAGGAAGAAGAAGAAGCATTCATAACATGTTGACCTCTCCTTCTCAGCCCACAGAAGATGTTTACCCAGTTAAATGCCAACAGCCCAGGACTCCCTTGCTTCGTGATTCAGTGAAGCACTGGTGTCAATAGCTGGATTCCAAGAGTGAGAGAAATGTGTGCTCCTTAACAAGCCTGACTTTTTACAGCTGACCTGCTGCAAGGTCCCAGAGTGCTGTGCCCATTAGGCTGCAGACAACACATCCAAAACACTATTGCTGCCAGCACAGAGCTCACAAATTTCCATCCAGTAATTTCAAAAGCAAAACATTTATCCCTTGAATCCAGCTGACAACACCTAATGCTTTGACCTCCAGAAAGCATGTAGCAAAAATTACCCCAAAAACATGGTATAACTAGAAAGATGTAGCTAGAAAACTGATGTCTCTACTGCAGGGACAGAATGACCCCTGTCCCTCATGGGGCTGCCTGTGCTGTCCCTCTGCTCTTGGATGGCAAAGTGACAGCTACGTGTCTGCTTGTTCCAAATTGCAGTTCCTGGGGCAACCACTGCTCCCTGTTGTATCACAGAAAAATAATTAAAAAATATGGTAAGTAGGAAAGGCAAGCAGGTTAAAAAGGTTACAGTGTTTTCAACAACACAGCTTCATACTGTAGCATAAATACATACACTAGAGTGTAAATAACACAATGAATAATGGAAGATTTATTGCAGGGCAGCAGCAAGGAAAAGGCTTTTGGACACTTAGGCATGGCTAAGATACTTCATGATTTATTCATGCTTTTTGCCCCAGTGTCAAATGGGCAGGTATCCACATCCCCAAATTTTTAACAACTGTTACTCAAATGCCTCCTCCTGGGCAGAATTAGGAATACAGCCAGAAACTGGATGAGCAGGAGGGAAAAAGCTGCATTTCTGGTGCCAGAGGGGATGCACAGAAGCACAAGGGTGACCTGGGCACTCGGGCGAGCCGAGCAGGTGCTGCTCTGCACTGCAGCTGCCAGCCACCCCTCCAGCCCTCTGCCTGGCACCTCCTCAAACACCAGGGTCCCTGCTCAGGAATAATGATCACTGGGCCATGGGGCCTCTCCAGCATGCTGGAGCCCTTGCCCATGGCAGCCATTCCCAGTGAGGGCAGCTGGGACTGCCTCAGGCTCCCAGCCTGGGTGAGTTGGCAGCCCTGGATCCCCTGCCTGCCTCCTTCACATAAAGGCTTCTGAGAAATATTGAATGTATTTCAGTTTTTTCAGAAATACTGAATGTATTTTCTAGGAATGCCAAGAGAAGTTTGATGGACATCTACCACATTAGCCTTTTGTTGTGTAGGGGAGGAAATACAAAGTTCCAAAGACTTTTTCTATGCAAATCTCATTTTTTTATAACTTTAAATGAGTTTTAAATAAACCTGTTATCAACAGGCATATTGCACATGAATTAATGCAGAGCATTAGAATGAAATGCAAAATGTATTTGAAAAGATTAAACAGGACAGCACTATTGACTGTCACTTGTTTCACTGAAGTACTGCACTCCTGCAATACCATCAAAGCTCATCTTCTCATTACCTTTTATTTACTTTACTTCCCCATAATACATTTACATAAAGAATAAAATGTCATAACTTCACACATTGTGAATGGGATCTGGATAACAAGACAGGGAGAATACCTTTGCACTTCATAAAGGAGAGCTCAAAAGATTTCTCTGAAGAGGGGACTTTATTGTTGCAGAAATTCATCAAATATAGTGAAAACGGTAGCACATGTCTTAGTAAGTGGGCAGTTCTGGAACATTTGGTGGGCTCTGAGCCAGATTTTGTCTTGTTCACTGTGATGAAATCCGCAGCAAATCTACTTAACTAATTTTGTATCACCTTACCCACAATCAAAATTTTGTTCAGAGGTGCAAGTACCCTATCAAGATATATTGATTTCTTTCCTCTGAGATGTGACACACCTAAGATGACACTAGATACAGCTGTCAAGTCCAGTACAATGCTTAGGTATGTCACCAAACTGGCATCCAATTCAAATTCCTTCTCAAATTAAGATTCTCTATTTCTCTTCTTAAAAATTTACTGATATACCAGAATGATGTGCAATATACTAAGTACACAGAATTTGAAAACTTAATTATCAACAGTTTTAAATAACACTGTAGAGCATCAGTCATATTTTCATTTATAATTTTACAAGACAGTGAAAATTACAGTGCCAACACTATCAATTAAAGACTAGGTTGTAAAGTAAACTGGCCAACCCTCAGGTACCAATCAGTATCTTGGTTTGACACTGCACAAGAAATGCAATGGTACAAGTGGTCATAAGCTGGTTTATGGATCAGTAATTCAGTTATTCATTGACCAAAAAAAAGTATATCCACCCGAATTATTCCACTTCCCTCCTGTAGGACAAGGATGTCCATTCTGGAAAGATGGGAAGCCAAATGCTTCTTTACAGTCTCAGCCACAAGGAAATAAATAAACACTGATAAGTTTTATTTCACGACAGCCTAAATCCTTAAAAACACCACTGCCTCCAGCTGTAGAAAAGAAACTTGATAACAGAATCTTTTTGGCTTTTTACAGAGCATCAGTGACAGAGGTGTTCAAAGATTTAAAGGGTTGAATTTTGTCACTACTTAGCTTGCACCATTTCTGTGCACAGCACTGCCCTCTGCATCAGAAGGGATCTTGAGAAAAGCCTCCTTGCTTTGAAGAGTTGTGTGCAGTAGATGAATTACACACTAATTAACATGGTGACAGATGAGACACACGTGAGGTTTGTTTGGTTTTTTCCACTTGTTCTTAAAAGCCACAATTAGCCACATGTCAAAACAGAGCAGCACTAGACTGTGCACTGCAATCGATGCACAGATATCAGCTCTCACCTGTTTCTAGATCTGACATTTCAGGCATAGCTGTCTGGATTCCTTCCTTTTCCCCATGGAGAGATCAAAATAGGAAACCATTTTCAGTTTGGATTAGTAGCTATTGACTTACAAAATCATACCCATACTTTCTACATGTGCTAGAAGATCGTTTGCATTCATATTCTTTTCCTACCTGTGAAACTAAGCATTTCCTGAGCTGAGTTGCACACAGGAAAAATATCCCAGAACCTGCAACTTTTCTCTTTTTTGCTTCTTCTTCCTTTGGATGGCCAAGCTGCCTTGTCAGACAGTGAGCAATGGCTGCAGTTCTGAAAAGAACAGTTATTTTGAACCAAGTTCACAGAAGTCAGCAGCCTAGGCTGACAATACAGAAAAATGAAGTGAATACTCTCATAAACGTGGTGGGCTTCAAAACTTTCCCCATTCACAAGATACAGTGTGGGCTGGCAAATATACATACACCTACTTCATATGTCAACTTTTCCATTTTAATTGATTTGTGGCCACAAATCTGTAGACTCATTTGGTAAAAGAAATTAAAAACAAATGTTCGTTTAGATAAAATTACGTTATGCAAACCCTAAGTACAATTTTGTTTCTATCACAGCATAGAGGTAAATATCAGAATACTAAAGTACAGAACTGTCTTCTGGCCAATATACTTGTCTATGCCACCAAATTTAAGAGGAGGAGATGAAATTAAAACAGTTCTAACCACGATTATCCAAACTGCAGGAAAATGAGTTGGTATGACTGGTGTCTTAAGCACTTCATTAAATATATCTTCCTGAACAAACACATTTGTAATTTTCAAGGCCACATTCTCAGAAGCTTTGCTCATTGTCTTCTCCTCTTGCTCCTTTAATTTCTGGGTAGCTACAAAATAGACATTTTGTACCTACCACAATGCCAAGGTTCAATTCGCTAATGAGAAGTCAGCTTTAATGCATTACCCTTTGTGCTCCATTGCTGGGATTGAAATCCCACCTGGATGTTCATATTCATTATGAGATTGCAATTTCTGGATCTCTGCTGCCCTAACATGAGAACTTCACTTTTAGCAATAAGCAAAGGGGTTGCAAATTCTCTCTGTGAGCATCTGAGATAGGAAGGCTGCAAAGGAATTGAAAATGCTTGTCATCCCAATGATCAAAAGCTCTGCATTCAATTCTTAAATATGTATTTCAAGAATGCACACAGGATTTCTCAGGGCTTTTATAATTAATGGAGCTATTCAGGTGAAGAACTTTTCTATATACAACTCATTGTACGCAATACTTTGCACAAGTATTGTTTTCCAATGAAATTTCTACCAAAGATTATCCGAAAGTCCTGGTAAATCCTGCAGATTTAAATCTCAGATTTTCCATTACATTTTCCATAAGGAGAGCTGATATGCTACAGTTGCCCTGGCTGATGGCTTTTAAGTTACTAATGTAGCAAAGCTGAGTTGTATTTTAATTTTCAGGCCTCTCCAACTTAATTGTAACTATAAATTATAATTGGTAAATATTGAAATTTGGATGATTTGTTAGATTCTCGGGCTGAAAAAATGAGTTTAGGGCTCTGTGTCTAAACTATGTCAGTGCTATGCCCTTTCTTAGTGAAAGCTAAAAAAGCCTAAAATTAATCATTATGTGAACAAACTTTTCAAATACCAAGTATTTGTAATCATCTTGCATCAACTGAAGTCTGTAAAGAATCTGCCTTAATTATGCATCCAGCAGTCACTGGTAAGTAGCTTTTAATCAGAGATCTGATTGCCATTTTTTTGTACCTGATCCCTAATGAGTTACCCTGTTATATGTCATTCCCCTACCCAGTTAATACATCAAATTTGCATTTTCATTTTGAGGATATAACACACTTTATACCAAGTATCTTTATGCCTCATTTTACAGAGAGAATCACAGACTGGATATGTTCCATGTGATGAAAAATTGTGACATTTGTGTTTCATTATAATATCCTTGCCAGAAAAGCAGATCTGGGAGCAGAAGTAGCCCAGCTATAAAAACACAGAGTAAATTCAGAGAGGGCAGCAGCAATTACTATGCATAACACAAGAGCCAGTATCTTGTCAGAGCCATGGATGTAGGTGATAAATTACATTAGCAAAGGGTTGAAAAATTGCCTTTTTAAAATACAGTAGTAGCTAAAAAGGGAACTGATCCTAACTAGATTAGATTCAAACACAACACTCGTCCTCAAATTAATGATTATGGCACATCACAACATTAGGCCGACCATGTGGATCTCACTAGAATTTAAAATTTTCTGTCTTCTTGCTCTTTAAAATCAATAGCTACAAAATATATTTGATTTTCTCTGCCTAATATTTGCCTGGGTGACAAACTCTTTAATATAATAGGGAGCTGAAAGGTTGCATCTGAGCTTGTTGCATCTTCCTCTTCCAAAACCTGCAGTTACAGAGCACCCTGTTTTTCTCCTTTTCTCATATATACTCAAGATGCCACTGGTTTTCCCTCTTGTTAGAGAACCACCCGCCCTTCTGTCCTGACTTTTTTGGGGGTGTTTTTGCAGAACTCTGGTTTGCACTTGGGCTGGTTACCAGGGTGATTCAGCAGAATGTTTCTGCAGAATGCCCCCAGGTCTGTTATATGAACTTATGTAATTTCCCATATATCCTCCTGGCAGCTCCAGGATGGGGAAATGCTGCTCAGTCATCATTGCAGAGTCACTTCCAGAGACAGAGAGGTCCAAGCCAGAGCCCCAAAGCGCCTGGTGGGAAACACTGCAGAGCTGCAGTGTGTGGCCATTCTGAGCTCAAACATGACTTCAGCAAGTGCATAATTTTCTGACCAAGGAAATCTGCAACTGATTTCCAAAAAGCTGCTTGCAGCCTTTCAGGAATAGTTGTTCAGTACCACTATCACTCTATAAATAATAGGAAAAGGATAACGTTGATTTTTTAAAATTATTTTTACTACTGCAGGCTTAGTGCAAAGCCTGAATTTTCTTGGCAAATACAGAGCATTAGCAGTACAGGGAAGCGTTGCTGTTAAATTATCAAAGAGAAAAAATTCTCCCAAATTCTGCTAACCCATCAAATTCCATCCACTAGGTACCTAAACAAACAAAGGGCTAAAATGTAGCATGTTCACATATGCCCACATGGCTGCAGAGCCTCCTTTCCTCCTCTGCCATCCACAGCTAACATAAATCTGCCTGATGATGTGAAATTTCATTATCATTTCATTTGCTGAAAAAAAGCAAATCAAAATAACAGTCAAACTATTTCCTTTATGGTGTGTGTGTGGGTAGGGAGGTTCCTTCTGACACTGATCTACACAGTAGAATAAACTTCTAAAATACTGTATTTTTTTCCTGGTCTTTTGGAGTTCTGTTTCTGTGTTCTGCACACTGACTCAACTTTCAACCCTCAAAGCCTTAGCAAAGCAATTAAATAATACAGAATATTAAAAGGACATTCCCCAGCTTGAAATATTTACACAGTGCAAAATGTCCTGAAAATATGAATGTTCATAACTTCTTTCCTTCTTAATTTCCATTAGGAAAGTCAACTATTCCTAAAGAAAACTCTCCCAAGTACTGCTGTCTGAAATGGAGGATGTAGAGCATTGTGACCCCAATAGAGTGAACAAAGTTCACAGAGACAGTTGTGATAAATTGTATGGATTATAGCAGACTTAGGAAGCAATGAATCATTCAGTATCTAGGATCTTAGTTTCACTGTAGTCCTCTTTGCTACACACTTGTGAGATCCCAGTCCAGAGAATAATGTGGACAGTCCTAATGCTCCAATAAAACCTTTTTTTCAGCAACCAACACTTCCTCTTCCTGCTGCTTAGTCAATTAACTGAGAAACTGTATTAAAACAGAGAGCATTGACAATCTTGACAACATGTGGTTTAGCTGCAGCATGGTTAGAGCAGCAAAACCCAAAATATTTTAGAGGCACACTAAAGCATGCAAACTAGTTTTAAAGAGAACAATCTTAATTACCAACTAAACCAATTAAATCAGTGCTTAAATGGCACGGAGAGTAAACAGATCAGACTCCAATGTAAGATGAAACATATTCCAACAAAAAACCATAGTGCAGAAAATAAATAAGGTCACTTAAATCACTCTGACACCCCCCTCTCTACCACATGGGGTAAAGGAGACCCAAAAAAGAGCTGCATTAATTCTTTAAACTGTGGCCATCAAAAATATCAGGGAGCTGAGACAGAGCTTGGCAAAAAAGGGCATATTTGGGACTTGCAGGCCCCCATGAGTGCAGAGCAAGACAAGAGGCTCTGGGAAGCAAATCAGCAGCTGCCAAGTTCCATGGTCCATGAGCTGAAGGCCCACTTGTGCCTGGGGTGCACTTTTAGTTCAGTTTCATCCCAAAGAAATACTGGGTTTGGGTTTGTGACTGCTCTGTGGCATGACATGGGGAGGGGAAATTCATCTTCAGATCCTCAATATTCATCTCAACTACTAATGCTGACACACCCATAATGGCATAAAGAGGAAAATCCTTGGCAGTTATGGTGGAATCCAACAACAGCAAATTCTCCTGCCACAGAACTTCCTTCTCCCATTACAGTTTGCCAATAAATGTGCCCAGATAAATTTTACCCAAAGATGTCATTTTCTTAAAGAACAGGATACACCTGCCTGATTTCCTTTTACAGGGGACAGCTATTTAGAACTGGCTAACAAGGAAGGGCAAAGAATTAAAATATAAAAACTTATTATTAAAAGAAATTATTGTAACCTATTATTAACATATAACAACTATATAACAAATATAACAACTACTAATATAACAACTATGAAAAATAAATTCTAATGAAAATTAGAACAATAACAAGGAGGCTATCACAAATATTATAGATATTTTGGCTGTGAACAGATATATGCAAAGAGAGGAAATAGGCAATTCTTCCAATGCAGATAACCTCAAATAACTTTTCATTTCCTTAATATTTTTGAGTTTCTGACGGGGGTAAACTGAATGCCTCCAATTTTGTCATGAATATTTCACACGTTTCTAAGGCTAACAACACTTACATACATCAGAGGGGTGCTGTGAAACTGAATGTTTGCAAATCACTGTGAGACATGGATGAAAGGTGCTACAAAACAGCAATATCTGGTTGGTAAAACTTTCAAGCACAAATCTTCAGCTGGTGTTAATTGTCTGTTCCACTCTAAAGTCACTGAAGCTATCTAATTTATAAGCACCTGCTTCTCAAATCAAATAAGCTTTGTAAGAGGACAAATACCATTCTGATTAGAAAGTTACCTGCAGAATAAAAGACCAGTTTATCAATATTAATGTAGTACTGACTCTGAATTTTACAATACACTTTACTTCTGAGAGTTGACTTTCTTAAACTGCAGTCAAGGTCTTCATGTTTGCTTTTTTACCAAGTGCCTGACACCCTCAAAGATGCAATCCTGTAGTCACTGAGGGGCTCTGTTTTGTTTTCCTGTGTATCAAGTGCAGACACAGTGATCAGTGCAGTGCAGGAGATGGACCCTCGGTGGGAGCAGGGGCACCCTGCAGTGGGACACACGCAAGGGGAGCAGGTGCCCCGGCCGTGCCCACCCAGCAGCTGAGGTGACAGAACAAAGCTCTTCTCTGTTCTTGGTGGATGAGGGATTTCTGCTGCTCAGAACCACAAACATCCCCCTCCAATTGCTCATGACTCACTCCTGCAGGTGCAAGCGGTTTCCAGGGTGACACATTCACAGGCTCAGGCTCAGAATCCTGTGTGATTTCTTACCACTTCTTGTGACAAGCTGCTGCACCAGAAGCCAGGATTCCTTCTGTGAGAGCTCAAGCAATTAACCCAGGAGACATGCACTGAGCGAGCTTGGAATGGGAGTAAAGTATCAAAACCATGTTGGTTCCCTGCCTGTGTGTTTAATACCATCTGTCAGTGTTGGCTATTATGGCTGCTTTCTGAGGCCAGAGTGCTTGCAAAAAGTTGCAATTTTCTGAACAACAGGGAGCACTTCTTGCTAAGCTAATATGAGGATTTCTGTAATGGCCAGCTTTGTAGCATCTCACAAGTATTTCTTGAAAACAGATTTCATGTTCAGCCGCTCTCTCTCACCTGCCCCTCCACAAGCCAACAAAAACACAAGCTTTCTTTCAAGTAGTTACTTCTCAAGCTTAAAAATCAAATGTAATCCAAAGTGCCTTTAAGACTAAAATACCAATCCTTGCACATTAAAAGATCAAAGAACAAATGTAAGAAACCAGGTGAACAAAGCAGACCAGCTTGCCATATTCATTCCTAAAGCTCTTTGAAGACCCTGTGCATCTCTCCTTGGGGACTGTATTTGAAATTCTGTCACAGATATTCTGTGATAGCTATCACTACACCTGTAACCCTAATTTTTTCCCAATTCCCTTAAAACTGCAGATTCAAAACATCATTAATACTGCTACTTAGAAAAACTGTACCTGTAATTTTACTACATCTAAATGCTTCTAAACTGACAGAATTTAGCAACACTCATTCACTTCAAAAGATTAAAGTGATGGAAAAACAAATAATCACATTTATACACACCCTTCCTTAAGGGGTCCCCAAGCACTTAGGGAAAGTATGATTTAACCATTGTGCCTCTCTGTAGTCACATTATTCTTATTTTATCAAAAAGGAAAATGTGTAAGAACAAGGGCATTCCCTAAGGTCGCTCAATTGTCAGCTGCAGCACAGGGAGTTTAATCTGAATTTATATCTGAGTTCTAGTCAACAGTTCTGCTCCCTGAAATAACTAAACTCTCCAAGTTCCACAGCACTGTATGTTCCGACACCGCCTTGTACTCTTCACTTCTGTGCCATTTGGGAAAATACCATATATACATTTTGACTCATTGCAGCACTGTTCTCAACTTCAAAGAATTTTGAGCATAATTAAGAGGCTTTCTTATAATGGAGGTGATTGCAATAAAATTCAATGCAGCTATGAGCCATGGGACAGAATTCTGATACCATTCAGTGGAGATTCTGCAGGTTAAGAGACACACACAAAATCATCATCATAAATGCAACTAATTGGTTAGTTTGTCTCAAAAGACCATCATGCTAGGGACTGTCCTTGTGTGGAAGCCATGTTATCACCTGATTCTTATTCCCTTAAGACACAAATGATAAAAACCTCACTCATTTCATGGATTATAAGATGCACAAGATGTAAAACACATAATCAATAATCCAAATTATCACCAAAATAACTGCCTCTCCACTCTCTAATTTACTAGCAGGAAACATGCTGTAAAAGCCCAGGACAAAAAAAAAAAAGAAAGCCAGGATAACATAGCTGCATTTTAATTTAGACTTTGACAAGTCTTAGCACAGATTGCTTGAATGATTCCTTCTGCTGAACAGGGACATATGCTGGCCAAGAGTCAGAGTGCCAAAATACCACCCTAAGAGGAGCAGACTTGGACATTCTTGCTCTGCCTCATTCAAGCCTGCAGTCTGTTTCTTTTCCTTGCAGTCTTAAGTTCCTGTTTGCAATCCTGGTTTCTTACAAGAAGTGAAAAATCAGAGCTGTTGTTGTGACACACTGGTCTGAGGGGAATGGGAAGGCTTCAGAGAATCCATTCTACTCTGCCATATGAACAGCTACAAAGGTTTGGACACACCTAACACCACGAAAAATATCCCACTGGGAGAGGAGAAACCCATAAACATTACCTAATGAATTCCAGATCAGCAAGGCTGCTTGAATTCACCTTCCATCATAAAAAGATGGAAGTCAAGACACCAAGATGAACACAGGAGCACCTTTCAGGAAATCTGGGGGCAGATTTCCTAAAAAGCTTTTTTTTTTTTTTTTTTAAGCTTAGAAAATATCTTAGCCAAATTTTGAGCATCCTGGGGCCTGGGATTGGAAACACACGGTACTACAGAATCAGGTAAACTTCTACTAGGAAAGGTTTCTCTGAGGAAGTAAAAGCATCGTCAGAATGCAATTTATTTTCTCTGTACAGCTCCCATACAGTTGTTTTATTTTATAAGAAGCTACAATAACAAGGTCAGAGTTTCAGGCAAACAGATGTCAACTTCTTTTGACTTCTAAATTTCTTAGAATATTCCAGTTATGCTGGACTCCTGCATGACAATCTTTCAACCTACAAGACAGTCAGACTTACATTTTCCTTTTGGCTTCATTACCCTCTTAAAAATAGTCTGCAGATCTGGAAGGAAGCTGCATGTTAAGATCAAAAATGCCACCAAAGAAATTTAACAAACTCTTCTCTCCTAAGAAGGTAACAAAGCAGCTCAAAGCAAAAACATGAAGGATTTGGTGTCAGAATTAAAAAGAGGACTCAATTGGTGTACTTTCTAGTGTGATTCATCAGGGCAGAGATTTCATCTCGTACACACAAAATTTTGCAAAACACTAACCAGTAAAGAACTTCATAAATGGATGCCAATGTCCTAAACAGGGCAGCATTGATGAATCCTGTACACAATACAACACACATACAGGACATAGGCCATCCCCTCCACAGAATAGAAGTTAAATCTCTAATAACAAATGAGTTCAGATAACATCTCTAATATGGCCTAGATTTTGTAAATCACCTGGTGCACATATCTAACTTTAAACCCTGAAATTAATAAATTAAATTAATATATTAAAACCAATGAGATCCTGACTTGCTGATGCACTTTGGCAGATTTAAGGCTTTACTGTGATTTACATGGGCCTTTTCATTTTTGTTTTTCATAAATACATTTAGTATCAATGTTAGGGAAAAAGCCCCAAAACCCAAATCCAAAAACCAGAAGAAATTTGCAAAAGAAATCTAGTGAGATCTACCATATAGTTTGTAGACAAATGTCCTAACAGAATACATTCTGTATTTCTTGTCAAAATATGAAGCCAAGTTTTTCCACAGTAAATATTTTATCTATAAACAAATAGCTTGACATGTTTTGGAAAGAAACTAAATTTTTTCAAATTCTGGTTTTGTAAAAAAACAAATTACTGTTGAAACTATGCAAGATTTGTTTCCAACATCTGCTATTACTGATAACTTTTGAAGGGCTTGTTTAACATCCTTGTTGCCAGTGTAGCATAACCTCCTTGTTTGTTCTATGTTCAGATGGCTGTTTACTGGAACTAAAAGCTGAAAGTTAGAACTGAATATTCCAAAGCATCAAGGAAAGCTGGGGCTCCTTCACAGATCCTGAAGCTTTATTTCTTTTCAAATGAAAAGGGAATAAAGTCTGTCCTTTTTAAACAGAATGACCTCCCACTACTGGTTGACTTCACACATCTTGTTTTCTATAGGATGGCTGTATTGTGCCAGGCACTTTTTACACAAATGAGAGAAAAAAGGATTTTTGTTATTCCGATTGCACCTTTCAGGTTTGATTTTCCTTGTTGCTGTAGCAGTCATTTGAGTTATTTTTACAAGTGCAGGGACAAAGCAGGGGCTTTCCAGGTGTACTTTGAGCACTGTGGGGACACCAAGTTCTCCTGTTTATCCACCACAACACTGCAGCTCAGGCACTATCGACTCACACAGTCAAGTTCAATTGGATGCTCACCCTAAACTACACCTTCCCCTCCATTAATTCTTCATTTCCATCTCCTAATGAGCACTGAGTTTATATTTATACATTTGATTAACTGCTCCCAAAGGGATCACTATGGCATTTACTCTTCATCAGCCTCACTCTTCTGATTTGCCTACTGCTCTCTACTTTTTCTTTGTCTGCCTCAAAATTAAATATGCCTCCTATTATTTGTGTCACCAGTATATTTCAGCAGATTTCTCTGGAAAATTGCATTACATTGGAATAAAAACCATCAAACTGGAGCTAGAATTTTGCTCATCACAAACTTTCATATTTGAACATTTTTTCTTCAAGGTTTTCATTTTTGCTCTCAACCAAAGAGAATTCCTCTGTCAGAGGAAGCCAGGCACCAAAATTTGGCTCACTTCTTTTATGTGCAAAAAGATTTGCACAGTCTCTTCCTTCTTCCCAGAGAAGAGGAAGCTTCTTTTTCCATTATGAAACCACAACTTTTGAGAAATGATTCCCCATGAATAATACAGAACTATTAAAAACATCAAATGGCCACTTAGGAGGGCAGTATTTTTCCCAGAAGGATCATTTTTCATAAGAGAAAACTGTTTATTTCCTTGCTACTGAAAGTGCTTGTTTCTGTATACATTGTCTTCAATTTTCAACAATTCATGATATACTGCAAATGTAAATGAGCTTATACAGGGATCTTTGGTTTGTCAGTGATATTTGCACCAATTTGACATTGCTTTTCATCTTTCAATAGCAAAGCTACCAGAATTTTCAATTAAAATTGATCCATCACCTTCTGCCTATCTGCTGCTACTGCTTTATTCCTCCTGCCTATAGACAGGAAACAGATACAGTTACAGTAAACCATAATATCTTGCCCCATTAGACAGATTACAGAGCATGCCAATTTAGTCAGTTTTACTACTCCCCCGTGGGTTACCCGCTTCCATCATCCACAGCTAGCTGTACCTGAATTTTTCATGGCAGAAGTTTGAAATTCAGCAGCAAGCTGGACGGAACAGATCTGTTTCTGACAGCATGTACTCTTCCCAGAATCAAGATTAAAGATGTTTTGATGCCTAAAATGTGCCTTGGAATGTTCTCAACATAAAGACACCAGCTAAGAGAATATGCAAACTGTGTAAAACCTTACTGCCTGGCTCTGCCTGGGAAGGAAAGCAGAATTTTGAGATTATACGTCCATTTGATGTATAATCTCTCAAAGAAGGAGCAACAGTAATCACAGAGGTGAAGCATATCCTACCACCTCCCACCCAGTGCTCCCCCTTCCTTCCTAAAGAGGACATGAACTTCCTCATCAAACCTTAATGGTGCAGAAATTTCCCCAACTCCAGCAGTCCAGAGCACAGTGAATTTATTGCGTTCAGGACTATAAACCCATGTTTTACTGCTGAAATTAATTGCGCCTGACACTTCCATCACATTAACACACATTAGGCACCATGACCTTTGGATGATCAAGGAAGACCTAATTTAATAATTTAGAAACAGCATGATGTCTGAGCAGGCCCCAGAGGGGAAAGAAAAGTGCTATGAAAAATGATCCTATTTCACTGGTGTGGATATTTGCTTAGTAAACCCGCGGATGAACTTTGGCTGCTGCTTTACCATTTTCTCTATGGTTCATACACAGCACTCTACATTCTCACAGTGTTCCTTCTGATGCTGGTCACGTAATCCTCCATCCAATATCCTCTGAATTCTTAGAGGAACAATGCACTTTTGCCTGCAAGACTGCAAACTCACACCAGAAGTTTGTTAAACAGCAGCTGGAATAGCAAACAGGCCAACAACTGCAATTAAACACAGGCAGCTATAATTCACTGCAGGCTTACAATACACATTTGGCATCTTTAAAGAAATAATTTTGCCATAAACAGCTAAATCAAACATGGTCATCAGTTACAGATGATTGATTCTAATCAGTGTGACTCAATCTTCATGTGGAGGCAGACATAATTCAGCATGAATAGACAAGTTGACAGAAAGCATGAAGGACTAGGAGATGAGCAGACAAGACAGACAATGTGTCCAATCCCATTCAATTTAAAAATCTTGAGGCCCCAGAAAAGCATTTCCCTACAGCAAATACTCATTTTCCACAGGGGACAGGGAGATAAAGGGTCAGAACCTAAACTCATGGAGTTTACACACAACATTTGAAGCAAAATGCTCTGCAGTATTGGTGCTTGAGTGACCTGCAAAAACAGATTGCCAGTGCCTTGCAAGGGAAACTGGAAATCTATCTGCCTTCATTTCTACCTGCTGCATTTCTTTTTTTACAATTTCATTATTATTTCTTTGCTATACCAGCTTTTAAAAATTTTATATTCAAGTATTATTTCTTTTAAATGTAATATGACAATTACAGTATAGTAAACTCTTAGTAAGTTTTTTTACTGAAGATTTGACAAGCATCTAATAGAGTGCAGAATTTAATCTGTATGACTAGGAAAAGAAAAAGAAAACAGCCACAAAATAATTTGCTGCAATAAAATGTAATACTTGAAAACATGTCAGATTAAACAGAAAATGAGGTCTTATTTCTAAACCTGAGATCTGAGGCCACACAACTGTCATCAGATTGCATTTGCAAAATACTTCTTCCTTGTTTCTTAATTCTGTTTAGCTTTTCTTTTTCATACCTGGGCAATACCTTTAAAAATCACAGCTCAAATGTTAAGTGTCACTTGCACTCAGCTGTCAGTGACACTGGGGTCTGAGGAGCTGCAGCCCTTACCTGTGGCTCCAGAGGGAAGAGCTCCCCTTGCCTGGGCTGCTCTGCTCCTGCCCTGCCTGCTGGGACCCGAATTTCAGACAGTGCCAACTGGTGCCTCAGCTCCTCCTACCTCGAGCTGATTTTCACAGCTGCTAATTGCCAAGCAGACACCAAAGAGGAATCTTAGATCTGGAAGCGTGACAGTAGTTTGCCTTTGTCTCAAATCAGTTCCTATCTCTTTTACCATGAGGATTTAAAATGTGAAATTAGTAAAGACCTGAGCAAAATCATTTTCATGGTATATAACAAAAGAGCTCTTTTAGTGATTTATATGAAAGCTAGTACAGGGGGCCAGCATTAAAACCACAGTCTATTTTCTCCCTTTACAGTGAAGTCAACACCTGTGGGCTGCAATAAGGAAAACATGCTTCAAAAAATCTATCTAAAAAGGTAAGATTGCACCTCCTCAGCTGGCATAGTCTCCTATTAATCCACTTCATCTGGGTTGGGACAAGAGGATGAAAATGCACAAGCAGGTAAAACACAAGGTATTTTAGCTTCTGCCTCCCTTCATGGAGTTAATGAACCACAAACATCTTGATAAATATATATAGCCTGCCAACAGTAACTTGTTGATAGAAGATAGAATTTACCATATAAAATCAACAGCAAACACAGATTAATTTTCTTTCTTTCTGAAAGAATAAAGTTTCATTCTCAGGTACTAACAGCCAGATATTTACTTTCCGCCACAGCTGCAACATCAAGGCTCCTCTAAGCAATTAGCAAAGTGACAAGAAAGCATTGATATTCACTTTACAAGTAGTGGCTGGCATTTGTACTTATGTCATTTTCACACCTTTGAGCAGAGTATCCCAGTTTTCCAATTTTCCTGCCTCTCCACACTATTTACAATTGTGTCATGCTTCTCCCTCCTCAATGCAAGCAATTTTGGTTTTGACACAGATTTACAGCCCTCAGCATTTAGAATTCTTTCATGAACAATTTCTGTGCTGGTTAGACTCAAATTCCCCACTGTTTCCTTGTAAACAAGTCGTCTTTGCTCGGGGTGTTTACTAAAACAGAGTTGGTAAGAAATGTTCATTCCAAAGCAGCAGAGTGCAGCGCTGTGAGGTGGCCCAGGACACTCTGCCTGTCACCTCAGGCCTGGAGAAGGCACAGGGCACCCACAGAGGGTTTATTTCTTACACATCATCGTGGACATGCTCCTCCCATTTCCCTTCCCTGATTCCGCCTTTTCCAAACTGGGTAGGCACTATCTGACTATTTTTGCACATACTTTGTAGATAGAAAACAACTCTTAATTAAGAATTCTGCCCTGTGAAATTCTATTTTCTATCATGCTATGTCCACTACCCCCCTGTTGTGAGACTCTGCAGTGCACAAAGGCTGCTGGGGAAGAAGCATGGATGTGAGCATCCCTCCTCTGCACAGCATTTCCCATTTCTGCTCATACTAACTACTCCTGTTCTGACACATCAGAGGACAAGGGAAAGAGCTGCTGCACTTAGAAAGTGAGTTCATTTGTGCAGCAGTTGATTTTTGTACAACCACATCCTTGCATGATGAAACATGATGCTGTGGAATGATAAAAATACAGACAAAATACCAATTTCCCTCTGTTATAAAAGTTTAGTAAAGGATTTCATTTAGAAACCCATTCTTTTGTCCTTCTTCCCCTGCTGTTCTGCTGGGAATTAGATCATCAATTCAAATGAACAGTTTTTCTGCCATATAAATTTCTAATTGGAATGCAAACATTTATCAAAGTGAAGCATAAGGTTCCTCTGTGATACAAACTTCTCTTGTAGGCATCTTTTGTGGTGCCTCTGCTCAGTTTTTTTCTTAGGGATACCTAACAGGAAAGGTGACGAAAGACTTATTCTCATCTTTATTCATCCCACTACAGGTTCTTCCATTAATTTTTGCATCTAAGAACTCATCTCATCTTTACTGATCAAAAATTCATAATTCAATCAGCTGTAGTGAATTATGAGCTGTATCCCAGCCCACCTTGTGATGAGTTTAAGAAAGCACATTCACATGCTAAAACTGAAGCCAAAGGGCTGCTCCCTTTTCAGATGATTAACCTGACTGGTTTCAATGCAACAATACAACATTTACATCCTTTCAAAAACATGTAGAAAAATTCCAAAAGCACCTGATGTGGTTTAACATGAAGCACTTGCTGCTATATCACTGGTGTTGATTAGTGAAAGCACAGCAGCTGTCCCAGGGTCTGCTCCACTGTTTGCTTCTCTTTTGGGTTTAGATCTTCCCAATGTGGGGCCTTTGCTTTATCAGAGGAGCAATGATAAGACAGGGTGCACAGTTTGAACCTGTGCAAAGTGCCCTTTGCTGCATAAACACTCCCTCCCCTGGATACCAGGGGATTAAAAAACAAGTTGCTAAAATTACAGGGTTTGCCAAGACCAAAACAAAACTTTTCATATATTTCAGTGAAAATCTTGTTTATCTTAGGCAGAAATTATCAATATATAAGCATTACTGTTGGAGAAAAAAGAGAAAATAAATTATAGCCTAAAATTTCAAGACCTGCCTCTGTCTCTTGAAGGGAAAATTTAATCTGTAATTTAGACAAACCACTGAACAGAACAGAATCCTTCCTTGAAATTATTTTCATGTGCTCTAGTGCCTCACCTGCTTTTGATGTGATAACTCATCTGAAAAGTGCTGACTATCCATCTAGAAAGCAATGAAAGAAACTTTGATTCTGCATAAGTTATGGAGAACAATTTGGAGAGGAGAGCAAAACTGAGTGTAACATTTGGGACCATTTTGTATATTTGCAATAGCAGGCAAAAATATCTCAAGGAAATTCTTCATATAAAATTGTGCAACGTGAATTCTGACTACATTCACCAAACACTAATTGACTGGGCTCTAAAAATGCTGATATCAAGCACTTGGGGGAAGGATCAGGGAGAGGGAGAAAAGAGTAGGGGAAACAGAAATAAACTTTGGAAGCAAAACTGTTTCCATAAATTCATCATTTTGGACTATTCCTTAAGATTTAATACAGCTAAAAATAGACCAGAAAGCAATTCTGTCCTGCAGTACTACGCAGCTCTTAGAACACAAAGGCATCCTGTCTTGAAAAGATGCCAGCCAGCATAAATCCCTGAAAAGCCACGTAAAACCAAATGTGAGCTGCACTGTGCCTTTCATGCATCCCTCTCATCAACACTTTGTCTTCCAGGAGTACTGGCAAGGCAGTTTCTGCAAGGCATTGCACCTTGACTACATCAAGTGTTTTCAGAAATTCCTTACCATTGGTAAATACAAATTTGAATTTATTTCACATTTCAATCTTGTGATATGGATAACAATGAGAGTTCTACATAGAGCATTAAGACTTGACACTGGAGATTTGGAAACAAAAAAATTCTGGTTTATTTTCCAATCTCATTCTTTCAGACTTTACTTTTCATAAGGCAAAAAATTTATACACAGCTGTCTTGGAACAAAGAAATGTTCCAAATTTTCATTTCATTTATTGTAAAAATATAGAAAACCAGAAAAAGTGGCATTTATGCAAATATTTTCATTTTCCTCCTAACTCTGAAAAGCATTATGCTTATCCTTCTTGGGAAACAGGAATAAAGAAGGGTCAGTCATGAAACAAGAATAAGCCCTTATGGTTTCCCTGATTTCAGCATGCAGGAGCAGGGCTGAGTCAGGTGTCTGTAGACAGGAGGGATTCCTCCCATCTTAAGACAAATATCTTTATCAAATTAAACCTGAGACTGAAGAAATGATCTTACCCATAAGAGAAATCCCATGGGATTTCCTGCTCTGGATTCCTTGGTGTGTTATTTACACACAACACCAGTATGGAGTCACTAAATTGTGAGGTGTTTATTGAGTGAACTGGAAAATCAGAAAGTTCAGCAGCTTGAGGCAGAGCCAAGGCTTGCCACTGTTGGAAAAGGTTGCCTAAGAAACCATCATGATCAGTTTTATGGTCATGGTGAAACAGTTCTTGTGTCAAACAGTTTTGCATTGGAGGCTCCTGGGCCTCCCAGACCGTTCATATCAGATATGGTCACACAGAAAACACCTGAATTTCACTGAAGAGATAACACTGTGTAAGTATACAAATCCCATTGAGGACAAGAAAACCCCTTTCCAGAATGACTAAGCAATGCAGATGCATGAAATATGTTGTCAAGGAAATACTGAATGCCACAAATTACCAGAGCTGTATATACTAGAAGTCAAAAAGAGTACATGATAAAATTTAGATTCCAGTGTGAAATTCTTGAATCTAAGTCAGATGTCCACCTAGCTCCTCTCCCTTTTTTACCACCCTTAGAGATCTCATGCCTCCCTTTTTTTCTTTGAATTTTTTAATATATTTGATTCAATTTGCAGAGGAATTCCAAAGACCCATTTTAAACAATTACCCATTCTCCTTTAATGCTACTCTTTTCTTTGGTAGCTTTCCAAGATGTTGTTTCCAAGCATTTTAGTCTTGTATAAGGGAGAAATGAAAGGAAAACAAAACAGAGGAGGAAAGAGGTTTTCTTTTAGACGTTTGGAGAGACAGACAAATACAGGTGAAGACAAAGCAAGGCTGAACAGGGAGAGGGAAGAGCAGGGAGAGGGAATTCTCTTCCTGGGAAATATCTGGGAGTGATGAAGCGGTGAGGGCTGCACCAAAGCCAGCCCAGCAAAAGCAAGGAATTTTTTTCTCTAGTTAAGTATTTTAAAGTAATGCTTTGCTGCAGAACTGCTCTTATACAAACATACCATGTAATCCTGTTTATCTTGTGTCCCCTCAGGAGCCTGGAGCTCACAATAATTTTCTGACAATTTCTGCAGTTTCTCAAGTGGCTTTTATCACCAACCACATGCCTGAACTATTGTCCCTCCGAACTGAAGAGCCCAACTGGTTTTGAGCTGGATCTGCTGCACTTCAGTCCCTGCACCCTGGACCAGCCCTTAGAAACCTCCCTGTGCAGAGATTTTGGAACTCATCAGGGCTCTCTGTCAACTCACACAGCTCTGCTCTCACAAGCTGCTTCCTTGGACTAAGCCGTGTGCTGGAACTGTAACTATTTCCATTGAAACAGATCTGTCAAAAGTCCTGCAAATTTATGGAAAGTTTGGAAGTCATATCAAATCAACTTCATTGCCTTCCAAGCCCTTCAGCAACTGAAAGATAAGGAGCCAGAGAGTGACATCTGCATACACCAGAAA
>JAHXMQ010000566.1:23290060-23314557 GCA_020466415.1 Ammodramus savannarum pratensis | reverse complement strand
TTAAATAAGTCATGAATTCAGAGAAAGTCTTTCATGGGAGAAACATCTCAGGACTCAGCTCCTGGGAGTTTGCACTGCAGTTGGCTGAACTGCTTTCAAATTCCAAGTATTTTTCAAGCTGGAGCTCCTAGATTTCAGCAAGAAACGTACAGGCTTTATTCTGGGAAAATTTGATACTCTGGAGACATCTGGAAATACAAAATCTTCTCTGACTCATAAATGTTGGTCCATTTATGATACACCAGAATCTTCTGAGAAAAATTTTCTTCATGTGAGCTCTCAAATAATTTGAACAGTTTGATTTCTGCCACAGAATCTATTTGTTCAATAAAATTAATTAAAAGTCCAAAATGAAAAATACCAATCACCTTAGCAGTCTTAAAATCCCTTACATGAATTTATACTGAACCAAACAAAGCATATAAGCTCTTCAAAATTTGGCTAGTTATTACTATTATGGAAGACTTGCAAAACAAATATGTAGGAACAATTCTAAAATGTTATTCCATGTTCTACCACCAAGAAAACAAGAACACCACCAGACTACAATCTTGATAAGCCTGAAAAGGCTGAAAAAGTTAATAAATACCCCATTTAGAAATTAGTACCTACCAAAGCGCTCACATAATTACCATGTTTAAAAGAATGTGATTAACCTTGTTCAGTACTAAAAGCTTTGCAAAACCAGACCCCAAAGATGTTTCTGATCTGGGGAAGGTCAGCAGTGTTTATTAAGTATGCTACATTTTGGTATTGGCATAAAATGCATTGTTGGACTTGAAGTTGTTTTAAGGGAAATTCAGCTCATGGCACAGAGTCCAGGCTAAAAGTATTACTAATTGTCATGGGAAGGTCTTTTATCAGATAAATAGCCATTGGAATTTTATTTGTTTGATTTTTTTTTTTTTTTTGGCTGCAATACACACCCTCTGGTTTCCTTTGCTTTCCATTTCACATACGTGGCTTTGCTTTGGTGCTACAAATAATGAGAATTTCCCAGTTTGCTTCCTAATGTAGTCAGCAGCATCAGCAGCCCAAGTGACAGAGAAGACAGCTCATACACTCTCAAAGCTAAGAAAGGAATAAACCAACCACCAAGTTGTGTGGGACATAACTTTGTTTTTAAGACACCCTGAACTGCTCCTGACACTTTAATGGAAGATTGTGGCAATCTGGTCTGACTATAATCTGCTGTTCAGATTTTACCTGACAATCTGTGAACCAGGGGTGCGAGCAGTGTGCCCAGGAGAGGACCCTGCCCATCAGACCCACAGCAGAGTGCAGGTCCCTGTGTGCCCTTACAGAGCTGCCAGCCCTGCCTGTGAGCATCCAGCCTGTGCTTTCCTAAGAGGCTCAAGCTGACTTCTGGGCTCCTTTGGCAAGCCCTGAGAAAGCCTTGCTGTGTTTTACAGAACCGCGTCTTTTCACGCTCCGCGTTAAGAAAAACAATCTATAAAGTTTAGCTCTCACCTTGGTGCTTTAAGGATGTTTAGCAGCTGCCAGTTCATTGCCTGAACTCCCTGCCATGCCTGGAGCAGGGCAGAGCTCTCTCCTGCAGGAGCAGCGTGGGCACACACCAGGCTGCACACACGGGTTTGTGCCCATGAGGAAAACATGAGCAAAAGCACACATAGCTGTGGCTTTTAAATCAGAAAATTATCAGTTTGTTTGCTATGAAGAAACCTGAAGGAACAAAGAACGGCAAGCTCAGTTTTGAAACAGGAAAAAAGAATGTCAAGACATAAATTAAAATCTGTATTACTGTCAATTACCCACCAAGAGAAAAATCCCTGAGGCTTCCCTTTGGTGTTAATGTAACTATTAAAATATTCATTGTTCTTTTCATATACAGCATGTTTTCTTTTGTACTTTTCTTCAAGAGAATCACTGAGATAATTACTTAATTACATAAGCAAGAACTTTAAATTCATAAGAGCTCTATTCTTGCAATGCTAATGCGAGAGATAATCTCTATTCTTTTGTCATAATATGTCAGTATTTACTTACGAGCAGCTATTTTTTAATCAATTAATTAATTGTATTTTAATCTGACACATCATTGGCTTACACTGGTTAATAAAATTCCCCATCCAGATCAACTAGTCACAGAGCTCAAATGAGGAATCACAGCAACAAAACTTAATCCATCTGTAAATTCAGCAAAGCTGGAAATGTTATTAATGTAATCATAAGCAGAAAGTAAAATGTATAGAAAGGACTGCATTATAGTTACTCACTTGAAGAAATTCCATTTATTCAAACAGACTCAAAAAAAAGGGTTGTAATCTTCCATGGGAAAGAAATTACATTTTCACCAGTAAAGCAGTTTGAAAAAAATATTAAATTTTAACATTGCTAAAATTTTGAACATTTAAAGGACTTTTCCTAATACTTATTCATGTAAGACCAATCCAATTAAACTTTTAAACAAAATCCAGTTGCTGCAATGTGACTGATTTGGGCTATGAAGTACTTCAAAAGATGCACAGCAGGATGGCAGAAAATGTGCACCGTCTTTACTGCAACATTTAGCACAACAAAAACAAGTCTGCTTTCCCCTCCATATCTACCCCAAGTCATGGTTGTCTCAATCCAAACACCACAAACACCTCTGTCTCCCAGTGAGGTTCATCAGTATGCACAGCTTATTACCCTATAAATCCAGCAGGCTCAGAATGCATCTCCAAACTGCAGCACATTGCAAGCCCAGTAATTGAATGTCTACTTAGAGGAGATTTGCTTTGTTCTAATATATCCTGGTAATGGGGCAGAGAAGCGTCCAGTAAAGGCAGGTTAGAACAGAATGATCTCTGAATCCAGTAATAAGGTCCCTGGTTTTTACATGCATACTCCAGAAGCTTTAGTTCACTGACAGACAATGTGGCTGGTTGGCAAAGATGACAATGACCAGCTGCAAATCATCTCACCTGAAAAGAGGTTCTCTTCAGTTTGTGAGTAATCATCAACAGACTTTTACAACCACACAGAGTGATGGTGGCTACCAACACAGCCAGGTCACACCCAATGGGCCCTTCCATCTCACACCCCTCTGACAAGCTGCTCTGAGCATAATTGTTACTTCTTTATTGCAATTTAATTGCTACAGCACCAAGGCAATCCAACCAGTACCAGGCTGCTGTTCCCACTCCTGAAATACTAACTGATGAGATGCAGACATTTCACTAACTTCAGTAATACTGTTAGATATCCTATCTTTTATATATCTTGCTTGATTAAAGTTGTACAACCAAGATAAAAGTAGCTGCAAGGCAATGTCAGCTTCATTTAAAAGTGGGAGTGGTGATAAGGAAAAGTGTGTTCCAAGGAAAAACTAGAGAATGCCCAGAGCAAAGCTAACAGGTGCTAAGAAGGAATGACAAGAAAACCCTAAAGTTTCATAATTGTAGATTATTTTCAAGATGTCTAGTCATGCCTGAGATGTTTTTCATCATACTCTCTGATAAAAAATATCTTTTTTAAGGCTGAACATTCCCTTTATCCTGAGGTAAAGGAAACACTTGGAGAGAAGAGAGGGGGAAGGGGAAAAAAAACAAACCCTGAAGTGTTGCAGCACTGGCAAACATTCCACTAACAAAAAAATAATACACACTTAATTTGTTGTCAATGAAAAAAACACTATCTTCCCAAACCTCACTTTCTTTTTTTTTTTTTTTTAAGGTGAGGTATTTATGAGGCAATAAGAAAAAAGTGCAAACCAGAAGGCATAGAATGACATATGAGCATCTAGATAAATGGAGTAGGTTGAGAAGAGGAGATTTAGTGGTGGAAGTCACTGGCACCAAAAGACTGCAAAAAAATAGAAACAGACCAATCAGGGGAAAATATTTAAATATTTAAATTATTTGCAAAATCAGGCCTCGAGTCATGGATCCCTATCCATGGGAACACAAGCAGTACTGGAATGCTGCCTTGTATAGAGGTTTTCAAAATGTGTTGTGTAAAAACTGCCCTTTTCACTTCTTCCACCCTTATTTCCAGAGGTGGCAGTGCACACAGCATTTCCCAGTGACACTACTGACCTGGCAGCAATGTCATGCAAGTAAATGCAAGGTCACCAAATTATTTCCCTGTACAGAGAAGAAGTGAAGAAAGATAAAATATAGATTTGGACAGGCTTAAAAAATTGGCAAGTGAGGATGAATGCATTAGGCAATAAGAGAATATGTTCTCTGCTCCATTAAAGCACACCAATCCACAGATGATTATTTCAAGCTGAAATATTCAAATAGCAGTTGGAAGCCATGGTAATATCTTGATTTTAGTATCAGCTACTGATTAAATTTCAGGAATATTGCACTATTTAGAAAGACTGCAAGATCTAACAATCAAAAGAGACAATGCTTCAATTCTTCTCACCCTAGCAGTCCAAGGGCAGCTGATTTTATCATGGGAGGGAGGAATGTGACTATATGACCTGGGCGAATGGTCCAAGATAGAACAGAATATTTCTTTCCAAATCACATGAGCTAAAGAGGAACAGAAGATAGGATATTTCAGCTTAAACAGATAACTACAAATTAGTGAACTGAATTTAGTGTAGCTTAAAGTGCTGTTAGAGTTCCACAGATAAAGCCACCATAGACTGATGCGGCTTTGTACATATTCTGTATTTCTGATCTCTCCAGAACAGAAGTCAGACACAGGCATACATATATGTTGATTTTTCTTATGTAAACACTGGCTCAATATTGGAGCAGAATGCTAAATTGGATTATAATTTCTTTCAGTATCAATAGCAGCTTCTGAAAACCAAATTATTGTTCTAAGTTTTAACTCTCCAGCAGAGCTGCCCTTAGTGTGCTCCTTGCTGTTGCAATGGTGTATTCTGCTGGCAGCAAGCTGCCACAGCATTACCAAGCATGTAATTTGGAGCCATTACAGTTCATCAAGCATTGTATTGAAACATTATTAACACCTGAACAGGCAAATCATTATCACCAAGGCCTCTGTAGCTCACCCAGCTCAGGGTCTGCTTCTGCAGGGCTGGCAGTCATACATTTCATTTTAATGACCATTAGGGTGGATAATAATAACAGACTGAGGGGACAAGCACACCAGCTGAACTCACAGGGATTCAGGAGGATTCTCATCTTTCAAAGATTCATCTTTTCTCTCACAATGCTTGTGCCTAATGATAACGAAAACATTCCATCTTTCATCAGGCCATAGAGAAAATCCTTCTTTGAATGTTTATGGCAAACTTTAAAAATGCTGTTCTCCTGCTAAGAGCAAGGCTTCTGCTGTGTGGACTATTTTAGAACACTGCACTCTTGAAAATAAGTTTGCTTCTTGTTGCAATATTCCAGATTTAGTGAGCTACCAGGCCTCATCCTTTTATACCATAACGGCTTGTAACTGCTCAGGAGACATAAAGCAGTGAAAATCTGGTACATGAAGTGTTCTATTTGTATCTGATAGGATGTTATTTAATTTCTAGAAATATAAGAGAATTATGATTAAATTAGAATATTCTTCAGGGTGGTAATATCATATCATAGGGGAGATCATGTTTTACATCACAGTAAATCAGGATGTATTCTGTCATTTTGAATTAAAATTGATAGTCTTTTTTATTAACTTCAATATCTCTCATACCTCCAAGAGTTATTGCTGGTGTATCAATCTAGAAGTTTTATTAAAGGTGAAAGTGTGTGAATGTTATAAATCTGTTTTTTATTTCCAAAGCATAATTAACTCGTTCCCCTGCTAAAAAATTTATCAGAGAACTGCATGAAGAGAAAAGAGATTATACTGAGGAAAAACAGATTCTTCTTTTGTATCATATCAATGTACAAAACAGTTTTGTTTCAATGCATTTCAGTCAGCAACAAACTCCTCTCTAAATTTTTATAAAGTTCCTTCAAAATTTTTTAGTATTTTAGGGATTGGGGGATAGGGGAAGCCCTCCACAGATGAGGCACAACTTCTTCCTTGGAAAATTGTGAAAAGAAAGGTAAACCACTATTATTCCATGTCTGACTTCCCTATTTAAATTCTGTCTCCTAAGTGATCACAGTCCTGGTCTACTGATCAGGATGGGGTTTATTGCACAATTATTTGCTTTGGCCTACATCCTTGGGCACAATGTCTCCATTATCACATTAATGTATGTTGAGATTTCATTGCAGAAGAAATAATGCAAAAAATATAGAGCAATCTAGATGGTTAATGACTGCTCCTTAATATGCAGGCTGTGTGTCTCCAGTGACAAACACTTATAATTGACTTGGGAGAAATGTGACAAGATGTAGGGTGATTTAAGTCCAGTACAACACCACAAATTGTCCTTGCTGTTAATCATCCAGCATCTTAATGCCTTACCCATTTTCACACCGGTGTTTTGGTAGCTCAGTGAGGTTGGCTGCAGGCAACCAACATTTGCAGTCATCCCAAATATCCTTCCCACTGCTACAAATCTGCCTGAACACCCTCAACAAGAGATGTGCCTCCTCTTATTAAAATATTTCAGTGTTTCATTGATCTGATGTTTTAGATCCTGAGGAACAAAACCATGACAGACCAGAATATCACTAAAGGAAACTCTACAACAGGTTTTTCTGCCTAGTGTTTCAAGGAAAATGCACACAGCAAAACTAGATTTCAACACCACTGACCAGCTTTCATTCTGAAGTGTTAACTGAACAGACTTTTTAAAAATGAACACAGATTATCACTAATATCAAAAGACCCTCCACGGTATAATTACAACAGCTAGAGGTGTAAAACCAGCCTGCCACTCTAAATTCAGACCAGACTTCCTCCCTTTTCACAGGAACTTCATTTAGTACAAAAAATAACCAGACACATCTATTTTGAAAAACTAGTTTGAGTCTGTGCAAGGAGCAAAGAAAATGCAGTGTTTTCTGAAAACTTAGTTTTCTAAAACATTCTTTTCTTTTCTATGGCACATGAGATGAAAGCAATCACATTCAAACACCTTTTAAATTCTTGCTATAGAGCCTATAAAGACTCAGTACCATGAAAATTCTTCCGCAGCCACAATCCCAACTAAAATTCTGGTAGTACAAGGAGTGTTTAGGGGCTGCTGGAATTCTGTAGTGAGATGATGAGGCTGCTGCCTTTGTCAGATTGCTCTGGTGAAGTTTGGCCAATTCCTAGTGAAGGCCATTGTCTGTTGGCAGGACTTTACTCAACAATATACATGGGACTTGCCCAAGATGTGCACAGCATCCTGCTGAAAGCTGCAAAGCTTAGTCCTGCTGGGTTGAGATCTTCCATCTCAAAGCTTAGTCCTGCTGGATTGATATCTTCCATCTCAAAGCCTAGTCCTGCTGGGTTGACATCTTCCATCTCAAAGCTCAGCAACATAAACAAGACCATGTAGGAGCACCTTGCAATTTAATATTGTTCTTGAATAAATACACATTATTTCATTTCCAGTACCACAAACCTTATCTTTTTTATGAGGTAGAATGTTAAAAAAAGAGTAAAAAAAGAGGCCTCTGTCCTGTCTGAACAAAGAGGAATTACTCAAAGAGATTGGCATAGTATATTGACAGGATTATTTTCTCCTGCGACTTTTTTAATTCATCTGGCCTACAGCATAGTGCCTTCAAAGTTCTCTACTTCTTTTTAGATCATCATTCTAAAGCATATTTGCCCTGTAACCTGATATGTGCCCTCAAGCTAAGGAGTCAGAAAGTATTTCATCTAAAAGATTCTTCTCAGCCATTTTTTCCTGCCAAATTGCACAATGTCTGGCTTTAGCATGACTCACAGAGCCAGCACTCTGCAGTCTGGGTTGTGCTGTTGCTGCTAAGACAATTACAGAGCTGCAATATTTTGGCTGGGACCATGGTAAAGTCAGAAAAGCAAACTTCTCTAGTGTTACACACTAGGACACTGTAGTCAATGGCCCAAAGATTCCCATACCAAAAAACAAAAAGAGACTTTTTTTTTAATATATATTTTGGTTTTTCTAAAAAAGTAGATGAGAAATGAAAGTGTTTTGTGTTACAGGATTGTTTTCTTCAGGATGAAGAGATATTCACTGCATAACCTTTACATCTCTCTTGCTCAGATTATTTGATTTGGGGCATTTCCTGCTCCAAGCATCACCTCTCAATATTGCAAAACAATTTGCTTTTTCTCAGACTTCACTATAGTATAGGAAATTGAACAGATCTGGGAGATTATGACATTAAAAATATGAATAGAAAGATTTGTGTAATGTTAAGTACTGATTTAAATGGCATAATTAAACAGCATAGTCAAAAGGAAGGTAAAAGAGATCAATCACCAGCTGGATGGCAAAAATTTATGAATCAGCT
Source organism: Ammodramus savannarum pratensis (assembly GCA_020466415.1). Taxonomy (NCBI): domain Eukaryota; kingdom Metazoa; phylum Chordata; class Aves; order Passeriformes; family Passerellidae; genus Ammodramus; species Ammodramus savannarum. Next base: position 23,306,245 of record JAHXMQ010000566.1, on the reverse strand, counting down.
ACTGTTATGAAACTAAAGGTGGATCACAAAAGGCTTTGGCACCTATGGCTGTTTTTGTGTTCCTCCCCCATCCCACGGTGGGAAAACAACTTATCCCACTAACATGACATTAATTCCTCTGTTTCAATTGAGGCTTCACTATAGCTGTCCAAACACTGGTTCTGCAGCGCCTTTTGAATGGTTTTCAAATTCCCCACTGGTTTAATAGAATTCATCATCAGAAACCATAGAAATTCCTCTGATAACAGCTGTGCTGAGAAAAATGGGACAAGTTTTTAAGTTAGAGGGAAATGATGGAAGAGGAACTGAAGGTGGCCATTGGTTTGGTCTTGTCACGTGTGGCAAATACATTTATTGAGCAATTAGCAGTAACCTGGCTGCATGAGTGTGGGTTTTTGAGCTATGTGGAGAGTTTAAGGGGCTTTGTTTCCAAAACATTCCCTCATGTCCCCATGAAAGAAAATTTAATTCAATATTGAAGGACTAACAATATCAACTAGTTAGTTTTAAACCCTTCCATTTCCCTGAACTACCATCCTGTACATTTACAAGTAATAAAGAGATGAATAGCTTCCTAATTTGAAGAATTTAGGATGGAGGAGGTCTAATCTCTGTACATAGAAATAAGGGAGAAAGTTTGGACATGTGTCATCTGAGGACCAAAATGTTTCTGAAAATTCTCAAGCTGAGGTACTGCTACCCTCAGATTCCACGCATAAAACCAGGGAGCCACAGCTGGCTTACATAAAGATGATAAAAACAATAACATTTAATAAATATAAGACAATGTACAGTCTAGCAACAAATCTAACAAATGTGAAAGCTTAGACTTGCAGGTTCTGTTTGAAAAGTAGGGATATCTAAGAAATGCTTGAGAGCTATATTGCAAAGTCATTACTTACAAGAAAGGAAACAGATTCTCCTTTTCCATCCAGTGCCTAAGCCAAGAAACCCCCACACTCTAGGGCATATCCTCAGCTGCAGAAAGGTAAAATAGCTAGGGGGGCAGAGACACAGATTTAACATGATGTTAATTTTCCCCATTGAGAATTTTGAATCCTCAAAACTCGACCCTCTCAGTATCCATTACTAAGAGGCTTCTCACCAGTGCTCTCTAGAGCATGCACAGCAGGAAATATGTATCTAACATTTAATTCCTGAAGTTATTTCAGCCCATAGGTGACTTCTGCAAGGGAAGCAGGAGTGTGGGGGTTTCTTGAGTCTTGAGTTCTTTAAAAGAGTTTTAGTCAACTAAGAAAGCGAAACTGGTCTAAGTTAATGCCAAGAGGACCCTGATGGGACTGATAGAACATAAAGGATCCCTCCCTGACTGGGAAAGAAGAACATCTGCACAAAGAGTGTTGAAACCCATACAAACATGACTTAACTTTTTGAGACTAAAGCACTGAGCTCTGCAGACAGCAAAGTGAAGCTCCTGAGAGCCTCTCTTTTCTGAGAGAAAGCAGAAATTCATGCACATGCAAGCCTCCCCTGCCTCTGGACCCAAAAACACTGCTTCTAAATGAGCAACAACACTTCCTCTATTTAATTGCTGACATTTGTTAGCATGGCTATGAGAGTTATATTTGACCACACGGTTGTAAATCGCTACAAATTTTCATTTGAAAAATAGCACTGTAATGTTTCCCAAGAACTGCAAAAAATAGAGCTCAAATTTTAAAGGAAAGCCAACTTCATGGATTTCTTCAGTATTTCCCTCAGAAAACAATTAAAGCAGAGCAGAAAGCTGCTTGCGTCTTTAAGCAAACTGCTGCGGGGGAGGAAGGGAAGAGGAAATCATGTAAACACTCTTTAAATGTTAATTCCAGAGTTTAATTGTAGCTCACTGCAAGCCTATTAAACCCTGACTAAGTGCACCTGACAGACTGACAACAGCATAATGCTAATGCACGCCAGTGAAGAGCAGTAATTAGCTTCTTTAAAAGGGTGAGATTTGGGGGAAACTGCTCGCAGAACAAAAGAAAATGGGGGGAGGGAGAAGGAAAGGAACCATAAGTTTTTTCCCTGTTATACCTTTCTACATCTTATGTAAATCTCTGCAGAACTCAGGCGACTCTCAAATCTGTGCTCATGAAATGGCAAAAAGATCTCCAGACTACTGGGCGCAAGACAAGGGCTGCTTAGTTTTATACCATGATTTTTTGCATGGACTGTGTGAACAAACTAAGTTAACAGTGAAAGTGATGTTTAAAAAAGACACAGAAAGAGGGTGACTGGCCAATGTGCTATTTCTGCCAGCTCCAGAGCACTGGAAACTTACTTATAATCTTCTACAGAGTAGTCTTTCTTTCTTGCTAGCTGTCCTGCATAAATATCAACAGACAGAACGCCTTCAGCAGAATGATAGGGAAGCAGAACTGGTTCATGTCCTTTAATTCATGTAAATTAATATCTCATAGCAGGTCATCTCCTTTCTCTAAGTAGTTACATTACATTTAATTGTACATCCAACTTAAGAGCCAGTAACTGTGCTTTACTGCACAAGATGATTTGTTTAATTCTAGCCAAAGATCAGCTCCCTTCTCCAAGAGGAAGCTCCAGAGGATTAGAGTACCAAAACTTTTACAGGGTTCAAGTGTAGCTTTTTAAAACTATACAGAAGTATCTCTTGTACCTGTACATTGCATCCAGCCTACTGTAATATTGATATTATTACAAATTTTCACTCCATGTTGTTATTTCAAAACTTGAATGGAGAATTTCACATTACATGAATGTTTCTTTTAGACTGGCCATTGCAGCCTCCTTCCTATTGGCTACACTCCAGGATGTTTAACAATAATGAAAAATAATCCTACAAAAATCCACACCACTTCCAAGATTCCAAATGCAAGAAGTATTTTTGGTCCTGAGACTGTTTAAAGCTACAACAATTCTTTCTCAAATCAGTACATGAATGGTCTAACAAAGGCATTATCCTATTTTGTCAAAAAGCTGTGACAGAAACATGTAGCAGTGAAGAAATTCCAAAAATTCAACAAGCTCAGACCAATGAGAACATAACTTATCTGCCATTTACAGCAAACATTTCCTTCAGACCCAGGAGCACATTTATGAAAAGGAGTTCCAATATCTTAAACCACAGTAGACTGGTTTCCCACTGCAGGAACATTTTTGTGCATTTGCTGCCTTATTGAGCTACCTTAGTGGAATATATTTAAACCACATTTAAACTAAAGAATTTAGACTTCAGGAACATTTCTACTTTTATTAATCTTTCTCTGAATTCTTGCACATATCAAAGCAAACTGCCAAAGAAATTTCAGTATCTCAAGTTATGGCTCCTCTAGACCATTGTCTTTTCCCTGGCCCTGAGGTTCAGAAGCAGAATGAAAGCAATTAGCTTGCATTTCCCTGGAAGAGTATTTTGTGCACCTGGTGGGAGACCTGTCTCTTAAATGGCTGCCCCAGGAAAGAGGGCAAGTCCAAGAATTAAAGTGCCTCAGTAGCAATAACTGCACAAGCTGTTCCTCTGGCTCTGTGCTTGCTCTTTGTTAGACAGCACCTTGCAAAAGAACAGAAGGCAACAGAACTCTAGGAGATTAAAAATAGTAAGGAAATAAAGACCTAGATTGTGTTCTACAAGAGAGGATACTGAAAGCTCATGAACAGGGTTTTCTGGGTGTTTTTTCAATATCCCACTCCACCTGTTTCAATTTTTTCAATTCACAGTAGGATACAAATTCCACATTGGAACACCAGTTTCTTAACTTGAGAATTCTTGTACAAGTGGATAATACATTTGTAGTTTTCTATGAGGTGTACTGCACACTGAAAGGCACGGAGATTTTGTGGGTCCATATGCCTCTCTCTCTGGTTGGTGGCCAAGCTCATCTGTAAGCAGGAATCAGAGGACTTAGGCTGCCTTCAGTTGTTGTAAGGAAATTTCCTCTAAAATGGATCCTTGTACTGTTGGACTCATTTTGTACCTTTAACGATGCACTAAAAATTGGAAGCTTTTGTTCACAGCTGCCTCTGTCCCTGACTCTGGACCTCTTCCACCACCTCAGATACCTTGCAGGGGGCTGTGGTAATTCCTTTGATCATGCCAACTTCCTCACTGTGCCACCATGTGTCCATGGCAGAGCAGCCACTTTGCAGGCTGGGGTTTCTCCCTGGCAAACTGGCAGAAAGGGGAGACATTTGGCCTTAGGAGAATATCTCAGTGTCAGGTGCTTTTTTGGCATTGGTCACTTCTAACTGAGGGGCTCCCTAGATATAAACAGGTAGAGAAATTTCAAGTGGGATGGCAAGGCTGCTATCCCACTTTGAAATTGCCCACTGCTCCTTTTGTGCCTTGGAATAATAATTTTTGTCCTTTTCTCCTAGGAATGATTGCCACAATCCTCTCCAGATAGCAGCATTCAGTGCCCCATCCCAAGAGCCAGGAACCAGCTTCTATTTGTCACAGCTAGAGGGGTCTGAGCAGCGGGGGCACCTAATACATCCAAATAGGATCTCTGCAGTAAATTACAGATCACCACAGCAGACACAGCCATCCTGCCAGATTTGTGAGCAGAGCTCCTGATCAAGTCATCTGACTTTCACCCACCATGTGCTGTACTCTCACTCAAAGCACCAAGCTGAGAAGTCTCACAATCTCTCATTTTCTATTTTATTTTCCCATGACACCTGGGAGGACAGCCAGAGAAATCTAGCCAAACGACTAGAACTGTGCAAGAATAGCACTGAGGAGTACTGCAGTTTTCCAAAACATGTCTAAGGACAGCATGTTACAGTTTTTCTGAGCAAAACTTCGGAAGCTTTGTCTTTTCCTCTTGAAGACTTCCCCCATTTACTTTACAATAAGATCACCTCTTTAAATAAGCTGTGACTTCTAGCCTTAGTCTTGTAATGAGACAAATCTCTTGCCAGGTTTTCCTACTTACACCACATATTTATTCAACTCTGCACTTTGGAGACCAAGGAAGAATACCATTAAGAAGAAAAAAAGTACCAATCTGAAAATGAAGGCTATTATCCTTTTTAAGCACGAGATTTGATTTCTGATATCACAAAGTATGATATCCTCTGGGGACAACAGACAAGGTGGTTGATGAGAATATAGTAAGTTTGGGGAAAAATGTCTTCTAGAATTTTTTTAATGAGCTCTGCCTTTTTAAAAAATACCTTTATAATTCTCTGGTGCAATTTGCAGACAATAGTAAATCAGAAAGAGTTGTGAATATCAGTCAGAGCTGAGAAATGTTAGTGACAGAGCCAGAGGCACTAGTGGGCAGAAAATGACAGCATGAGTTTCAATTTAGAAAAATGCACATAAAAAACACCTAGGGACATAAAAATCAACGTTTGGTTGGCTATTCACTAAGTGGAAGAAATCTAGAAAAGACAACAAAAGAGAAGTGTGGGTGATAGAAACTCCCACGTTGCAGAAATAGCAAAAAACAATGCAGAATGAGTGCACTAAAATCCATGAAGACAATGTATTGCAGAAATGATAATTGCCTGACCTTTGGCCCATTTTTGGCATGAACACACTACAAAGAATTAATTCAGTGCAGGAAACAATGTTAGCCGTAAAACTGACAAATTGCAGTGTGTTAAGAAAAGACCAGCAGAACAGATTAAAACATGGAAGAAATGATTTATGACAGAAAATTTATATAATTAAATATTTATCAACCTGGGTAGCTGAAAATGGAGACAGGATGGGAAGACATAACACTCTGAAAGGGTATTAACAATGAAAAGAGAAGATTAATTACTCCCAAGTCTGCAGGGTTCTGGCATGCAGGACTGGGTTCTAGCCTAAGTTTTAAATACTGAGCCCTCGGGCTGTTGCTTAGGGAGGTAAAGAATCCCTCATTCCTTGAACTCCCACCATTTTTTTCCCATCTCATTCCTCAAACATCATCTAAAATTGAGCCCTGTTCTGACTCATTTTATTTTCCCTCAACTCCTTCCCTCCCAAATTCCCACAGCTTGACACTATCTCTATTGTCTGGGATGGCGCGGCCACTCAAATTTTCCCACTCAACCTTTGTTCTGTGGAAACTGCAGAGCAAACTTCTGTGGGGGCACTTCAGTCCTGTCCATGACCAAATGCAAGCAGGACACAAACATTTCCCTGTCTCCCGAAGATGGCCGATGAGAGCAGAGGGGCTGATGGCACACCTGCAGATGAGAGAGGGCAGCTGTGCCCAGTGCCATGGGAAGCCCCTGTCACAGGATGACTTACAGCAGAATACTCAGTGCTGTGCAAACACAGCACAATTAAATACTTCTACTCCTCTGTTAAACCTTTACCCAACTGATGGAAAAACCAGGAAAGTGAATCAAGTTCAGCCTTCACCAGACATGTCATTAAATGCACCAAGGCTGCTTGGCTTGAATGTTTCTGATATTACACTCCAATATTTCAAATTTTCAATTATTCTCAGACTTAGTACTTTTCTGTGATAATTCAGATGTACATCCTCAAGGTATGAGATATATGACACTAACTTTCTAGGCTTCAGCTGTGAAGCCCCTGCATTAACACAGATATCTTGGAGATGTCCTAAAAGAATTAGGCTTATTGAAGAATCTATCCAGAGCTGATAACATTTCCTCAAGATTTACAAAAATTCTGGGAAACTTATATCCAATATCTGAGAAAACTCATGAGTGATGATGCTGTCTTCAGAAGCAGAAGAGATTTCTTTTTCACATAAGAATTACAAAAAACCTTGCACTACTCCAAGAATTCTCATAATGTTCACAATTGCAAGTAGCAAGTCCTCTAATGACAAATAAAGTACTTCTGATTATCTTGCTCACCATATATGGGATAAATAATGCCCTAGATTGTCATTTCCATTTTTTAAGGCTCCCCACAGACATATTCCTTGGCCATCTGTTCTCTGGACCTGCTGTAAGTGGATGTCTGCACCATGCCCAACCTGCTGAGGCAGACAGCTACCCCTGGCTCCATGGCACTGCACTTGCCTCCCAAGGAGGGCATTTTTCAAGGAATTAATGGCTGGGAACTGTCACAGACAGCCATACAATTATGAATAATACCACAAAAGCAAGCGGGAAATTAATATTTGCTATTTCCCATTATACACAGCATAGGAAAATCAGTGTCAGCTCACTAAAGCGAGCTAAAGAATGTACAAAACAAGAACATTTTGAAGTTCCTTATTCAGATAGCACCAAGACTCAAAATACACATTGATCCAAAACAGAAGGAGAAGAACTAATGGAAAACACATCCAACAATATCCACAAAAAAATATTCATGTGCAGCTTCTGATGTGAGATATCCCAAAAGTACTTCCCAGAAAAAAGAAAAATATACCAAAGACAGGTTTTATATATGTGTAATGTTTCTTACCTTCACAGGTTACTGGCACAAGCTGGATGCTGAGCAAGGAGAACTTTTAATCAAACCCAGGATCCCAGCAATTATATTTTGTTTGTTTTCAAAATTCTATAATTCAGGGTGAAATACATTAACTATCACTCCATCACCTCTCAAAAAACCCCTCCTCTATCCTAGGAGTTAAAGTGCTTTACTGTACAATTATTTAAGTATCAATCACTAAACAGAACCATTGTATTTAGCTTTTTGAGCAATTTTTCTGATAGTCTTTGACTGATTTCCTCCCTTTTTAAGCAGAACACCAAGGAGTTCTTTCTTAGTCACACAGGCCGCATGAATTACAATATCCACACCTGAATCCACAGCTGAATCCAATTCAGAACTACATTACTATTTCCAGACCTTCTCCACCTCTTGTTGTTTCTTAGATTTTGAGAGTATCTCTTGATGCACCACTTCTCTCTTTTCTTTAGCATCTGAACCCTTTCCACATTTAAGAATTTGTCATTTGTTTAAGTTGAACCCTTTGAAATTACCCAAGTTCAATCATCTCCTCCCTTATGCTTTCAGCCTACTGTTCCTTTGCTTTAAAGAAATTTGGCTACCAGACAAATCAGACTACTGAGGCCAAGAAGGGAAAAGAATATGAATTCAGCAGAAAATATCATCCTATAAATCTAGTTCTCACTTGATAGAAATGATCTAGTGAAAAAAGAAGCTGAAAACACCTTACTTTTTTCTAACAATACAAAGATTAATCCAAAGGATAATACCTACTGCCATGTATGAATTAGTATTATGTCAATTTACAGTCAGAAATTATTTTAGAAGAATACAATTTTTATTAATTATCTTTAAAAAAATACTGTACATGTGCTAATTATTAATTACTGTGCATTACCAAGTTATATTAAAATGACAACACAATCTCTTTAAAACGAAGGTCAAATTCAGTTCCTTGCCTACTATTAAAATTATATTTTGCTTCACATACGGAGCTGCAAGAAAAAAATCTAAATTATGTGTTCCCATTAGCTGCAGATGCTGATAGATTAGCACTATCAAAACAAGAAATAAAGATGTCAGTGTTGCTAGACAACCACTTCTCTTTTTAACCCTACCAGTGACGCAAGCTGTAAGAGCAGAGAGAAAAATTTGCTGTCATGCTTTAGGAACCTCTGCAGTTATATTTGTGATGAGACTATTTTTTCTAGTTTGTTTTAAATATAAAAACAATTCATGGTCAGCTTAAGTGACACCTCAGATTTGGCACTTACTGATGAAAATGCTATACATAAGGTTTCTGTGCTATAACAATTTTATTATGGTATTAAATTGATGCAATACCAATTAAAAATTATGGGGCTTAAAAGTCAGTTTAAATCTATTTTTATTAAAATATATGAATGGGACTTTAAAACTTGTATTCTGTACCTACCTGTATTATTTCTGATTATCTAGCTGATAGTAAACTACTGATTTGGCTAGCAGCCTCTCTTAGCAGATAAGGAAGCATGATGAATTCATAGGCAAACAGAAATCCTGATGCTCTCCAAGGTCATTATATCTATTTCCAGCTCCCCTAATAAAAACCCTGTTAATGGAGAAACCAAATATTCAAGAGCTGAGGAATGATAAAATTCCATTACAATAATTATTTTAACTCATCCCTGCTTGGGGGAAATTGCTACTGGTACTATATACTGTGGAATCATTTGAACAGTGGTAAACATATTGAGTAAACAGAGGATCAGCTCTGGAGGAAATGTTATATGTGATATATATATATCCACAAAAATGTAAGTGCACGTATTTTGTTCTCTAGTATAGCTTTTTATACAACACTAAAAATGGTATAGAATTTTCCATTTTTGCTCCAGTCTGTATTAGCAAAGAAATGTCCAAAAAAGGTGTCCTACATCACTGAACTTGTTTCTCTGTCCCTCTTCCAGATTTACATTGATCAATAACTGTAGGTATTGAAGAAAATGCACTAACACTTCTTCTGTCCCACAGGGACACACAATAAAAATAATTATTTAGGTAACTCAAATGCTAATGTGGCCCAAACAAACTTTTAGAAGAAGATTAAGCAAAGCATTCAAAATCAAGTGATGCAGTGAATGTCTCACCACCAAGTTTGAAAAATTCTCTATTTCAGCCATTTATCATGGGAATAGAAAATGTTTGACACCTCTGAGTAAATGTGAGGGCAGAAAATATTGCAAAAAATTGGTTGAAAGTCAGGCAACCTTTACAGCCTTTGCAATACACCTTTAAGTGATAGTAGGGAAATACTATTCAAATCCCCCATTTATTGTAGATTCTCTTGCTGGTAAAAGGAGGCCCAAAAGCAAAAGGATGATGGGATCAGTTTCAGAGGAGGCTCTGATGTCTCAGATGAGCAGCTGAGGGCCCAGCACCCAGCCATGCCCAGCCAAGTCCTGCAGCATCAAGTTCGGCTCTTTAGCTGCATTATGTCCCTGTGCAGCTGAAGGACAAGGGGCAATACAGAGGGACTCAGCAGCACTAAAAAGATGAAAGAGGAAAACTCATAAAGGGTTCCTCTTTTCCTCCACCCCAACCTGTTGAGTTTGTGAAGGTTTCCAGGATGAGGTGGATTATATGGTCAATGTGACTATATTCTAAAAATATAGTCAAATTCACTCGTGAGAGAGAAGTGTATTTGACTATATTTTTAGAAGGCTGATATGATATGATATGATATCATATATCATATCATGTCATATTATGTGAAACTGAAACCATACTAAAAAAAAAAAAAGATACACACAAAAAGCTGAACAAAAATGAAAATAAAAACTTGTGACTGACTCTTCAGAGTCTGACACAGCTGGACATGATTGGTCATTAAATTGGAACAATTCACATGTTAGCTAAAACAATTTTTAGACTACATTCTAAAGCAACAAAACATGGAGAAGCTGAGGCTTGACAGCCTTTGGTGGCAGTGCAGGGCACATTCCAGAATAACGTGCAAAAGGGAAGATGAAAGACAGTGTTACATGGAGCCTATGAAAAATTTTAGACTCTTGTGCTTGTATTTTGTCTTGCACATATTTTTTTTCCCCAGCCTCATTTTTGCATTGAGATTGGATTAGCTTGTGGTGTAGGCCAAGCCATTCAAGCAAGATTTTATAGTCTTTCTGCTCATCTATCTCATGAAAATACTGAATATTTACCTCTCCTGCTTCAGTATGTGAAATGACCTCAATAAACACTTTAGAAAAATAGATAAAAGTGCATTTTCATCTTGAAACTGGCCAAGAAAAATCAATTCTGCATAGATCAGGTTTATTAGACACAGGGAAACTGATAGCCTGTGGGTTTAATCTATGAAATTATACACACTCAAACATGCATCTCAGACAGCAAAGCAACTCAACCAGGGGTCACAGGGAGATTTGCAAGTGCAGATTTTAAAGTTCTGTGTTAGTATCTTTTTCCATAATATCAATGAAAAAAAAGTTTTCAAATTATAATCCAAAAATCTGTCAGTTTTATTGCAGTTTCCAGCCCATATTCCAAAGCTGTGGAACCTTGTTCACAAGATCAGCTAGTTGGGTTTCAGCCCTCCTTTTGTGCAGAGCTACATGCTCAGTGCTAATGAGTACATAAAGACTCAAAAATTTCATCCAGCTGAGACAGGCATACTGCAAAGAGAGGTCAGCAGAATTTTGTAATAAAATAGTTCATCTATTGAACTTCCATGGTTATTTTTCCTTGTGGAAATAGGAGTGAAGTTTTTATTTCTCAGCACATAATTCTGAGGTGTTTGTTCTACTCCCATATTCTGGTTCTGTGAGTCACCTGAAGTGTTGCCAACACCTTTAATAAAAGCAGGTTGTCACCTGTCATGTTTAAACTGATGTAACAGTGACAGCTACTAAGGGTCACTTATTCAACTGCATGACTGGAAAAATGAACATTAGAGCCTGTAGAAGGCTTAATCTCCTAAACATCAGATACAATTTTCTCACATATAAACTGCCCCTTCAGTTTGAAGAAAGGATTTAGGTATTGATTACTTACCTCAATATTTTGCATAAATCACAAAGCAAAAATCATTACAAAAAACAAAATCCCAAATAACAGGATTATTTATTGCAATTTATATATATTTAACATCAAATGTGAAAAAAGCATATTTCCTTTAAGACTCTGACAGTTTTTAAAACCCATATTTGGATGTTTTATGCTGTTTTGCTGATGAGATGGAAGACATACATTGTTGTGGAAAAAAAAAAGGTAGCTGACCCTTAGATCTTTCAGAAAAATCTTTCTTTCATAAAACAGACTTTCAAACAAAATGAAATTGATAAACAAGCAAACCAAAACTACTGTTATTTGCTGATGATATTAGAAATGAATTGAGCATTCAGGTATTTGAAAAGAAGCAGACACCAAAAAAGAAATAATGTGATGGGGATTCTTGAAACCTCTGGTTCAAACAGGGAAAGAACATCGAAGCAGAAAAAAAATGAGAAAAACCTCCCAGCCAAACTTGCTAATCAGTTAATTGAGAAATACTCACAGAGAAAACAAATTATTCCTTCTAATCAAACATCATTTGCAGAAGAAATGAAATCACATTTAACTGAAAAATGGCACAAAACCAGGTGAACAAAAAGATAAATTTGAGATAATTGAAAAGATAACTGCAAAGTCAGGGAACAGAAAACAGATTTGAGGTCTAATCCGTTTCTTGGACATTTTGAAGCATGAAAGAGTTGGTTCAACAAATTAATATGGTAAGGTGGGGTACATGGAGACTAAGATTGGTAAATTTTATATCAATGTATTTTGAAGTTGCACATATTTTAAATTCACACAGGTCCTATTTGGAAAAATAGCAATATTTCTTGCACAGAAAAATATTACCATATTCCCTCCTTTTCTTTAGAAATACTGTGTCTTTGAAGTCTCAAATTCTGATTTTGTAAAATAAATATTAATGACATGTTCTATTTACAAAACAAATTCTCTTTAAAGTAAACAGATTAAAACTTTCATTTTATGCTGAAGAAATATTAGCTAGTTGGGGAATAAAAAAATAATAACGATTAAAAAAACGAAAGCAACCAAACAAACAAAACCATAAAAGAAAAAGAAAGAACCCAACCAACACCTCTAACCCAGTTTGTTTGAGCTTTTTGAGAAAGCCCTGAATCAAAGAACCTCTCCTTATTTATACTTTCTAACTTCAAAGCCTCTCCTAATACACACTTTCTGACCAGAAATTGTGAAATAATTTTTAATGCAGATGGACGAATCTGGAATTCAGTGAAACAAAGTATCAGTCAAAGAAAAGCAATGAAAGGGAAAAGCAATAAATTTTCCAAAAGCCTACACTGAAAGAGGTTACCCATGCAAGATGTTTAATTAACTTCTTTTATTAAGTAAATTTACTTAATAAAGTAAACTGTTCACAGCTCCTGCACAACCTGTTCCCATGGGATGCTGATTCCTGAGCACAGAGAGCACGAACAGGACAGCAGCTTGTGGCTGGGGCTGTCTGTCTGTCCCTGGAGAGCAGCACAGCCAAAATTCAGCAGGACTGCTGCAGCCCAGGCTACAAACTGGGACATGTTCAGCGGCTCTGAGCACAGATATTTTTGGTGGCAAAATTGAAAGTAGTGCTAATAAAGGCTTCTTAGCAGCCATGTGATCTGTCTATGGCTAATAAAAGATGGTTTGATTCAAGTGGCTCCCTGGGTGTAGCTCTTCCTATGCATCTGTTCTGCTGAGCATCTGCTGTCCCTCCCCCTGCAAATAAAAGGCCTGCTGACAGCTGATCTTATCATCTTGGATAGAAAGATATCTTTTTAGCCATAAACCAGTCAAATTAATAAGTATTATTTCTGAGTTACGTGCAAAATCAAAACTTTTACGTATCCAGCACATGGACCTGTTGCAGTGACCACAGAGATGGTCAGAGGCTGGAGCCAGGCTGAGAGCTGGGGATGGTCAGCATGGAGAAAAGGGGCTCCAAGGAGACCTCACTGCAGCCTTCCAGAACCAAGAGCAGCTTGCAGTAAAAGAGGGAGAGGGACCTTTTACACGTGCAGATGGTGATAGGACAAGGGGGAATGGTTTAAAACTAAAAGATGAGGGATTTAGAGTAGAAGTAAGGAAGAAATTCTTTATTCATATGGTGAGGAGGCACAGATGAGGCCCCAGCTCTGGAAGGGTTCAGGAGCAGGCTGGATGGGGCTCTGAGAGGAACCTGGCCTAGTGAAGGTGTCCCTGCCCATGCCTGAGGGGCTGTAAGTAGATTGTAACTTTAAGGTCCCTTCCAACCCAAAACATTCTATGATTCTATTGTTCTCTGGTCTGGAAAGAGCTCTGGGCTGGCCAGACAGAAGGACTCCTCAAGCAGATCCCAAAGACGGATGGAAGTCCAGAGTTACTCAGTTTTAGCTATTGCTTCTCCCTGACCAGAATAATAAGAGGAAATGGGAAATATTTGCCTCCACTGCAAACCTTGGATGTAAGAATAGCTTCACTTAACATTGTTACTATGATTGTTTTTCCACTACTTGAATTATTTTGGAAAGAGAATACAATGTTGTTGTAGAAATAGCAGACAGATGTTTGGGTTAAACTTCTTAAACACTGAGGTTTATGTAAGTTATCAGCATTTAATTTTACAGTTGATTCTTCTGATCTGTGTCTGCATGATTACCTCAGTGTATGAAGGACAAGGACAAGGCAGAATTCAAATTGCTGGATGCCACACCTGAGAAAAGTTAATAACTGCTTTGTTCAGTTTTAACTGCTGTACCAATACCAATGAAAAGATGCGCTTTAAAAAATTTATCAACAACATCCTAAGCATGGATGTTCAGATTTCACGTTCTGCAGATATCAAAATTAGCGCATGATCTGACAAAACTCTTCAGGTCTCTCCTTTTAGGGAAATTACCCAGACTATTTATTTTTAAAATCTTACCATCCTTACTAAAACACTGATTGCAACTTCTGCATTAAAAAGAAATAGATCCAAACTTACTCAGCAGCCAGGGGAAAATATTTCTCTCTAGCACTCAAATATGCATGACAGGAATACAGTTGCACTTAAATATCTCTCACCATTCAATTAGGTAACAAAAAGAAACAGCCATGGCTTGTCTAACATATGTACAAGTCTGGTCTTGATGAGGTTGGAAAGACTCACACTACCATGTCTTCTGGGTCAAATTTGTGAAAATTAAAAATGGCATCCAAACATCATGATTGGGCAAGGCTAAGAACCAGCACACTCAGAACTGTCACCATCAATCCAGCTGTCACATTCTTTACATCTCTCTCAATTTCTGCCATTATATAGAATTATATTCCTGAACTACAAACCATTTCTTACCAATGTATGTAACAACTGAGCATGAAACCTTTCAGCAAGATTTCCCAATTCACAGTAAAAATAGATGCACTGCACTTGGTTTAGAGTTAATTGCATGAACTATTATCAATTTTTGCTGTTACTCATATTTTTAATAGGGTCACTGACTATTATACTACATTTTAGAGGAAAAATATTAGAAAGACAGAATAAAACTCCAAATTCCCCATTATAAGACTCTTTTTCAACTTTACCAAACTCTAATCAGCTTGACTGTGATTTTCTAGGCTGAGCACTTTTCTGAAAAGATTTGTGTGTGTTCATGTATGTTCATGTGCAAGGGGAAAAAAGAGAAAACACAGTTTTCCCTTTTAAAAAGTCATAACTTTGACACAAGCCTAGTCTAGCAGACCCATCATGTGCATTGCAGAGTGATGTTTTCACTGGGACTAAAAACTCCATAAAATTAACCTCTATGAACCTTACAGCTTTTCAGTTAACAAAGCTCAGTTTAGGTTTGCAAGTGAACTTCCCTGGAGAAGTTTTTTTCCTATTTATTAGTTTCAGATAGGATTTACTACCATGTAAATAAAACTTAGAAGAAAGTGAACTATTCTAATTAGATAGTTCATTAATCTGTTCTTGAAAGATATTTTAGGAGCATGTGCAAGGAAGTTTTCTCCTTACATACAAGTTTATTCAAGCTTAGAAACAAACTGGTGAATTTGCAATGAATAACATGAAATTATTTTGACATAAATATCAATACAGAAAAATAAATTATGTAAAAGATGACAAATATAATTTGATTTATAAAAACATTAATAATGAGGGAGCATTTCTGCTCCTAAAACCACACTATGGATAAACCAGAGTCAATTTATACAGCAGGCCCTTAGGGGAATGATTACATAGAGGTGCTTCTGGCGGAAAATTGAGGCAGCTTTACATGTCATCAGGACAGAATATAAGCACCTAGATATCTCTGCATTATAACGAGAGGCACAAAAAGAACCAAGATTTGTGTTCTAGAAGAATAATTTTCCAGGTGGAAGTGAAATGAAAGAGAGCAGAAGGAGGGGGAAAAACTAACAAAGACAACCCAGATATTTATTTATTTTGAAATTGTCAAATGCCTTTCCTTTTTTGTTAGACTGGCTTTGGAGAAAAGCAGTCTTAGGCTGGAAAATATTATTAGATGGAGTAATAGCAAGTTGGTTTGGGAAAAACAAGGAACAATGGTACATTTTGCATGTCAAAAAAGTTGAGATAAATACCATATATTTTTAAAATTTAAATAGGAAAGATAATAATTGTTAAAGTCAAGCTAGAAGTCTCAAGATTATACTGAAACAAATATCAGTAGTCACACATTTGGAAGATTACCAGGAAAAGTTATATAAATCCTTGGCCTTTTTTCTATGCAAGACTGGTGAAACAGCAACTGAAGCATCTGGGTACTGAAATGGAACCA
>JAHXMQ010000566.1:23237911-23289960 GCA_020466415.1 Ammodramus savannarum pratensis | reverse complement strand
TTGCATTGAAAAGGAGCCTGATGCCATGGTGACTGGGCTGTGCTGTCAGTGTGATGCCTCATGCATCCAACAGGAAGGCAGGGGATCTTTGGAACGCTGAGCCACTGGGAGGGATGGAGGAAAGGGCAGAAAGAGAGAGTCAACAGAAAGTAAATGAAGGGCAGACAAGCAAACCAATGTAAACTTTACTAGGATTTTAAAACAAAGTCACAGATAAGTTTCTTTATCATTACAAAGTGTGGGTTTACTTAGAAATAATAGCAAGCTCTAAACCACTGCTAGTGTTGTAAAAATAGAATATCCTTTTCAGCAGGTTTCCCTATTTCTGGATTTATTTTTTTTTAACCAAACCCAATTGTTCTGTATGGCTGTGACCTGAGAGGCCAGAGTTCAGTCAGAGCAGGCATCCCTGTGTGATTGCTCCAGCTCCCCTCAAGTCTCATGCAATTAAAAGCATCAATAGTGACACACATTAATGACAAAAGTTAATGCAAGGGCTAATTGAGAGCATGTCCCTCACAGGCCATTTCCCAGCATTAATAGCACGGAAAGCAGCCGTTAATATGTAATTAAATTTCCAGGATGCATGGGCTATCAAACCAGGTAGCTGGAACCCTTCTTCACACCTTCTAACCTCTCATTACCTCTGGAGCCCAAAATAGCCACTGTGCTTGGCAATTCTGTGCTAATACCTTCCCCTACAAAGCAAACTGGCCAGCACCAAGGACCAATTGTGCACCAACAAAAGGCAGCTCGGTGAAGCAAGCTGCATTTTCTAAGCTAAACTTGTCAGGGAGATACCAAACAACATATTACTAACTACCCTTTTAGGGGTAAAGGTATGTAAATGTTTTGCTGACAGCAGATACCAACCCCTCAGAATTTCTGGGCTCTGAACAACTAATTCTAATATATAATTATATTCCTCTAACAGAAATTAACTGATTTCATTAACAAAAACAAAACATTGAAATTTTAATTCCTTCTGAATCTGATCCCACACTGCATGAATCAAAATTGTTTCCAAGTGAAAATGGCCAGTGTGGGGTTGAGAGAGATACTTCCACAGTGTTTCAGGGAAAACACCAAGATTTTGAGAGACGGGTCCTTGTGTATACCACCATTACAAAAAAAAGGAAATCAGAGGTACATTTTCCCATTTTGGGCACACAGATTGAGCCACCTCAAGTTTCTGGAACAGTCAGCACTACTCAAATATCAGTCTGAGCATTCGTCAGTAGGAGTGCACTCGCCACAGGGCACTTCTAATGCTTTTGAATAAACAGCGGACAATCACTCATGCCAGCTTCTGATAAGAGAAAAGCCAAAGTGTACTGCTGAGAAAAGGCATCCAATTTATCCCTGAACCCACATAAATACTCCTTATTGACATATCTGTTCCCCTGACAGCAGACTTCTTGGGCTTTTGGGGTTATTTTAAACTCAAAATTCGTTTGGGTTCTATGGCAATCTGAAATGAAACCTTTTAGTATTCTGGAACAACAATTGACATGGCAGACTTCCCAACTCCTCTGAGTCAAGGATGGACCCTTTATCATTCAATTTTGGTATAAATTTAAAGTCAGTTTCCAGGAAGGGTCTTAACTCCAAATACTGGCTGCATCTGAATCCATCATTCAGCTGAGGCAAATTCTCATTCATATAGATGAAGCATTTCAACTGTTTTCAAACTGGGCACATTTCTGGTGAGAAAGGGGGAAGAAGGAACTGCTAGCCTAGAATTTGAGTGGACTGTCAATTTTTCAGTTAAAAAAAATTGTTAAAGAATTTTCAGCCTTAGAGATTTGCATTGTTCTCGGTTCCAGATAAATGTTGAGAGTTTTGTTTTAGAACTCATATTAATTAGTATTTTAAAAACACCAATGGCTGAAATAATTTTTGTCCCAATATAATGGAGAAAGAAAAAAAAACTTAAGGCTCAGGTCCTTAAAAACAACCGAACCAAAGGGATTTTTTCAGGAATGCTTCAGACACCAAAATACTGTTTCACAATGGAAACTTCAACTAAAATAAGCTGCAGTATTAAAAACACTTCATAAAATCTGTTTTCAAGGGCTCAGCATCCTTGTAAAATCAGGTAGTGCACATTCTGTGTCAAGGCTATTGCTTTAGAAACCTGAGATGATCTCCTTGCTGTGCAGGGAGATTGAGTCACTGGTACAGCACTGAAGAATTAAGTTCACTTGAACGCTGTGTAGGAAGGAGCATCCCTCTGTTTTCTAAAGTATCCTCTCATGTGAGACAGAGTGAGAGGCAAATGGTTTTGGAGATGGGTTGCCCAAGTCATAAACTGAGATGTGGGCAGACACAACAATTGCTTAAAAAGCTGCTGCAGGAACAGAAAAGAATTAATCAGCTCCCCTTATCCATGCTGAGGACAAACAGAGACAATCAATGTGTTTTGTCAGGACTGTTTTGATGAGGTGTTGTGTTAGACATCAGGCAAAGAAACCAACCCCAAACTTCCTAATAACAAAAGTACTAAACTACTGCAACAGGATGACAACAGCAACTCAGAAATCCATAGCACTGGAGCATTCAGAGAGTGCAGGCAAAACCAAAAAACCAGAGGTTGATCTGCATTGTGGAATAGGAATGAAATCAATCCAATTAAGTTCCTTTATTCTAAACTGTGATTTAAAAAATCTTAATCTTTTTACGAAATGGAATTGGAAAAAAAATATTACCATTTTCAGCTTTTCCACCAGCTTCAGCAACCATGAAACATTCTCCCCAGTTAATATTACAGCTTATTTATCTACAGATCTGCAGACAAAATGTCTTTTTTTTTAAACATGGTCCTGTGTTGTATCTCCACGGGGTTCTTCACATTTCAAAAGTAAACAGAAACATAAATATCTACACAGAGCTAATGGCAGCTGTGTGTAGCCACCTTTTCAGCCAAAGTAATCATTCATACCATTTATTTAATTGGTTCTGAAAACATCATTTTTCATAATTACTGACATATGGACATAATAACTGCCAGTCAAGGAAACCCACTGATATTACAGTAAGTTAAGATTCTTGAATATAAATACATTTCGAACATCAAATGTAATATTTTGGGCTGCAGACCGAAGAAAGAAAATATACAACTTGTGTAGTGGTTTTGCATTCTGGAATTGTACATTTTAAGTCAATGACTTCTGTACACAGCAGATCACCACTGCAGTGGGTTTGCCCTTAACAGTCAAGGTTAAAGTTACTCTCAAGTCTATTTTACTTTCCATAACTCAAATTTCATTACTTTAACCTCAAAATAATGCTTGAGAGAGAAGATATAGCAGGTCTAATGCTTTTAATTTGGAGTTTGCTTAGAATGCTTGGAATTACTGGAGTTTAAAATAACAAAATTTTCAGCACCTAACTGAAGTGCAAAATTTTGGGTCAAGTGTGGAGGCTTAACAGTGACTAAGCACAGAAGCATATGTCTGTAAAAATAAAAAGGCAAAATAATAATGAAAAATGCTTTGTTCTCTCTTGATCTGTTACAAAATACAAGGAGGTATGGGGGGATGAAATGTAGCAGGATATGGGAGGGTAAGAAATAAGTACATGGGTTACATTGCTTCAGAAGAACTCAGGAAAATCACAGACTTTGGTCATTTCTTGGAAGGCACCCAGCCACTCAACAGATAAAACTGACCAGTCTAAAGCATGACTCTGCAATGATGTGATTTTCACAGAATCACACACGTAACTAGGTTGGAAAAGACCTTTGAGATTATCAAGTCCATTTTGTTGCATTCAATGATGAATCAAGGAAAAAGACCAGCTCTGACCTCATTCCATTTGTATATTCTGTGACTATTTAGCACATGGGGAAAGAAGAAAATCACAGTAACCATTTTCTAAGTAGAAATACCATTTTAAATCTTTTTTCTGGATGCCCTCTTTTGCTCTTGTGTTTGTCTGGGATGGTTTTGAGTACTGCAGTGGTAGAGATGTCACAGCTCCCTCAGGCAGCCTGGGCTCTGTGGCAGCTACAGGCAAGTGCAGTTGCACTACAAGTTTTGTATGCGACACTGCCAACTTCTGCCTTACAATTCAATTAGATTCTTGACCTGCTCCTTATCTCTGCAGCAGAGACTCCCAATTATTTTGGCAATAAGTAACCTAAGGACTACTCTGGCATATGCAAATCTTCACTATCTGATCTGAAGAAGCTGTCAATCAACTGCCCCAGAAAATAATGCTCCTGTCATCAGCTAGAGCTTCTGAATAAATAGACATCTGAGAGAGTTTTACTCGTGCAGCTTCTGTAATATGTAGCTTTACAAGTTTAATTGGAATTGGAATTTACTCCATATTTACTCTGACAAAAACAGTCATTGACAAAACAATAGCAGCAATCCTCCCAGCCAAACTGGGTCTATTCTTCCCTAACTTCTTACATTGGGTCAAATTTCAATGGAGAATGGAATTTGCAAAGAACTAATAAAGCATCCCCTTAGGAATTTAAAGGACAAGGCTATAGAAAGATATAAGGGAGTTCTTACTATTTTTAATAAGGCATATAAGGGAGACATAAGGGAGATATATGGGAGATATATTTTTAAACTCTTTTCATGATCACTTTTATAATAATGTTAATGTCTTATTGATTTGATCATGAGTGGGCGATTTAGTGACATTTCTATCAGGGTAGGAAGAACTGTACTAAAGAATGAGCCACCAGGTCTGTGGTTCTCTGAACATGCAAGAATGTCAGTCTCAGTCACTTTAGCTCTACTCACTCCTGTCCTGCCATGCAGGACACCCAGTTTCAGCCACTGCCACCTGTCACCTCAGTGAAATGTGGTTTAAAATTTGGTTATATCCTCTACCATTGAGACCTGTCCCTGCCCTGTCTCCACTGAATATTCCCAGTGGTGCAGGATCTTAAGGGACAATTCCAGGACCACACAAAGTGGCTGAAGCACAGTCTTTGTTACAGCAGGTGTCCTCCATGGCACAAAATCTTTTTCTTCTCCTACCCAACCATTTTCCACTTGAGGTCTGTTGCATCTTGAATACACTTACAATTCTGGTTGGTTTCTAAGAGACCTGAATGAACCCTGGATAGACATCCTAAACACAGCTGATTATCCAGAATTATGCACTTCTCCATGGCCACTGCCCAGCAGTACCAAAGATTATTTCTCCTGATGAATTTAGGGCCACGGAGAGTTCAGATTAAATACTCTTGTGGATATACTTCATGCTGTTCACTCACAGGCTGAAGGGGAAGTCTCCTTATACTCTACAGCAGCACATGGCTCACAGGTATTTACTGTTCATGCCACCATGCAGAGTTAGATGTGGAAATTAATGGGGTTAAAAGAAGGTTGCCACATTGGTTCAAATTTTCAGGAGAAAAGAAACCCAAAGTATGATTTTGCCTGCAATCAGTCTAAGGAAACATTTCCTAAGCTCTTGGATATGAGCTGTGGTTCTGCTTCATTATGAATTAGAGTCCAGCAAATCCCTAGTACCTTTAGCACAGTCAGAAGTATATATATAATTAAATAAAATAAAAAAAAAATCTGAAGAACTCATATCTCACTCTCACAGGACCATCCTTATCCAATAAGACCAGAATAAAAAAAAAAAACAATCATTTTGTACTCTGCAGAGGGAAACACAGGCAGTACACCTAATGGATATTTAAGTGGTACAATCATTTGTACTATCCTTCATTCAATTTCCTAATCAAGAATGTATACCTATCTCAGGTCTTTCACCTTTTGCTGTGATTCTTTTCCTAGTTTTCTTGGGGAATTTTGTGCCAATTAGTCAGGATTAAAATCATCCACACATAGTCATATTGCAGGAATATAAAATATGAAACACCATGACCCTTTTTAGACACAGATAAACTTGGCAAATATTCAGAGCATCTGAGCATATCTTGACACAAAGGTAGTAGTACAAATGATTTAATAAAGGCCATTCAAAAGCCCACAAAAGCCTTCCAGATTTAGCAATCAGTTAGCCAACAGTGTGAACCTAAACATTTCTTCCACTTTTCTAGTGACACCAAAGTATCTACAGCCCTCACCCAGTTCTGCAAAGCTGTCCTCTATTAGCTTCCTAAGAAAATATGTGTATAAACAAACTTATGCATTCAAGGGATGTGAGTGTAATGAAATGATTAAGCCATACTTTGGAGACTTACAGTGATTAGAAACTAGCTGTGTTTGCCCAGAGAAATCTTTGCCATTTAGTGCAAGTAACCCACTCTAACAGCTTCCCTTTTCCTCCTGAAAATCATTTTGGGAATCCCCAGGAGGTGTTCTCTCTCTAGCACCAATCTCTGATCTACAGAAACGTGTCATGAGATGATAAACCAAATGATAAACCATCTCAGATACTCAGAAATTATCCCAACCTTGTTGTGTTAGGAGTAACCAAGATATGTTTCCCCCCCCCAACAAAATTGTGGCTCCAAACACCTTTTCCTATTTTCTCCCCCCTCTGATGCCAGAATTACCGCCCTTGCCCTTGGTTTCCCACTCCCAGCTACACAGCCTATAAAATTGCTGCAAGGAGCCGAGTGCTGCTTTTCACACAGCCACAGACAGAGCACATTCTGCACAGAGCATCCGCGCCAGCCTCCCAAGGAGACAGAGGACCATGTAATCGCCGAGATGCCGAGGAGTTCCTCTGAGCACGGACTACAGAGCAGACCCGAGCGGGGAGGAGGCTCTATAACCGGGGAGTGCATCGCGAATTGAGAAGTAACTTTGGGCAGCAGCAGGCGGGGAAGGGAGCCGCGGGCACATGGTACATTCCTGCCTGGCTGCGCTCCCCGCCGCTCCTCCCGCCGCTGGCTCCCGTGCCGTGCCGTGCCGTGCCTGCAGGATGGGGCGCGCTCGCTGCCCGGCCAGCCCGCGGCGGTCACACAGCGCAGCCAGCCCGCAGCCCGTGCGAGCAGCGAGCCCGCTCTGCCACTTAGGATGACTCGCTGGAATCTGCCGCTAGCTCCTCTGTTGCTGATAGTGGACGGAGAACAACCAAAAAGCTACACTGGACTAGACCAAGGTAAGAGATTTAAGTGTGTTTTTTACCCTGCGGCCAGCCGAGGCTGGGTAGGGAAGCTGGCACACGGTGGGTGTCTCAACACCTGGCATTACATGCCATCAGTGTGTCTTTCTGGTGTTAACCCTGCGTGCACCACCCAGCCACCCCCGGGGGGATGGAGGCAGGTCGAAACACAGCCTAGCCTGCATTTCCCCCCCTAAATGCAACTTTTGCGGCTGCACTACCACCTGCTCCCGTGGATGCAAGAGGCTTCCCAATATTGCTGAATGATGAGGCTTTTGTGCTGTGCTGCTGGGAATGGAGCGTACCGGCGTCTGTCATGGACTCCGGGTGGATTCATTCCCACAGCAGTTGTTTCATCACTTTAATGAGTTGAGATTCCACAGCCCACAGAAACGCTTCCCTGTCATTGCCCCTCTCTCTGAGGGCTTCTCAGATAGATGTGATCCGTGTGGGGGCTTTTCAAAAGTAGTGCTCGCTGAAAGCACCAGGGCAAGTCTGCTGGAGCACAGGCAGTGCTGCACTACATATTCTGTCTGCATTCCTCTCTGCTGCTTCTGCTGTGATTCAAAAATTCAGCCTTGAAGGAGGGTTTCTGCAAGGACAGTAAATGTCTCCGGCACAACAATTTAAAGTAAAGGCAGAAGCTGTTTCTCCCCGTTCTGAAATCCTGGCAAAACGTTCTCCTTCCATTTTCTGAGGAGGTACAATATTTCTAGCAGAGTTATCTAAGCAGGTTTCTGCTGTGGCTGATTGACAGTTTTTAGTTGTGATTTTAATGGAAATCTTTCACTGAATTTCTACAGCTTCATTTCTGTCAATTCAATGCCTTTTAGCAAATGGCTTTCTTTGGAGGGTGACACCTTTAAAATTAGCCCAGGATCATATTTTTCTAGACTTATAAACAAGAGTATCAGATCAGCCAGTGCACATTGCAGAATCCCAGAATCTCACCTTTGGATTTTAATGGTATAAATGCAGTGGAAGACATTTGGCTTGCTTTACAGGTTTTCTGTACTGTGCAAAGAGTCACAAATGCAACTGAATTTATCTGTGTTTCCTATACATTATTATGTTGTTTCTCTGCAATATCCTACATGTCCTATTTGTTCAGACCTTCTGTGTACTGGCAATAGGTTTATCAAGAGTTGACTTTTAAACCCTTTTTTAAAAACTGCCCTGACATTACTGCCATGAAAAGGACTCTGCTCAAGGAAGATGACACGTCCCACATTCATCCCACCCATGGAGGTGACCAAACAGGTACTGGCAATTAACAAAAAAACACCACTCAGCATCCCAGCAGCCACCAAGACCCACAAGCCATTGACCCAGCATGAATATTTTTGGAATGAACTCAAACATGGCACCGATAAACACTCCCCTTAGCTACTACCATCTCCATGCACTCCTTAAAATAGATTAGGGGGGGAAAGGTTCTTCTTTCAGAGAATTTTCAGGAATTTAAAGCTTCGGGAAGACGTAGGACATCAACATCTTGATGTGTCAGCATAGATTCTACATAATTTTCCATCAGAATATGGTACAATTTTCCACTTGTAAAAGTGAAAAGCATTTATCAACATTATGTTTTAAGATTATTTCTAGTCATTTAGAGAAGTGCAGAGACTTTGATACCTTTATAAAATTTACTTGTTTTTCCTAGCATTTCAATATGGTGCCTGACTGCAAGGGTATCAGATTATTTCCAGGGAAAGCAATTCTAAAGTACAATTCAGACAACAGATAATTGTGATTCCATTAAAAGTTGATAATATTAATGTAACTTATTTTTAAATTAGCACCTATTTATTGTATTCCAGCTTTTAGTCACTTGCTAGTGAAGCACATGTCATAGTCTCTGGGGTCTGAGCAGCTATTTTTGAGCCTGTCTGGCTAATGTCTGGAATACAAAATTACCCTGTTCACAATTTGGCTTTTCTGTGTTATTTTCCTTTCTTCTGAGACATCAGTATATTATCAATTCTCATCTGGGTGGCTCCTTTCAGGTGGAATCTTAGTCCATTTAAATGCAGACAATTCACTGTGATAACAGTTTATTGTAACTTAGCAACAAGAGCTAAAAAAATCAAGTTACAGCCATAACACATGCAAACCTTGTATTGTGCTGCCCTGTACTCAGCAAATTAAACCCTTGAGATAAATGACATTCTAGACCAGTCAGTTTAATATCATTAGCTGGGCTGGCCAGTTGCTCTAATTACAGAAGTCAAAGAGTGCAGGAAGCAGCTGCAAAGTCAGCACATGTGCAGGGAGCTGTTTGTAAAGCAGAAGCACATGCTTTACCTTGAGCCTTTTTGTTGTAAGATGAATTATTAAGGAAAGGTATGGCATTTAGTATCACTGTCAGAAAAATGGTCTGGCTGGGGTGCAGGTGGCAAGACTTGTATGAGGGGCATGGGGTTATCACTGGTCTCTCTGTGAAGCTTCATTTCTGGCATATTATTTTCACCAAAATAAACAAACAAACACTTTAAATGCTATTCCTCTGTGATCAGACTCTCGGGTCATTCATTACTGGTGGGCTGGGAGGACAGCACAAGGGAAATCAGCACAATGCTGATAGGTACTGTCCTACCTATTTTAGTCAAAACAGAGAATCCACTGTCAGTGAAACATGTTCAGGGAGCAATAAGATGCAGAGCTGGCACCCTGGAACTGGGTGAAAAGAAAAAACATCCCTAAGACAGAGACCTGCTCAACTCTGGAGCTCTGCCTGAGTCTAGAAGAAAAAAACAGCCACAAATAGCTGAAAGTAGAGTCAGGCAGCTGGTCTGATGGGTGGCCAGGGATCCCCTCTGCTCAGAGTTTTACATCCCTCTTGGCATTTCACCTCCAGAAACCGAATTCAGGAGAGGCAGGAGTTTTGCTGTGGTTAGTTAGGTGGATTCAGGGCTTATAACTGATTTCATTTAGGGAAGAAAAATGTTCAGCCAAGTTCTTCCCCTCAAAAATCAGCTTGAATAGAAGGTTCTTCAGTTGTCCGATACTGCTGTAATTTTCATTTGAACATAAAGCTCCACCCAAAATGAAGAGCTCTAAACAAATCAACAAGATTTTACACATTAGGAATGAACAAGCCTAGATAACAACCTCTACAAAGGTATCAAATCCATCCCAACTACTTGATAAAGCATATTCTGCACAGACACCTGCAAAAATGGATTAAGTTTCATGTCCTTTGAAACAATCATACTTAGCCACTTTCATAGCTCTCTATTAATGTCACTGGAGCTCTAGCAGCTCTAGATTTATTCCCTGCACCCTGAACAGAGTTAACTCCTCCCCACTGCAGAGTACTTTGTTGCACCTACAAGTAACACTTTGAAAAGTTGTTTTGTTTTATTTTTTGTTTTAGATTTGACCAGGTTGGAAGAGACCTTAAAGATCATCGAGCCCAACCCATGCCCTAACACCTCAACTAAACCATGGCACTGAGTGCCACATCCAGTCCTTTCTTAAACACATCCAGGGATGGTGACTCCACCACCATCATTAACCATGACTGAAATGGTATTTCAAGCCCTATTTTTAGAATAGGAAAACACTTTGCACACTTGTTGTGTTGCTTTCCATAATGTTCTTGTAACATGCTCTCATCAAC
This sequence comes from Ammodramus savannarum pratensis, assembly GCA_020466415.1. Classification (NCBI taxonomy): domain Eukaryota; kingdom Metazoa; phylum Chordata; class Aves; order Passeriformes; family Passerellidae; genus Ammodramus; species Ammodramus savannarum. The sequence goes on along the minus strand of JAHXMQ010000566.1, from coordinate 23,279,288 downwards.
TGAGATCAAATCTAATCTTAGTCTAAGACTAAGGATGTTTATAGGGGTTACAGTAAGGCACGTATGTGATGCAAAACAGGCATCCAACCCTCATGTTTAGGCATTACCTTCTGAGGAGAGCATTTTTTCTTTAAGTAAAGAAGTCTTAGAATTATACGATAACAGAATATTGTGAATTGTAAGAGACCCATCAGGATCATGGAGTCCAGCCCCTGGCCCTGCACAGCAGCATCCCCAGAGTCACACCCCATGTGCCTGAGAGCTGTGCAAACACTTCTTGGACTCAGCCAGCCCTGGAGCTGTGCCCACTGCCCATCCTCTGGGTGAAATACTCTCTCCTGACATCTTTCAGACACTCTGTAAGTTAGTGATGAACTTACTTGGTGGATAAGAGCTATTGCCTTCTTTACCTTCAATTCTTGCATTTTCCAATGAACTTTATCACACTCTTTTAGCATTTTCAGTCCAATAGAATTGGACTGAACCTTTGACCACCTACACTGGTGAAGGGTGCATCCAACTAAAACATAAAGGAGTAATGTAACAAACGTGTAGTATATCTCAGTATATATGTATGGAAATAGTGTCAGAATCTAATATAAATACAATATGTCCAATTTTAATCACAACTGACTTTGAACAGACTTCTTCAAAATAAAATCAGGAATTTCAGGTTTCTGTTTAATTATTTTGTTAGGACTAATGTTTTTCCATTAAAATATATATTATTTCTGCATTTATTTAATCCAGTGGTCTGTATTTTCTCTACAATTAAATACAGATGATGCACATTCGAAGACACTCTTTTAGTTCTTTCTTCCTCAAACAAAATAAAAACAATATTGTGTTCATCACAAAGTAGCTTTTCCCATACTCAAGCTTTGTGAAATAATCTGGATTTTTGAAAACTGAAGTCTTTAAAATCTGAACCAACAGGAAAATAACTTTATTCTACTCTTTCATTTCATTACCACATGAAAAGTCTTTTCACTCAATATCAGCTTGCTTGTTTGTATTCCTTTGTAATTCAAATCTCAAAAATTATGAGGAAGCTAAGTATGCTGGACATAAATTTTCCAGGTTTTGAGGCAATCTCATTACTGAGTTGTTGGCTAGTTTAGGAATGTTGTGTTAAAGACAGTCTGTGTGAATAACCTGACTGTCCATTGGGATACACTTCTGAGAGCAGGGTACACTCTCTAGAGCAGTTCTCCTGGATGACACTTCCGGAATGCATGTTAGAAAATCTGAATTTTCAGTTTTACTCAGCAAAGTCTGTGTGGCTTTTCCTTCCTATTTCTCTTCATGACTTTCCCAACCTTTTCACGTTGATGGTATGTATTTCAGAAAAGTGTTCTTATTCCTTGGGGCACACGCAGTGTTGGGTAACATTTAGTGAAACATGCATCATCCAAGTGATCTGTAGGTTATGCAGAGGACAATGGCAGGATCCACACCGTGAAGCAACCAGAGTAAAAGCCAAGTAAATTGTTCATTTATAAGGAAGCTTGGAGCCTGGAGCCACATGATACTCAAAATCATGTAGCAAATGATTTTTTGTGTTGTAAAGATACTGAAGGTTTATGCGCCAAGATCAGCGCATCAAGACGTACAAGAGCACAAAGTGTGTGGTGGTGACAGAAATGAGAGACATAACTCTCTGTTAAAGACTTCTTTCCAACTTTTGCAATGAAAATACTCAATTTTTTAACTAAGTTTCAAACTTTACAGTTTCTGTCATGAAACTCAAAACACTCAAAACTCTATGAAACTGTGTGCTGTATACACATGAAGTATGGTGCATGTGTGACACCATGGAGTTCCAGAAACTGAAGAAGCCACAAACCACCATCAAACAGAAATACAACCACAGCTTTACTAATCACATTTGAGGCAAGGTTCTAGGAAAATAATAAATTTAAATAGGTATCCTCACATAAATAGAAAAAAACATGGAATCTTTAAGCTGAGTAGCAGTTCCTAAACACCTACAAACTCTGCCTTCCTCACAACTTCACAGTCACTCCTGTGTCCTGTCTAATACACTGAATATATAATAAATAAGAAAATACCCCATTAAACTGCAGGACACAGTTCAGGTCATGAAACACACAGGTCCTGCCATGCCAGGACATGGTTCAGGTCATGAACACACAGGTCCTGCCATGCCAGGACACGGTTCAGGGGACACCTGGGGACACCACCGGGGTGTGTGCAGCAGAACGATGCCTTGCCCTGCCAGGAGCCACCTGGAACTGTGCACATCCCATCTACTGCTCTTGGAGAGCAAACCAGAACAGAACTGGGCCAGGACAGAACTAAAATAGACAACCCCCATGTTACCAGGAACTGCAGAAAGCACCTAGTATGTCACAGTTGGTAACTTCTTTATAGCTGGGGACTGATTTGAGAGAAAAGGACCAATGCAGAAAGCCCTGCTATTCTAACAAAGCCAAATATTGCTGCAGCTAGTTTCTTCAGCAGGGAAGTGAAAGAAAGAGTGAATTAAGCTTGCTGTCTGTGGTGTGAAATATTAACCTGACATTGGTGTTTATCCCATGTGAAACAGCTTTAATGATTTTATTTAAGCCTTTACATTTCTCTCATTGTTTTGCTCACTGTCCTCTGTTGCCACTAGTATGATTACACTTTCAGTAGTAGTAATAAAACAATTACTGAGCCTCTCTGCTGTTTAATGGGTTTGAAACCTCAGGAGATGTAAATAACTAAGTTGGATTTTTGTGCTTGCAATGAAGTTGATATTTGATAGGGGAAAAAAAGGAAATAAAAACAAAACTAGCAGAAAGATCCATAAATATTGAAGTCAAATGGGACCATTGAATGAGTCTGGCTTCCAGCACACCACAGCAATCCTGTATTTCATCCCATTTTACCTGTGTCAAACCTAGTATCTTACATACCTAAGTCCATTATTACTATTAACTATAAAAATACTTTCAGATCTCAAAAATGATAACACAAGCTGTAAGTGCAGGACCTTACAGCTGCTGATCACAACAGAGTGGGATCATTCCTGTCCCTTCACACCAGCTAACCTAAAGCCACTACCTTGCAGCACATTCATCCTGTCTAAACGTGGCAATTTAATCTCAAAATGCATTTCTCAAAGAAATCTAAGAGAAACTTTGAAAATAAATAAGGGAACTGGTTAGAAGACCTGAGCTAGAATTTAACAGAGATGACAGGCGCTCCTACCACATGTTATTAAGAAAAACCCCAAAATTTATAATTTCAGAAATCTCAGGAAAATTGCAGTCACATCACACTACTAATTTTGGGAGTTTCCTGCCTGAATAATGTTCTTTTTCCTGAGCATTTTTTCTTGGATAACCTAATGGGGAAAGAGGCATAACTGCTAGGTTTAACATTAATCAAAAGATTATCAGTGCTGCACCTGAAAAGGTAAATATAAATGTTAACTCTCTGCAATCTCTCGAAAAGAGAATGTATAAAGTTATCTGGAGCCAAATGCATACATAATATATAGGATTTAAAAAATGGAAGGATGCCTTCAAAGAGAGACAGCCCTGCTCAGCATTATAGTGGGATTTACAGAAGAAACTCCTCAGTTCCCTCAGCACTCACTGCAGCTGCCTGAAAAATCTCTGTGCAGGATTGCATCTGCTCATGAATAAAGTGAACACAGCTGGGGCAAGAAAGGGAGCAACAGGGCACACGTGGAAATGAGGGAAAGAAGGGAGAGGGAAAAAGAAAAGAAGCAGGTATTTTCTCCATCATTACTCGCAGCACTTGTGACATTTATAGTGGATTTAGAGACAAATCAATAAAGGAATAAGGATTAAGATACAAATGAATGCAAAATAAAACAAATACAAATTACTGAATCATTAAGGTCGGAAAAGACCTGCAAGATCATCAAGTCCAACCTTTGGCCAAACATGACCTTGTCAAATAAATATGCCACTAAGTGCCACATTGGGTCATTTCTTGAACACTTCCAGGGACAGTGGCTCCACCATCCCCTGGGCAGCCCCTTCCAGTGCCTGACCACCCTTTCAGTGAGTGAAGAAATTCTTCCTGATGTCCAACTTGCCCTGGTGTAGCTTGAGAACATTCCCCCTCATCCTGTCACTGATTGTCTGGCAGAAGAGACTGACCCCCTGGCTCCAGCCTCCTTCCAGGCGGTTGTACAGAGTGATGAGATCTCTCCTTTTCTCTAGGCTAAACACCCCCAGCTCCCTCAGCTGCCCCTCGCAGGACTCGTGCTCCAGACTCTTCACCATCTCCCCTCCCCTTAACTGGACACACTCCAGCACCGCAATGTCCTTCTTGTACAGAGAGGCTCAGAACTAGACACCAATGGAATGAGGCAAAGTTCCAAAGACAACATTTGGGTGATGCAACAGATGTCCCCTCCCCAAAAGCCAGGGCTGTCTTACAGTCCATTACTGTGGGCAGGAACTGGAACATGTGTCCTTAGATCTCAACCCTCTGCCAAGGCACGTGCCCCTTCAGCTGCCAGTCCTGGTGCCATGGAGCAGGGACAATGCCTGCTGGAGCTGAGCTGGGGCAGGGGTGGGGGCTGATGCTGTGGGAGCCCAGACACCACAGCAAAACATGCTTGTCACTCTGACGTTAGTTTATGGCACACTACAAAATCAATTCAACACCTTTCATCTCCTGTCAATCACATTCTGAAGCACTGCAGGACAAATGGATTTTCTCTGTGACAGTGGGATGGGGATCATGAATTCTGATCCTTCTGCTGGATAATTCAGCACCCATAGATTGTCAAGGCAGCAGAAAGCACACAGCATTTGAGTCTCTCCCTGCCAGTGCACCAGGGTGTCCATCCAGAAGGAGCAGATTACAGCTCTGCACTGCAGTAGCACAGAACTGGAGTCTGCTGAAGAAAGAAATACTGCAGAGAAGAAATGTGGGTGCCAGGATAGCACTAGTATAAAAGTGGAAAGCTGTAGAACTAAGTGGGGATTTGATTTTCACCTGTTGTGACTCAGTGCCAGGCTAAATCATTACAACCTCTTTTCACTGAACATCTTAGATTGCCAGAGCCAAGCTTTCTATGCCAGTTAACCTGCTGGGGATGAGAACTTCTGTGATACTAGCTGAGCACTTCAAGTAAGGAAAACCAGAAGAAAAATCAACAGAAAAGTAACCCAATATGTATTCTTTAATCTATCATCAACACACAGTCACTAAATAACAGCATTGTTTTTATCTTCAGAGCTGTACTATTAATCCACAGTGATTAATATCCCATTTGTATCACTTCTTGATATGTTTTGACAGCCAGAAAAATCACTTCTGCCTTCTGCCTGAACTTAGGAAACAATTTATTTTCTGAGGTGAAAATGTAAATACAAGGCACAGCAGAAATAGCCCAGTCATCCTTTGGTAAATATGAAAGTTATTGTTACATACACATACCCCTCATTAAGAAACCTACAGTCATACATGTTTGTGAGTACTAAACTGCTTAGAAAGTACAGCCTAACATTGCGAAAATGTTATTACTGTTATGGCAGCACAAGTGGGGCAGGCACAGAAGAATTAACTAAAATTTTTCAAATCACAGATGGTATAGGAATTGTCCCAGAAATACAGTAGAAGTAGCAAAGAAATTAAGTTTAAGGTCCACACTCTGGAACATAGACTGATGTCCTGTAAGTGGTACCTACTGTAGTGAGTCTTGTGTCATTCTGTGTTAGTAAATCCTGCGCTTTCCTCACGTACCCCTCAGCTCTGCTCACTGCCCAGCTCTGACTCCAAAGTGCCAGCTCTCACCTCTGTGAGTACAAATAACCAAATGTCTCCAACAGGCCAGGCAGCAGCTGACTCCAGGCTTTTAAAGGTCAATAATTTCTTCTTAAAAATCAATATATTTGTAACTAGCGTAAAAGCCTCCAGCCTAAAAATGTGCTTAAATGGACAATCCAACAGGGCTTTTTTCCAAGCCACATGAATTTTAACAATGCTCACACTTGTCAGTTTCCAGATTGTCAGAAGGCTTTTTATAAGGGATGGGGAATTCTGAAGAATAATTCTGCTCCTTTCCAGGAAACCTCCACTTCACAGTTTATCACAGACAATGGTTACTATTCAGCTGTGATGACTCAGGTACATTGGAACAGGAAAAGTGTGGAAGCAATACCAAACAATGGCATTTTGCTGTGTCAAAGGGAAGGGGGCACAGTGTGCTTAGCTTCCCTGAAAGGAGCACTTTCCTTTAGCTCACTCTGTTCTCCAGCCATCTCTGTAAGAGTCACCACTGCTTCAAAAAAAAGAAGGGATTGTCTGTAATCCAAGAGAAATGGTTCAAGCTAACATCCTTCCCTCACTTGTATAAATGCTTGTGCAATAAATATCTAAGTGAGTGGAATCACTTGCTCTTCTAGAAACTATTTGTTTGGTAAGCTATGATACATTTAATTTATTATTTATAGACCTAAGCTTTCACATCATACTGAGCCATATCAAGCAGACTTGAATACTAGTGCTTGAAATATATTGAGAAATGTATTGGGTTGAAAAGAATTCAGATAATTTGATTTCCCTTTGTGCCCCATCTTTTACTGCATCCACAAGCAGCAGTAAATCAGAATACCTGCTACCTAAAGAAAGCCTTGAGAGAAAGGTTACAGCAGGGTAGAGCTCATGCAAGCAACAAGTGCCTACATGAAAATAGCTCTCAGTGTTAGCTTGGTCAAGATTTTTAGACTCCAAGACAAGCCTCATAATTCCCTTGTAAGAGGGGCACAGAGAAAACAGGCTATGTAGTAACACAGGACCTACAGGAACTCAGTTTCCTAAAATTAGGTCACCACTGGTCTAAAATTAGATTCAGTGTTCTGCTGACTGAACTGAAAAGAGGAGGAGTAATTTTTAATCACAAATTCTTGAGGGTAATGATCTGTCTTGCTGGAAGTCACCAAGTACAGGCCACAAACTTGCACAGTGGTCAGCTCCTTCCTCTGCCCAACACCGCTACAACTCATTGGAAGCCTGAACACAACCAAAACTTATAAATTAACAACGAGGGACAAATTGTTTCAAGTCAAACATGCAGCCCTATTTAGACAAATTACTACACTCCATAATTACAAGACATTCAGTATAAGACTTATTTATCTACTATAATTGATTCCTCAATTAAATTGTCTGATGAAATTGCTTTTGTTGGGGGGAAAGGGGGGCTATGAAACTAAAAAGAGAAAAAAGAACAACATATGAAACCAAAGCATACTTCAATTCAAATCACCCAAACATTACAAATAAATTGGTGGCGATTTTAATTATAAAAAAAGTATGAAGTAGCAACCTTGGAACACACACTGAACAATGATCTTGAACAATAACTGTCTAAAACTCATTCTAACCATCTATTGTCTTACAATGCAGCAGATCTGAGGTTTAGAAATTAAACTCTGGGGAGAAGCAAACGCTGCATTCTAGTAATGAACAAACTGACCTTGGACTACAGAATCACCTGAGCAAAACATCTAGACTCGAGCAAGAAAGAAGGCAACACAAAAAACAATGCCCACTTCCACCTTACCAGTATTGCAGGACTATTTCAAAATATTTTATTATAAACTTGTTTGACCTACAGTAATAGTCTGATCTGCAGCAAATTGCATTCCTACCCACTCCACTGCTCAGTCCCACTGAGGTCACATTCCCTGTGGATCCCTCTGCAGAGGTGCCTGGACTGACTCTGGGGGATCCTGCTGATGTCAGCCAGCAAATGCAGAACTCCAGAATGATGTCCAGAGCATCACCTATGGCACTAAAAGTCCAGAAAAGCCATTTTGTGGATTGCCATAATGTGTGAGGATATTGGAAACTGCCAAGGTTGCAAAGCAGACCTTGACAGCTCTGGGACAGAATTTCCCTGTGTACCTTGGGAATAGGCTAACTAGTGAAATGTAGGATTTTGTTGGTTTGCAGACATAGTTACTCCAGAAGTTCAGCATGAAATAATCTAACCTGAAAGTGTCAAAGAATTGTCCAATTCTTCCAGCATCACAGTATGGCAAAAGAAAGGCCTACTCAGTATAAAAGTCTAAAAATTTCCTTCCCTCAGTCATCTAACATTGACACTAGTTCATGGTTAATAAATGACAGGTTAGGAAAAAAGATCCTGGGCTACTGGCCTGGATCAGCCTGGAATGGGGATTCTTAATACTTTTGTAAGCACTGTTCAGCTGGAACTGGAAATTGCAAGGAGTGTGCCTCCCTCATTGTGCAGAGCTTGTACAGCACATCAGAAGAAGGTTAATGAATGCCAGGGTGAGAAGCACTAATGAAATAGCAAACAGTGCTTTGAAGAGATCTGGCTTTTGGCAGCCAGAGAAACACGTAACTTCTCTTATATGATCACTGACTGGGAGCTGAATTCCCAGCCAGGTCTCCACTGAGGTGCAGAGTGATGGGGGAGCTCCCCTAGCCTGTGCTGCCGTAGCTGTTGAGGCTTTACCATACAACTTGAGATCCAAATGAAAAATCACATTATTTCCCTCAGTGTTCTCCAGGGGCAGTATAATGGGTACTTGCAATGCTGATGCCTTTAAGCTTTCACAGCAAACTTCCCTGTGCAGCTCATCCCCTGCTGTGCTCCAAATAGCTTTGTGAAACCAGGAGCAAGCAGCTGCTCAGATAAGGGACAGTCAGTGACAAGGGATGCCAAACAATCCATGCAAGGAAGCGCCGTGCCAGGAACAGCACAACGTGTGTGTGCTTTTATTGCAGGTGTGACAGCCTCAGTGAGCAATGAAGTGCTGCAATGCATGCTGCTTTATCACAAACTGCTGGGGAGCTGAAGTGCCAGTTGTGCTTCTTTTCTAAAACTTCTTGGGTGAAGAGCTTGGCAATCTGCGTGGGGTGTTTTGTGGCTGATTAATTTTATAGATAGTGCTAGGTAAGAACCCTCTAACTCACTGAATCCAATAGCAATTTTAATCAAACTCTAGTTGCTTGCTGATTTGGAGACATAGGGTGCCACTTTATTGGCTCCTATAGACTGCTTGCTCTCCCTATATAGAAGTAGTTTAGAGAAACCTTCTGGCATACCTGTTTCTTTCCAGAAGAATGGACCTACACAAGAGCTTGACTGCAAACCTCAAGGTTTCATACAAAAAGTAATTTAAGTACAGTGCAGCTAATAGATTTATACTCCTTTTTTTGGTAACTTTTTAACATGATAGCAACTACAAAAACAAACTTCAAATTTGAAAACAATTCGCAAACTGAAACACAAAAAATCCAAGAATGACAAAAATATTACTTGTCATGTAAATAACTGACCAGATTTTGGAATGTTACAAACAATCAATCCCATAAGCAGACAGCTAATATTGCAAAATATGTGTGAACCTGTGCCTATCCCTTCAAGGAAATGTGGAACTGAATGAGGACTTGAAGGAATTCTGTTTCAGCATCATGATCAACAAATAATACTGTGTGGGCTCTTGGGTCTGTTCCCTTTCTATAATCTATGTTTTTCTGTAAACTTATTGTGTAAATCAACAAAAGCAGCTTCTGAGCCCCTGTTCACAGTATGAGAACAGCAACTACAGGAATCAAGTGAATCTCTGAAAGTCATTCTCCAGAGGGGAATTTCCTTTTGTTGTCTGATGCAGCATCTTTGTGCCCAGACTCATTTGAAGGTATCTATGCTTCAAATCTTACAAAAACTTTACAATCAACCAGTTTTAGATTCAGTATAATTTCCCCTATATGGTCTGCACAAGCCCATAATTTTTTCAAAATCAGGGTTTTTATGCTTTTGAGTTTGTAAGAGTTTTGGGCAGGTACCTTGGTGCTTTAGCGTTTGCTGCTTTTTCCCACATGGCATATTATAGGTCAGAGACAAAGGATTAGCTTCTCTGAAGGATTTTTTTTTTTTTTCTTATTGGTTTTAAGTTGCAGTGTCCACTGAGGATGCACACATTATGGAGGTGCTGAAGTAGAGGAAAAAAAACTGTTTCAAACCAGGACAATGGAGATTTTTGACAACACCACACATAAGTGAAAAGCTATTTCTATGATTATTTTTCTTATCACTGGGTAGTCAAACAGCAGCCTTAAAATAAAACTTAAAAACTCAGAAAACTTTACAAATAGCAAAGGACTTACTTTGCTAGTCAGCCCTTTAGAAAGAAATGGGAAAAACCCTTGTGCTCACTAAAACTGATAGATATAGGTCATTAACTACACTATACTACCTCTAACAAAATTACAATTTTCTGAATTCCATGCCTTTCCCTAAACTAGAGCATATGATTCCATGCATATTGCACAGATCATAACATTGCTTTAGACACATTGGCTGATCTCCCCTTACAACTCCCAGAGCAGGGGCAGCATGGAAATTCCCATGCAAGCACACAGGTTGTGCCAGCCTGTAACATCCACCACAGATGTTTTTAGTACTTTGTACGACAAACCAGCAAAGGACTGCAGGCTCCAAGAGGCTCCAATCCAGCTCTCTCAGATGGATTCATACTGTCTTAGCTATATTTTAGTTTAAAAGCACAGGTACAAAATCAAGTCATCAGCTGAACGTGTATTTGCTGGCTCTCTCCAAGTCCCTGTTCCACGTGCATTGCCTGTGATAAGCCAATTAGGCTCCTCTGAGACCTGATACCATCTGTTGGAGCCACTGGCAGCCCAGCAGGCAGGAGTGTCTCAGTCCCTCTGTGGGTTTCACATTCTACCACTCAGAACTCCCAATTGCCCTCCCCAGCCCCAGAATGAAACAGAAAAGAGAAAAGCTTTAGTCCTTCTCTACTGTGAAATGAGGAACATGAGACAAAGCACACATTTGTGTGAGTGTAAAGTCAGTTCTTGCATTTCCACACTCACCACACTTCTGATTTTACCTCAAAGAGATGAAGGTTTCTGTTGCCACAGCAACCATGTTAACAAATAGCAGCATAGCTTTTACACAAATGCTGTGATTGTCAGGAGTTGGAGATAGTCTAACAGGCTGTTTATTACATCCCCCAAAATACACACTTTTTACCTAAAACAAATGCATCACTTTATTTTCCCATATTGTATATTTCTCATTTCCCAACAGCAAAGGCTTTTGTTTGTATAGGATATACCTTTACCAAGAGCTTCTAAATTTGATACACCTTATCTTTTGTGCCTTAGGAAGGCATCACATGATTGCAGCATTCTTTAGAAGGCATAAACTGATTTGCATTAATGCTTCTCTCAGTGAGGTAACTGGGGGGCTATAAATACAGCTCCTGTCTTCTGATTACTTTGCAATTCTGCTGCTCTGAAGGGGAAAAATAAAAGCAGAGGAAGGGATAATCTTCACCATCAGATGGAAAAGGGGAGAGATTGTTCTGTACATCATCCAAAAATTAATGATGAATCTGTTGCTTGCTTTAAAAAGAAAAGATTTAGAAAAGCTAAATTCTGCAGTCTTCAACACATGAACATTTCCATTGCATGGGTTTAGAACAAATTACTAATATCCACTACAACAAATATTAACTTTGGCAGATTTTACTTCTAAAGGGAGCATATTTTGGATTTAGGTGATGTATAATAGGAATAACAGTTTGCACTTCTTTGGTCTCTTCCATCTTCATACTTTTCTTCAAAGCACTTCAAATAGCAGATATCAAATATCAAGTATTAATTGGAAATATGGCCCCATTTTAAGGATGAATAAATTAAGATTCCACCTCAAGGGAATGGGAAAAGTCTGGGACATAACAAACCACAGACCATGGTAAACAAGAAGAGTTGATTAGCTATTCTGAACACCTAAGCACTTGCTCAGCCTTTTATAAGCTGAAGAAGACAGAAAAAGTTCCCCAAACAATGTCATATTTAAAAATTTATGGATCTGTTTAAGTACAACCACAGTGTATGTGTACAGACACATACTTAAAAACCAGCCACAAAATTTAGCTTGCTGAAGTATCTTTTTCTGAATTCACATCTCATCCCCTCAGCCAAAGCAATGACTTAGCTCCTGCATTAAATTTACTTTCCACTTCACACAGCTATTACACCAGCTCAAAAAATGGCTTTCTTCCAAACTCTTGGCTAACACCATGTCAAAAACTGTTGAATAGGATTGCTCTCTCCTGACACCCAGCAGTGTTTTAGACTCTAGTTACACATTTCCACTTCACTGTCCATTCCCACCTGAGGGAGATACTACAGTTCCAAGACACAATTATACAGCAGAGAGAGTAGGCAAATTAAATTAAGTCCTGTTTTTACTTTGTATCAAACAAATACAGAAGGGAAGGGTCTACTCTTCTTACATACAATTTCTTTTCACCTCTACAATAAATCCTGCTCCTACTGGGCACCTTTCATCCATATCTGGTTGTTTTGGTAAAACAAACAAGCTGTAGATAAACTTCTGTTCAGCTGTTGAAATTCATTCTCCTCTTTTTTGCACACATGCTACAAATCCAAGATGAAATAGGTGTTGCTAGGAAGACATATTTCTGAGAGTTTTCTCATTCCCTCCTGTATTAGCCTCCCAAGTCTCTGTAAAGGGTCAGAAAGATCAGCTTCAACATTTTGAAAATTTTAGCAGCAAATGTTCCTTGCCAACAAATAGTAAAGGAGCCACCAGAGCAAATTTCCTTTTTTTCTATCTTTGCAAGCTGTATCACCTTGCTAGGATAAGCAGATGCTTATTTCACCTGCCCTAGAGCTGACTGAGCTCTTTATGTGTGTTATGTGTCTCTGGTAGGCAGCACCTTGGAGAGCCTGCACGAGCCAATCACTCCCTGTGCTTCTTTCCATTGGGATTTCTCTCCCAGTACATTCTAATTATTCCTGAAACATTTATAGAACAGCTTCCATTTTAAAAAAGAGCTCACAAGCCTAATATGTCATAGAGCAGATGCACTTCCCCTACACCAGGCACACAGAGCAGTTTGACAGCTTTCAATTCTACCACAATGAGCATTTTGAGGATTTCTGTGAACAAAGAAAAAATATGCCCACCTAACACTTCAGAGAGAATTTAGATAGATATAAATTAGGCTATTACTGTAGAATATTGGGTGACATTCTGACTATAAGGACTAAAAACTACCAAGGGTGTAAAAACTGTCAAATGGATGTTAAATGTCCATCAGCTTAAACAGTATTGATTCTACATCTTATTAACAGTAGCTTGCACAGAGTAGCATTTTTCACCAGTTTTGCTATAAGGTTTGGGGTTATTTTATTTTCTTTGTTTAAAGAAATTGGAACTTCTCATTTAATTGAAAAAGGTTGAACTTCTTCCACTCAAGAATGAACATTTTGATTTATAATGAAACATGTTCCACAATAATTAGTAGGCCAAGGTACATCAGTAAGATAGGGAAGTCTCTATTTCAAAACTCTAAAAAACATCTCTTGAAACCGCACTGACTCTTTTCAGGAAAGCTCCCTTCCCAATCTGACAAGTGAGAGAGGATTTCTGGCAGTGCCTCTGTGCTGCATGGTTCAGGTTTAACTGTGGTGTGCACTAGATGCAGCACTTTCCCTGGGTTTCCTAGGAGTTCCAGATGGCACACAGGCTGGATTGGAGGAGAGCTGGGATAAGTCTGACTCAAGGTTTTCACCTCTATTTACTTTACACATATTGGAATTGCAAGGCAAGTGTCTGAAATAAAAGCTTACAAGGGCAGGGGTAGCAGACCTATCAAATGCATGCAATAAAAAGGGTTTTCTGCAGCTGCTTCTTCTACCATACGTGACTGGTCACAGGCAGACAATCTCAATCCAGAGTTGCAAGCAAGACCTAAATATTCAGGTTTTTGAAGCTCAAACAGAATATCATACATTGAGTAACTCAGAGACCTTGGCAGAGGAACATCTAAACTAAACCACAGGAGGACTAAAAGTGTGGCTTGACAAAAAGTGATTCTTTAGGTGTACCATGCTCTTTCCACATTTCCATTACCCATAATGCAATGCTATGTAGAACACCCAAACCTAGCCTAAGCATGCCAGCTAATAAATTAACTGAAGTGCCTTAATTACTTGCCCATCCAAGTTCATGAATTCTTTTGAGAAGCATCTTGCAGAAATGTTAAATATAGGCATCTCTGCATGACACTAAATTACATCCCAAAGATTTGGAGCAGCAGGAACTTTTTGGCAGATTTTAAGAAAAATGAAGAAAAAAATAAGCCCTTTGACTTTTGCTAATAACTGCCTGCCCACTCAGATCACACTCTGTATGAGAAGTCAGTTAGTATTGGGGTTTTTATTTATTTGAGAAATGCTGTTATGGTAATTAAGTAAAAGTGCACATGTGGCCTGTTCAAGGAGTTTTTATTGTGCTTGAGAAAGAAGCCAGGCTAATGCAGCCACGGAAATTGAAGCACTCCATTAAAGCAGAGACAAGTACAGCATGGATAGCAGAAGTGCAAGCTGCCTCCACAGCTCTGACAGCCAAGCTACATCAATCACAGCCACGAGGGGGTGGATTTAAGCACAGCTCTGCACCTCTCCAGCCTTACAAAACCTGGCCTTACTGAGTGCTGCCCAGGGAGTGCCAGCTGCATGGTGAGGGCAGCTGCCCACCACCCATCAGGCACACCCATCAGTCTACTGAACACAAGGAGCCAAGCAGATGACAGATAGTAACACATTTTTGTCATAATAACCAGAGGAAAATAGATTCTTTATGCCATTACTAATCTTGTGAGCCCTTTTGTTGTGTTATTTTAGCAGACACTCATAAGAGACACCCATATTTTAGCTGGCACCCAGTTTCATACTTTGTTGATGATATGCAGAAAGCAGAACTTTATTCAGCCATGGACAGTCCTAACCTTTGCTGCTTTAGTTTTCTGCTAAGACTCTTAAAAAGCCATTACCCCAGTTCAATACTGCTACTGCCCAGTTTTTGTTGTTCTCATTCCTGTGCCAAGAAAAAGGAATCACCATCAATGTTGCACGTCTTCCTGCTATCTCAACATGCACAGGATGCAAGACCTTTTGCAGAGAGCAGCAATAAGATGTCAACAGAGAGAAATTAGAAGATTCTTTGCCATTCTAGCTCGCTTTTCATACAACAGATACTCCTGATTTTTGTGAACAGTGATATTAAGGCCCTTCCTGGAAGCCATGAAACAGGGCAGTCATTTTGGTGGATTCAGAAGTGGAAGTTGAAAGAAGACTCTCCCCACCCCACTGGTCTCAATCTCTCTCACACAGGCAGAATTCTGCTGGCAGTAACACCCTGAAACCCATCCTGATGTTCACCAGCAAGCAGCAGCCTGGGTAGGGGGGCTGGAGGGGCTTGGTGGGGAAGGGTACAGGAGCAACCTGGAACAGCTGCAGTGTTTGCATCACTCTCAGCACCTGGTTCAGGTCCCACCCTTGTGACCCTGGGCGAAATATGCCCAAGCTGGATCTGACATGCACTGAAATTCTGCTCTTTAGGCGAAAATCAGTCACTACTGATAGGTATAAGCATCAAATTGGCCAGATTGAGCCAGTGGTCAGAAGGGAAGACAGTGCAGATAGAAGGGCAACCTAGAAATTATTGCAAGACCTTTGTTCAGGCTGCAAAGTTTTGGGAGTTTTGTAATGTGTACAAAGTGCCAGAAACTGCAGAGAAGTTTATAAAGAGTAAGCATGAGGCAGGAAAGCTGATAGTTTTAATTTCAGACTCCTGCTTAATGAGAGTAACAAACAGTAGAGAAGTCATTGCTCAACACAGGAGAAGGTTTAACAGCTGTAACCTAGGGGTAGGTCAGAAAAGCTCTGGTTGCTTGGTTTTGTTTTTTTTTTTTTTTTTAATCTGGAGGAGAAAAAAACAGGATTAAGATAAACAATCCTTGAGAAGGTTATCAAGAAGGTGGAGCCAAGCTCTTAACTGTGATACTGGATGTGAGACAATGGGTATAGTTTGGAAAAACAAAAAAGAGTTTCAGGCTGGGTATAAAGAACATTTTTTGTCATGAAGGTGGCCAAGCAGTGGAATAGGCTGCCCAGAGAGGTTTTGCTATTGCCTTACTTCAAGATCAGATCAAATAAAGCTCTGAACAACCTGGTTTGTTCTCACAGCTGACCCTGAGTTGAGCTGGAGCTTGAACTAGAGACCTTGTGAGGTTCCTTCCAGTGAGACTTTAGCCTGTGCCAAAAATAACCCAGAGATAATTATAGAAAAGCAATCCATGCATAGGAAAGATCAATGAATAATTCAGCCAAGGGGAGAGATGCATTTGGAGACATATTAACTCTACTTTTCCAGTGTATAAAAGTTTCTATTTGGAGAAGATATGCTACCATAGTAGTGAAGAAAACAAAATTAAAGTACTTTCTCATCAAAATTGTCCCTCTACAATAACCTCCTTACAAAGTAGAGTGTTTATGATGAATATTATTTTTACCAAGATCATTTATCCTCCTTTCACAAGAGAGCAGCATTTATTTATATTATTTCAGGGAAAATTTACTAAACCAAATGGACAGTAGAAGTCTTCACACTATGTCAGCAAGGAATATAATCTAGGAAAAGTCTTCTCCTTTCCATTCCTTAAAAGTTTAGTAGCTATTCTCCAGTTCTTACAATATTCACCATATTTCTTTTTCTCCTTTTATCTCTCTCAGTCAGTGGGTAAAAGGCAAATTGCACATTGTTGTCCTGTGATTCATCCTGAATGCAAAACCTCCCTTTTAGTATGACATGTGGTGTTAATCACCATTTTCCTGTCACTTGATGTCAGAGTTGGCAATTTTCTAGCATCTTCAGTGGGCAGCCATGAGTACAAATTTCCCATTTCTTTGTTGCATCCAAGCTTGGGTAGCAAATGCAATTAAGCCCATGTATTTCAAAAGAGTTTTTTGGGTTTTTTTTTTCATTTTACATATTCAGAACCTGCCTCATGTTTAGACAGTGTTAGATTAAACTACTCTCAATCCCAGTGGATATAAATCAACACATCTTTTAATACACGAGGGTTTTGTTTGTTTTTCTTCATGCATGCCAGTGTACTCCTCTAAGCTATTTATTTGGATGAGGGGAAGGCCAAGTACATTCTTCCACCCCTGCCAGTAAGCTGATTGCTCTTTGGCTCAAGCTGCTCAATATATTCCAGACTAGAGAAGGGAAGTTTCTTGTCCTCAGCAGCTTGGCAGTGCTCTGATATGTTAAACAGATGCTTGTGTTTTACACCCAATTCATAACTACTTATCACCGGTGGACTTAAAGATCTTATAGATTAATTCTTCCTGACTCCCAGAGGTCAAGATGTGCATTAAAACACCTCATTTGTTTCTCTTCTGCGTTTGTGCTTTGTGTTAATTCTGTTGGAAACCCTTGTTTAGCTCAATTTGCATCATTAGGATTTACATGTGATTCTTGGAGCGGGTCCTTCTGAGTACCCAAGGTTTCTCAGACAATGCCACTGCCAAACTCCTTGTGTCAGTTCCCACCAGGAAGCAAGCTCAAGGAGAGTTGTGAAAACTGCAAACAATACAGCAATAACAGCAATGTATAATGCACTTGTAAAGGAAATGCTCAGTCTCACAAAAGTCTTTAGTTCTTGGACAACTGTCTATGAAACGAGCAGTTCAACATTCCTTTTTGTAATTCTACAGCTAATATATGTCAGTCTCCCTGCAGCACCAAGAGTAAACAGAAAACCTGTTTTGAGTTCACAAATACTCTCTTAAAATAAACCCTAAATTCTAGAAGTGTGTGATGTTAGGAATTATCTTTTTGCATTCCATTCACTCATTCCCTAATAACACAACTTCTCAACCAACTAATTGCACCCTCCACACCTACACCATGCATTTTAATCAATTTACATACCATTAACTCAAAATTAATAATAAGTAAAATAACCACCACTCCATACTAGAACATTTCAGCCTAGAAAGTGATGAATTTACACAACACAGAACAATATGAACATGGAAAAGATTTGCATGAGCACTAATGCACAGCTACTGTAGTAAAGTATCCAGCATAACACACAACAGGAAAGATGTTTTCATTATCAGGGTTAGGTCACAATCCCAATTGTTACAAAGTTACCTCATATAGAGAAGGTAACAAGGGAAATTTAGATTGTGGGTATTATTGATAATCAAGGAGCACAGCAAAAAGATAATATGAAGGAGACTGAGGAGAAAAAGGAAGGCTCTAATAGCAAAGCCAGAAGAAACAGAACATAAGCATTATTTGAATAGCATAAAAAAATGTATACTTGGTAGTAAAAATTCACTAATTTCTAACAAAATAGCTCTAGTTAAAAAAATATATACAATTCTGTAGAAAAAAAAATTAAACGTTGTGAGAATGCTGTATAGTATTATCCCGAGTAATAAAATTTGTGATTTTAATAAGAACCAAAATGAAAGAGTAGTCTCAGATAAATGCGGATTTTTTTCCCATGCTTTTCACTTGGCACATTTGTTACCCCCTCCATCCTGGCCTTCGTGAACAAGTAGAAAATAAATATTTGTAAAGAGAGATGCAGAAACCCCGTTACTGCTACAGAAACAATTTGGGTTTGAGGTCCCATCCACCATTTTTATTGCTCAGCTATGCATCACAAAACAGCCTATCATGTTCCTCTTGTGCTTACATTCAATCCAGAAGCCTTAACACCCATGCACTCTAACACAAAATTTTCTAAGTGTTGATTTATTGAAGGTGTATTAGCCTTGTGACTAATACTGGTTGTTTGGACATGTAACTCTGCTATCCAATAGGCCTTTTGAAAAGCCACTGCCAGCTTTTCATTACTGCTATTTTAATGTCTTTCCATAGAAGCATGATCTCCTAATTTATAGCTGTCCAATGAGTTAGGAAAATAAGTAAAAATCTTGTTCGTACACATTGATCTCTACATTTCAGTGTAGGCAGTGTGTTCCAACAAGATGCACTGGACAAGGAATGTATTCATTATGTTTTTTAGGGGGTTTCATTCATATGACACCTCTTTTAAAATGTATCTGCACACTGTTAATTATACATTGAGAAAAACACATTGAAAACAGACATTTACAGAGAAGTAGCAAACTAAATATTAAATCCAAAACCAAAAGTCCTGCATCAGGTTTAGTATGCCAATGGCTTCAAACCTTCATTTTGCTGTTCCAAAAGTATTATTTATGATGTCAGAAAAGGCTGTGTGAATCCAGGACTCTAAAACTTGCATTAGCACTTGAATTTAGTCACAATTAAATTCAGCAAAGTGAATCATGCAATTCGTGCTACTCCAAAAATCTAAACTTATTCTATAGGATTTATACTTTTATTTAGTTCTCTAATTTACCTGCCTCTGCCTGCAACTAACCCATACCTCACTTTCACTTATCTCACTTTCAACATAGCCAGGGAAAATTGCCTCAGCATTCAGAAGCAGAAAACCAATTCCTGTATGCCAGGAAATTGAAATTTGGAAAGATAATGAATCAGGGGTGTCCTGGTTATCAAAATACCGGAATAATTTCACAACTGTAGGTCACAACTAGATCAGGCAGTGTCAGGTTGGACTGCAGTTTGATCACCTCTGGCTTTCCCCTTTGCCAGCTTTGTCTAAATTAGATACTTCCCCAGGTGAAGCCACACTTGTTTTTTAAGCAGTCCTTGGTGCCTCCCTGCTGCCTGACCCATGTCAGGCCCTGTAATTCCCCACCAATGCTGACATCACCTGGTACCCCACCAGAAACAGCAATTTTGGGAATGCTGACCCATGAAGAACACCATATGGCTGCAGCTGTTCCCCAGTGCCATGGTGTCTCACCCACCTCACACTGAGCCAGATGCCATGGTAATTAAAAGCTGGACACCAGCCAGAGGCTACTGTACAGCACATTTCCAAAATTCTTCAATATGTAAAGATACAATAATTTTATCAAAAATTAACTTAAGGAAAACAGATTTAATGAGAGTTACAGCAGCAGAAACAAATATAATCTAGGATGTGCATTTGCAGACAGAGCTATGGCTCATCCCCACACACACATTGTTGGTCCCATTCATGTTTTGATATTCTCTAACCAACTGCAGTGCAGTGAACAGTCATTAAGGTGCATTTATTTTCACTCATCTTTTACTCATTGAATTCCACCTTTTTTGCCAATAAGAAAGCTTAAAAATAATGTTCACCACCAGTATGAACATTTATGCTTCATTGCACAAACATTTGTGCTAAACAAACCTCAAAGGGCTATGTCCTTTACCAAAGAAATCTCATCAAAAAATTTAAATGCATATTCAAAGGAAAACCTTCCCTAGTATTTCTCCCATAGCTCAGGAAGCACAGAAGATACATTATCTGCAACTTTCAGTCAAACATTTTTATAACCATCAAATTAAATGAAAAATATTGTGATGTGGAAGATCCTGTACAGCAGCTCACAGACCTGACAGAAGTGCAATACACTAGCCAAACTTTCTTTTTAATTCTTACACAAGTCAAGACATATCTTCTTTACATGCACTAGAGAAAATATCCTTACTGATTATCAGTTCATCTCCTTCAGGATTAAAATTACTCAATGTTTCTTCATTACAGAACATTTTTATCTTCAGCACCCTCAACAGAGATCTTAAAAAGCCATGTACTTACAAAGAGACAGTATTTTTTTCTCTCTGAAGATAGGAAACCTACAGCAAATCTATAGAGTATGTTTGCATTTAACATCATCAGCTAACTGTGCCCATCCTTTGTCACACATCAACATTGGAGCCTGGCTTTTAGTGCCATTCTAGCTTATGTGCTTGGACACAGCCACAGCAAAAGAAACACGACCATAATCGTTGGACTAGTTTTGATTTTACTGCTTATTTCACCTTTCTTCATTGCATGAACATTATAGCAAGAGGAACCTTCATATGAAATTATCACCTAGATTATCTCAGTAATTGAACTTTGATCTCTTTTACTGATTTTATAGAAATAGTAAGTGACTATTCAAAACTTAAAGTTATTTTTTTAAGGAAACATAAGAGGAAAAGGGTAAGAAAGAAATGCATAGGACCTACAGGCAAGTATTTTTTGCAAGTTTTGGGAGGCCCACTTGTTCTAAGTACCTAGCATAATTGGGAGCAGATGAAATGGCTGTCCATAAGCCTTTGTCTTAACCTGATTTAATCAGTGTGCATTCCTCTGAGCTCACAGGCACTGTTTCATTCTTTGCAAAGTTTCTTTGTCTGGTCTGGGAATTTGGAGCCTGTCCAATCTGATTAGTTCATCAATAAAGGTATAGAGGACAAAAGTACTCTTCTACAAAAGAGTTTGCTATTCATTCAGCAGCTTCATTTATGTTACTATCCTGGACACCTTCATGCAGGTCTCCCTTAGGACTGATTTACTCTTTTTACTTCTGAGAGCATGAAAAAGAAATAAAAACAGGCATGCACCAGTAATATCAATTAGAAATAAACACAACAATGTCCCACTATGACCATCAGCTACTCAGAAAAGATATGGGCAGGGATAACTGAGTGTTGTACTGACAGTTTTCCAGAGAGGGAAACATGCCATTGGAGTCACCCACTGGCCCTCTGGAATCGTCACCCTGCCACTGCCCTTGCTCTGTGACTCAGGGCAAAGGCACAGCCACAGAGGAGATGAGGGCACTGTGATATGAGCTGCTCACACACTGTGGGAACAGAAACCAGGTAACTGCCCTAGACAGAGACATTTGCCTGGAC
Source organism: Ammodramus savannarum pratensis (assembly GCA_020466415.1). NCBI lineage: Eukaryota > Metazoa > Chordata > Aves > Passeriformes > Passerellidae > Ammodramus > Ammodramus savannarum. The sequence continues at coordinate 23,257,618 of JAHXMQ010000566.1, read as the reverse complement.
AGAAAATAGTATCTTCCTTAATACATAGTAGCATCTATTAAAGGGAATATGAACTAAATATAAAAATAATTAATGTCCCTTTGGACTAAAAGACAGATTTAACAATTTAGTAAGGGACATAAGTCTGCCTAGAAAGAACAAAATGACAAAGCATCGACTTTCTAATGTTAACACTGAAATTTGGCTATGCACAATTCACACTGCAATCTAAAACTGCAGTCATAAGAACAGCCCTATGGTTTAGCACATTTTGGATCACAATTCACATGTACAGATGAGGTCATGCCAGCCCTATGGTTTGTGGCAAGAGTATGACAGTAACCAAGACAACAGCACAAATGCTTCCTGCAAATTCCTCCTGTCAGAGTCTAGAGAATATGGTGACCAGAGTATTCTTTGCTCCAGATAAAGCCCAGTCATCTGTCTTTACACAAGTTCTCATTAAGACTGAAGCTTGTCTCAGCTAATCAATTAATTCTTGCTTTATGATGCCCAGTTTTAGACAACTGGTGCATAGTTAGGGGCTCAAACTGGGGAGCAAAGAATCCAGAAGTTGTACCTCAACACTCAACAGAAGCAAAATTTAAATTCCTTGTGGAACATTGCACAGGGTATAAATCTTTCTATAAGAATGGGATACAATATACAAGCATATTGCCCTACCACTGATGCTCTTGTGCTGCATTACATTCTATTAACAGAGCACTTAAGCACACATCTTTATTCCTCTTTACTTCTCTTAGATCTAATGCAATTAAATCCTCCAATTTGTGGATTAGCATTGCATTTGAAATGTGATGAAATCTTTAGGAAAGGATGAACACTTTCATATTAACCATTCTTCAACTCTAGCAACTCCAGCACAACCTTAATACACTTCTGAACTTTGAAATAGTTTTCATTAAATTTCACTGCACCTCTGCTCTTATTGCTTTCTAGGCAGTTGAATGCTTATTTGTACAGAACCTTCTGAGTTATGTTCATCATTATTTTCAGGTTCATGGCTGCTTTAGTTTTCCTGACAGCAACAGAATGAGTTCATTCTTCACATTCATTTGTTTTCCCACCAATAAATTTCTCAGGTCACATCAGTTCATTTCAAAGAGCTGTCTTCTTTTGCTAAGTGCCATAACACGTCAGTCATCCAGATGTGTGATGGTCTTCAGCTTCCTAATTCTCCTTGGACTGTCTCAGGACCCACCTTCCCCTGGCATTGACCCACAGGCACAATTCAAAGTTTACTGATACCTTTTCTCTTTACAGCATCCTTTAGATGTGCTGTACTTTCTGACCTGCAGTTCTTGGTACAACAAATTATATTCAAGAAAACACACTTCTGTCTATTCTGGTAACCAGCCATTATCAAATGCAAACTAATTCTTCCCTTTTGAAGACAGAGGTACCATCTGTAGTCACAATAAAAACCATTTTAATAAAATTTTAAAAAATATTTTTGCTGTTATCTCTTGCTTAATAAACTCCAAAGTCATAACAACTTCTTTTAAGCAGAAGGGCTGCAGAGTCCAACCACCCAAAATTTCCCACAGGTATGTGTACTAAAAAGACACTATAAATTTAGGATTCAGTTCTTAGTAGGATTTCTGTATTTTATCAAGTCCCTGTGATAGTGCAGACAGAGTGAACAAAATGCCAAACTTCAATTTCTTCTGTAAAATCAGTTCCCTTTATATTGATTAAATTTTTCTATCAACAGCTGATTATTTCATAGTACAAAATCTCACAAATGAACTTGCAATTTTTTTTCTGAGAATCCATATTTTCTTGTGGGCTAGGCTACATCTAAGCTACTTCAGTATTTTTTGGCCTATGTTTTTGAGAACTTTTCAAACTTCCTCAAAAATGTCTATGTTCTCACAGTAGGTTTTATGGAGGAAATCTTATTAACATTTTATAATATGATGAAGAGAGAAATTTGAGGCTAACTAAGAGGCACAGGGCATCCTCTGGGGAATGTTATTGTTGCCATTAAAACTGCAGAGCCATATTTTTCTGCTCTTTTATTTAAAGATCAAATAAACTTTTAAATAAAAAGAAGTTATGGTTATGGAGCATTGCAAGCCTGCCAGCTATTAGATAATTGTACCTTGGCACTTTCCACTCTAATGGTGGATTTGGAGAGATGTAACTCAGTTATGAACAATCACAGAAGTTGATTGGATATAAAACAGAAATAGAGTGGAGTTGTTCCTATTTATCCAAGAAAGCTGTTGCTCATTTTAATGTTGCAGTTTTCCCTCATACTCTTCTGCTGTGTTTTGATTAAATAAAAAGGCCCAACAGGCAGACAAAATGAGGGAAGTTATTGCACTTATATAACCTATTCTGGGAATTTAAAAAGAGTAAAATCTTCTTAGCATGCTCCCAGCTTTCATAAGAATATCATCTACAGTTCCTTCTGTAATGACAATTAGCAAATCAAATACTCATTAGTGGTGGGAAAGTTTACAACAGGTCAAATACATATCCTCTTTCATACTAATTTTTAAAAAATTATAAAATACTTATAAAGAATTCAAAAACATTTTACCAAAGTATATTTTGTTGCTACTTGTAACTATGAAATTTATCAGAGAGTCTTGGGTTTAATTGTGTGATTTTCAGCTTTTCCATAGATTTCATGCAGATTAAGAACCACACATCTCTACACTTTCAAGACTACAAAAATAGTCAAATGTCAGTAAGGATTTAAAGAAATATAACTTTTAGAAGTTAAGTATATTGGGAATTCTCAAAGAAAATTTTCTAGTAGGCATGGAACATCTTAGACAATCACTGTTTCCTCCTCTCTATTTTCAGCACACTCTTCCCTAATGTATCCAAATTGTACCATTTCTAACTTAGATCAGCTTAACAATTTTATGCTGTTGATTAAGTCTGCATGCATATTCTTTTATTATGATTTCTTAAAAGTGCCAATGTTGTCAACCATTTAACTAAGCTAAAATTAAATTAAGGTACATGGACAAAACAGCCTGTCTCCATTGATGTTTTTTAAGGATACTCAAGTTATTAACAAATTTGCAAAAATTTTAAACTAGCAAGGGCATTCGTCATGAATAGAATAATCTTTCTTTTCTTTCATTAAAGATGAAATCATTAGACACCTGTCAGACTGAATTTTCTTCTGTTTATTCCTTAAACTGGCTCTCCAGTTACTGCAAAAAGGCTCCACTAATAACACTTAAAACTCTCAGCCTTATTTTAGATTTCATAATAAAAGTTCTAATTTTTAGATTCTGAAATGTAAAGATGCACCAAATATAAGATCTTTTCTATACACAGGTTCAAAATGTGATTTATAAACACCTGTGTAAAAAGATGGAGTATATGGACATTCATAAAAAAAAATATTTTATACTTATATATTTTACATGCACCTAGTTTTCACTTGGCACCTGGTGCACTAAGAAATGTGAGCATTAATATTTTCCCTCCATAACACTGAACCATGAGGCACCAGCTGCATGCAGGCTTTCTGCAGGTCATGTGCTGGCTGCCATTGCCAGTAGTCATAACTACAGGTAACACAAATGGGTTTCTTGTCACTATAACTACTGTAAATTCACTGTTTATCCTTTACCTCAAGCACTGAACACATTCAGGGAGAGGGAAATGAGCAATCTCTGAAGGCAGCCAGCAGCCAGTGCAGCATGCCACCCACAACAGGAAATCATCATTCCTCATCACATGTGTACACCCAACCACAACTCCAGCTGTAAAGTACAATTGGGACCTTTCAGAGGTCTCACACATTAACTGTATAATGTTTTCTGAAGACATCAATTGAGCCAACCTGGGCTGGATTTGTCAGAGTAATGTCACAGGATCTGTGCCAGGGCCAAGTTCAGCACCCCTCATTCCTCCTGGCATGGATTCTGCACAGCTATGCTGGTTCCTTTTATTCCTTCCCTTGCAGACCCCACATTGCAGAGATGCCCATGTGCAAAAAGCTCACAAGACCCTCCCACATGCTCCTTGCTATCCCCTACTTTTCACCAAAATAGAGAAACAGACGTTTCACTGAGTGATGAATTCCCTGCTAAAGCAGTGGTGAAGGGGAGATAAAGATGGTTTCTAAATTATACCATTGGTGCACAAAGAATGACTCAGAATATTCTCTGCTTCTAAGACATCACATTCAGCAATACACCTATTGGAATGGTTTCAAAACCCCTTTGCTTTTGTCATATTTTCTCCCAGACAGCACAGGCATGTCAGGCGTTTTGCAGTCTGGGACAGCTACAGTTCACTCCAGTGATCCCCTACCAGTGCACCGTGACACAGGTTAATTGCTGTGACAGAGATTTTGGCAACAGCAAGTAGAACTTTCAACAAGAATTTTCTAGTGAAATAATCTCATTTCACAACTGTCATGGTGTAACCCCAGCTAGCAGCCAAGCCCCACACAGAGATTCACTCTTCCCTTTCCCCCCCAGTGGGATCAGGGAGAGAATTGGAAAGGTAAAAGCCAGGATTGAGTTTAACAGAGAAAACAAAATCTGTACACACAAGCAAAGCAAAACAAGGAATTAATTCACTGCTCCCCGTGGGTAGGCAGCTGTTCATCCATCTCCAGGAGGGCAGAGCCCAATCACACAAAACAGGTGCTTGGGAAGACAAACACCAGCACTTCAAATGTTCCCTCCTTCCCCCTTCTTCCCCTCAAGCTTTACCTACACAGCATGATGGCACATGGTCTGGAATGTCACTTTGGGTCACCTGGCCTGGCTGTGTCTTCTCCCCACACTCCCAAGCACTCCCAACTTCCTCCCCAGTGTGTCAGCATGAAAAGCAGAAAGACCTTGGCTCTGTGCAAGCCCTGCTCAACAACAGCAAAAACATCTCTTTATTATCATCACTGTGTTCAGCACAAATCCAAAACACAGCCCCATGCCAGCCACTGTGAAGAAAATTAACTCTACCCCAGCCAAAACCAGAAGAAGAACATCACTTGAAGTCCTCAAAAGCCCATGAACCCAGAATAATTATTTATTCAATAATTTAGCAGTCATTTTGCAGTTCTATGTCATTTTTCCCTCTGTAACAACATTCTGAATCAATATGCCATTAGAGTGTCAAAAATAGTTTAAGGATCAATGAGCTATAAAACTCACATTGCTGCAAAATCTTTATTTTTCAGTCAACTGTAAAAGCTGGTCCTTTGCTTCACTTGTTTTATTTCTTTTCCTTCTACCTCAGGCCTTCCTCTGATATGCCAGTCACTCATGGTCCACAACAGACAGGAGTCTCTATGACAGGTATATGAGATGAACTTGATAATCATTTGCTCTTCTCTTCTTGCCAGTTATTTACACCCCCATCCTGATTCTTCCCCCAGCTTTTTTAAAATCACCATTAGTTAATACTTGAAAAATCACTTTGTTTCCAAGCCCAGGCCTTATTAACAGACTGTACCTCAAAAAAGGAGGGAAAAGGGTCTTTAACATCAAGGGCTTCTGTTATTTCAGACAATTTTACCAGAGTTGATAGAACTACCTGTTCTCATTGCCACAGGCTCTGCCTTCCTAAAGAACACTGTGCACTGCTGCAGGAGATGAATAAGAGTTGTGGAGGAGAATATTGCCATGGAAATACTTACAAATGCCTTCATTTCTGAGTCACACTACCACAGGGAGTTTCTGGCTTGCTGGGAATGACTCAAGTGTTTACTGCCCAGCTGCAAATTATATCCCAATTATGTCTGGACTCTGCAAGTATCCCCTTTCCTCATAATTTTCTCTCAAGCTGAGCTCTACAGCTCCTCCTCATGACGTTCCTGTGTTTATTGGTTTTGCTTTTCTGTTCTCCTCTCCAAAGACATCCAATGGATGTCACAGCTCCCAGTACAGATTGCTAGATTTAAAGTCATTGCCCAAACAGCTTTTGATGCTAAAAGGTATCTAAACAAAGATCAATGTTTTTCAGAAACATTCCTTGTTCCTCAGCTCCAGAACAGACATTTAAAATCAGACCACCATGAGAAACTATCATCTACTCTCAATATTTTGTCCAGCTGCAGGGCAGCTCCACTTCCATCATCCCCCCAGTGCAAATTCATCCTTTGTTAGGACAGAAGTTACTAGGTGGTATTTGATAGTTAGTTGTGTTTCTCTGCAGAAAGATTCTCTAAAACTAATGCACATTTTTTGTATTTCCCCATTTAAAATGCCAATTTCTTGGTCTTTCTGAATGGTCCAGGCTCAGTGGGCACTAAGTATTAAATTTTAGTCTTATCCTATGGATCTTTGTTTTCAAATCTGGGAAATCTAGAATTTCTAATGGCTGTTCCATGTTCAAAATGTAATATTCAAATAATTAAAATACCTTTGAATACTTTAACCCCACCTACTAAGTGCTTTGACTAGCAAATGCAACAAGGGTCAGTATCTTGCTCTTTGGCTTTCCAAATATTTTGTCTTTATCTGCATAGTTTCATTTTTTTTTAAGTAAGGTGCAGATACTTTTCACTTTGTAAGAGAGACAATTGGCAAATAACCTCTTATAAAATGAAGCAAGAATGACAATATAAAGGCCAATTATTTGCATTCAGTCATGTGCTGCCATACAGATTTGCAACTTAACTGTGTTTGTCAAGAGATGATCAGAACTACATGATGAGTTGCCAAGCAGAACCTACTCAGTCTGTCCCTTGGTCAAGCTCTTATTACATAATTTACTGTAAGTTCTCTAAGCAACAAAAAAGTGTCAAGTCAAAGTACAGCCATCACCTTCCCAAGATTATTGTGGAAAGCCTGCCTCACAATTTATCCCTGCACACTTCAACTCTCATTCCCTGGATGCCATCAAAGCACTTGTAATTGGAGGCACAAGCTGTCATTAGAAAAGGCAGAACTGCATGTTATTGATCCAGCCATGCCTTTGTCCTCTCCCTCCACTGCCAACCTGTCCCCTTCCCTCAGGATGCTCTTGGTGATAAAATACTTGTTCACTTAATTACTTTCATTAATGATGAACCTCAAGCTTCAAAACATTCAACAAAGACAAGATACTAATTAGGTATTGAATTGTCTTTATCTGATTAAGTTCAGTTAATCCATGATTGTTCCCATTTAATTATTTCATGGAGTGCATCTTTTCTTCTTAGAATTACTGAAACAGTCATCTTTTAGCCCCAGTATAGTCAGCTATTTTATTATGACATCCTTGGGAGATGTGTAGAAGATATAAAACCAAAATATTTTCAAGCCAATTCAGAAGGGCAACAAGAAATCTCAAGAAATCTGAATCTCCTTCTGATAAAAGGGAAAAATCAAAGGCATAGGGAAAAATGCTAATTTTTTTTAATTTAGTAATGTATTAGCTGTCTTATAAAATTATTTAGCACCTGCTGATTTATTTTCTAACCTCTGTAGCACCACATAAGCCTGTTGGTCTTAACCATACTGCACAACTGTGACACCCTGATGGGCAGATTTCACTGCTATGAAGATGCTGTCTCCCTTCTTTCCTTTCTTGTGCAAAGTTATCTGTGGCACATCTCCTCCTCATAGCACTTTTAATACAGCCAAAATGCTGATCCTGTCAGAGCAAAGATACTCAGGGTCCAGAAAAACAGATACTCAGGGTCCAGAAAAACAAATCATTCTAAATAGCAGTATAGCCTTGAATGGATGAAATGTCTTCCATGAGTAGTAAAAACATTCCCATTTAGTCCCTGAGCTCAGAAATATGTTTTCTCTAATAGTTACCTGCTTACAGAATTCCCACTACTTCACAGAGATTGCCTTCCCTTGAAGGGTAATTCACTGCAGAACTGCTCCCAGTAGAAAGCACAGGCTAGGCCAGGCCAGCTTATCCATTTTTCAAACCTATATTGTCTTCCAGATGCATCTTTAAGCCTTGCACAGTTCAGATAACCTTGTGGCCTGAGGTATAAAATGCATATCCCTAAAAATGATGATGAAATCAGCACCCTGGTAAGCCTAGAGCTCTCCCATTTAAATACTTGGAATTTAAATAAAATTGTGGTGATAATGAGGTCAGAAGCACCACAGAGTACCCACTGGAAAGCTGGACTGAGGTCTCCAGATCAGATCTAAGTAGTGTGTGGGGGAGCCTCCTGAACCATCTGGCTATTCCTTGAAGGAGAGTCAGTAAGGATGGGGTTTTGTTCTTACATCTGCTTGGTGCTCTCCTTCTCTTTAGGTTTTCTGTCTAATAGCAGCAGAGGAGTTATGACCTGACTAATAGGAAGGAATTGGATTAATGGCTCTTCACCACACAGAGATTTATGAATTAGTTGCAAGTCTGCCACCTCTTTTACCACTATTTCTCAGCAAATACACAGCATCAGCCCTTACAAAACACCAGTTTTATAAGTCTCTACACAGGTGATATACAATTAATAATCTTGTGCTTATATTAAGGAATTGAAGTGGTTCATAATGCTGCATAAGTATATTATGTGTGATCAAAATCTTAAAAGGAAAAATGTAATCCCCCTTTAAAACCAACAGATCTATGTTTCTGATATAACAGTCTACAGGAGTAGGAAATAAGTCCATTCATATAAGAATAGGGTCCTCAATTATAATGGAAAGAGTTAATAAGGAAAAAACTTGTCATGTCTGACTACAAAAGTTTTCACAATTAAAGATGAAAACACAAGGAAGGTATCAGTAAGGAAGACTCTAAAGTTCTTGGAATGACAGCAGTGTCTAAAGTCACCATAATCTTTTTTTCTCTGGTGAAAGAGCAGCCCAAGCAACTGAGAGCTCTGACAGGAGAAGTGACCCCCAATGACAACACTTGTGAACAGCAGTGCTCTCTGTGAGTGCTCTCAGTTCCACTAACACCACCCAGAGAACACAAACTACTAGTAAAAACAAAGTTAGCTTCACTTGAATCTCTTAATTTTCCCTGGATTAACAACAAATACATGACCAACTATCAGGCATCAGCTCATTCAGACCTTTATTTGCATGCCTGCACTTTATCCCACTGAATTACACAGATGGAAAGCCCCCCAATGTGATAGAAGCAAAAAGACTTCCCTAGAGAAAAAAAAAAAGGTTAATCAGTTGAAAATGCAGCATGGTTCCTATCATAGACTCATTTAAATGTGGTATGTGCAGTGCAGTGAAATGAGGCAGATAGAACTTCAATTCCTTACATTGTAATTTTCTTCTTATTAAATGTTTTAGCTGTTCCTGTCATGGAAATAGTTCTCTTTTCAGGGGATGCCCCACTTAAGGCATAATATGCATATGTGGCTCTCTTGAAAACCAATACCACTTCCTTTACCTAAATTTGTAGCTATAAACCAACACATCAAGCAGTGGCTGAAATCTTTTATGAGTTAGAGTCTTTTGGGGTTTATTTGTACAATATCCTTTTACCTATCCTGTTTTATAGTCATATTGAAAATAATTAATGCACCTTTTTGGCCTGAAAATAGTGATTCATTAGCATTCATAAAATGCAGCAAAAAAATCACCTCTCATCCACAAACATTTTAGAAAGCTTAATGGATATTCTAATGGAAACAAAAAGATAAGGTTTGTCAGTAAGTAACAGACATGTTAGAGGGTATTCCTTAAAAAGGCTCCTTACAACAGTCTGAATAAAGCTCCAGAGAGTTAAAAAACCAAACAAAACCAGCTCCATGCAAAAAAAACATCCCTCTAAGAATTTGCTCATAATACATATAGGCAGCAAATCCAAAACTGAAAAAAGGATACAAATTAATTTTGTGTCTCACGACCAAAGCTGCAGGGAACAGTTTACCAGAAATTCAAAGTCTGGTGAATAAGCCCCTAAAGGCTCACTTGGAAAAGCTTGAAAACTGACTGGCATTTTCCCATCAGGCATGGGATGAAAAGCAAACCTGAGAGCTGCCAATATTTATCTCTCTGCATTTGGAGACTGTGTATTTTATCTGTGGAGGAAACCAGCTGGGGAGGGGAGAGGCAGAAAGGCTTTATGAAACCAGAACAAACGCTTTATAGTTCCATGTTTTTTTCCCTCACAGAGACATCCCTGCTGACTTTAATTAAAATTTCTTTAAGGTTATGCACTTGGAGAGTTTGGGAATATTTTTTTTCTGAAATAGCTTATTAACCACATGGCAGGTTTTGTTCTGCACAGTGCATTAAATGGACCAGCACCAGCTCCATCACCTTCAGAGCTACTCCTGCAAAGGAAAGGCTCCAGCACACCAGCTGCAGCACATCCTGCTGGAAGCAGTTAAAACAGCACTAGCACAGATAGTTCCCAGGTCTCTTTGCCCCCACAGAGCAGCATCACAGGAATAGCACTTGCATAAATAACCATGGGTCCCTCATTCACATAGAGTCAGTCCTGCAGGCTACTCTCCACTGCCCCTGCACCATCCAGGCCTCCTTTTCCAGAGTCTGTGCACAAAATATTTCTGTTTATACAACAGAATTGATACTGATTTACAAGATGTGTACTCTCACCATAGATGGCAAAGTTGGCTATCTGCCTGCTTGCTGGGATTTCTGGTTAGAAAAGCTGGATGGTTCTGGGTGTGTGTAACAACCAACAGTCTAGATTGGTAGCTGGAGCATTTTGAACAGATCATGAGCCCAGGGATGTTTGAAATAAATATTTAAAGAAAAAACAATAAGAAACCAATGTGATGTTTCTCCAAGTTTGACAAGACTGCAGAACTTGGCAGCAAATCTTGTGAGAAAACATTAATATTGCCACTGTATATATAATTTTTGCTTAGTAAAAAGAGATCCATGGAATAAATACTTGCTCTTAAAAAGTATCACCATCACACACCAGCACCACATGTAGTACAATAATTAAGGTTCTCTGTATTACTGTCTAAAATATGCTTTAATCAAACCAGCACAGGTGACAGACGAGTGTTACTCCATCCTAATTTACAACATGTCATCTGAAAAGACAATTTTCTGCTTATTGTTAATTGTGTCTGAACAGAGCTCACCAGAAGCTGTCTCAAGACAGAGGCCTTGTTTGAAGGCAGATGTTTTCATTGCTAATTAATTAAATATCAACACACACACCTTGGAAGGGGCGTGACTGAACCCTCCAGCAGCTGGCTGCTGAAAGGCATGATGAGGTTTTGACAGGTCAAATCATAATCCATTGCAGCTCAAGGAGCTAAATCTCAATTTCCCCGATGTTTTACTAAGCAAAACTCCATTTTTCTTGATGTTTTTATAAATAATTCCTAGATTTCTCAAATAAAGGGTATTAGCTATAAACTCTGTAATTTTAATTGCATTTAATCTGCAACTTTTCAGATATGCAAAAAGTATCACTAAAAGATACTGAAAGACAATACTTTAAAGTCCTAACAGAGTACAACCCCAAGATTTAGTAGGAAGATTTTTAGGCTGAATAATGGGTAAGAGGAATTTGGAGTTGAGAGAGGAGAAGGAAAAAAACATCCACAATTTACTTGACTTCTAATACTTCAATGATCTGTGAATTAACTGCATGGTTTTACCTGTGGGATTTTTTATTTCAGCTAAGGAGCTAACAAAACAAGAAAATAAAAAAATACCCTTAAAGACTATTGTTACCTAAGACAGTTACCAAATTATGTCACATTCTATCTAAGTGGAAACCATCTTAGCCTTTTGGCTTCGAAAAATTTCAACATGAACTTTTCTACATTACTTCAACCTTCACAATCTAGTCACATTGACATACTATGGAATTAATTTCTGGTTATTAATGTCATCAGTGGAGAAAAAAAATGTCAAAAAAGGGAAATTAATATCTTTTTTTATGACATACATGCAACTTCAGTAGCCACAACTTGCTCCTATCTGCCAACACAGAGTACAGAACTTAGCTCAAGTAATAAGCAAAAGCCCACCAAGCTTCTCATTGAGATGAGTTCACTATTGTAATCATAACACAAATGGGCTAAAAGCTGGGAATACAACAATTTTGTGATATCTGAATATACTGTAAGGAAGTCTGGGTTTACCTGTTTCTAGGCATTTAGTCGAGAAACTGTTTCAAAATTTGATGCGGAAGGAATCAATTCCAGAGAGAAGTCAACTAGTATACATAAGAAGAACAGATGAAAACAAATGAATTTTAAAAAGGGGAATAAAAGAAATTATAATATTTTGGTTTGTACAGATGAATACTGAGATGATTAAATAAATCTATATTTTTAAAATGCCCTAAATTCATAAATGTTCCCAAAGCACTTGTCTTTGACCAGCTGTTCTCCAGGTTTCACAATAGCATGGTTTATAATTCACGTTGAAAGGGCATTTAATTATGAGAAGTGTTCTGTGGGTTTGCTACACAGTTGTCAGTGAAAAGAGCTGTTGAGTAAATTAAGCAATCTCCTGGTTGTAATCAATCATGAACATGGGTTACACAAACTGTCAGTCACAGAAAGCAATTATTGAGACCCCACATGATTGAAGTTGATTATACACAAATGTTTTCAGTGCATTCAATGGAAGTTTTGAACACTCAGCAACTCAAAGGGTCAAGCCTCAGCTTTATATGGAACTGGCTTTTCCATGCACATCACACCAGCATGGAGAAGAGCTGCACTGCAATTAGTGCAATCACTACAGACAAAAGGATATAACCAAGATTAAGCAACACACTGGTTTTGTATGATTTTTTTTGTCAGTAATCTGCACCTGTTTGTTTTATTGTTATTTCTTAAGAAGAGCTCTCAGTGGGAGTGGAAGAAAATATCTCTTTAGTGAAGGCCACAGTCAAACCTGACTCCATGTGCAAGACCCTTAGAGAAGCTTATCTTCAGTACAGTCTGAAGGAATTGATAAGGAGGACCTTGCTCCTCTCTGTTCACATTCCTAGTATATTGCTACTTGTTTTGTGGAAATTAGCTCCTGATTAGATGGCTGGAGAAACAATACCTGGCTATGGGATGTGATTTGCATTCATATCATCAGGATTTAACTTTTCCACCAGGTCTTTACAGGTAAAAAACTCAGCAGTATGATAGTCTAATAAAATTCAACAAACCAACCCAATCAATTGTTTACAAACATTTCCCTTTTTTTCCTGCAAAATCTTTCCCTATTCCCTCCTGGAGTGAGTAGATTACACTGGCATTTCTGGGGTATTTTTCCAAGTAAGATCATCATTCTTACAACTTAGCTAGGCCTGATTTTTTAAAATGCTAATTGCAGTGTAAGACTCATAGAACTGACCTGTAAGGGAAACAGCATGGTTTTGGAGCATGAAGTTACATCCTCAGTCTCTAACACATTTAACACACCAACACATGCTTGCAAGATTTCTTCATCTAACCATAGGATTGGTTTCTCAGGGAAGACATATCTGGTAGTGTGTAAATTAAATTAAGAGGTGCATAAATTCCTCTTCTTTAAGTATTGCTTTTGCCAAGGGGCTTCTTTATTTATCCTTATTTTTTAAACAACTGCTAGCAGTGGCAGTAGAGGAAAACCTCAGCATACTTGGTTCAAGAAATGGAGCTTTCAAACCTGCTGGTTTCTCAAACTGCAAAAGCTTTTTGGAACAGAAAGAGCACCTGACATAAGTAAAATAGGGAACACTAATCCAAAATCATCTGCTTTGAAATACTAAACTAAAAGAAAACATCAAACCCAACCCTCACACAAACACCCCAAATCTATAATGCTAACTACAGCCCAGCACTGCTGTCACTGGTTCTGAGGTTTATGTCCTGCTCCTCTCCAGCAGTAAAAACTTAAGTCTTGTTAATGCAGAAAAAATAACACTATTGTTGATCAAACTGAGATGTGTTTCCTCCTGACCTGTGAAACTGATATTCTCACTAATTTTATTTTCAGTCTTAACCCCACACTTGCTTGAGCCCTTGATAACTGCTCTGTTCCCTTCTCTTGCCCTTATCCCAGACACCTTTCTGCACAGCATATACAAAAATAAAAAACCAAAACCAAAAACTTAGGTGAGATAGTGTTAGTTATTCATCAGTATTTCATATCTGTGGGTAATTAATTTCATGACTCTCTATAGTGACAGCAAATTGCACTATTGCTTTGTATTAAATGTCAGTTCTGGAAATGGTTTTATTTACAGGTTACTGTAAAATGAGTTTGTTGTTCCTTATGTTCCTGCAGCACATTTGAAAGTTAATTATAAGATGAAACTAAAGCTACTGAAACAATAATTCAGTGCTGATGAACAAGGACAGGCCATTTGAGAAAAGGCATTTTCCAACAAACTGTGATCCATTAACATAATAGGAGCCCCAAAGCCAAGGCAGCATTTGTCACCACAGATAAATCATATATTTACTTTGGGAGATAATTCAAGTATGATGAAGACAAACCTCAGCTAGGTTTAGGAGAGGTGTGAGATCTGTGAAATAATACACATTCACCTAATATCAGATTTAACATAAATCACACAAACACCAGAGAAACATTCCGTCCAATATTCCACCTGCAAAACTACATCCTTATGTCCAGATTGTAATGATGCAAAATAGGCTGCTTCAGGATGAAAGTATAAAATATGAATGTGCTAAATGAAATATTCTAGGGACCTGACAAGTCTTGAGGTTGTAAGTATTTAACTGAGATTTAAGACATGGACTAAATTCCAAGATTTTCTCTGTCTCTTTTCCAATACTACCTTTAGAAAGACTGTAAATCTATTTTCTGCTTAGATTATTGAAATTTTCTCTTGAGGGATTGTCTCTTCCTACTGTATTAAGTCTCCCAAGTATAGAAGATAAAAACTGAAATCAAGACAACTCAAAATAACAAAGTAATTAATGTACATCCTCATTGTCTATGAGTCTTGGGGTATTTGCAGAGTATCTCACTACTCAGACAAAAGCTGGAAAAAACTTTTCTAGTCAGGTCAGGAGAGAGATCTACCTCTAGGTGTTCAAGTGTCATGCACCAGAAGGGTTTTTTCAGTTCTTTTTGCTCCTGCTTTCAGAAAATGATAATTTCAAGATACTCCGACCTGGAGTGGACTTTTCCCCCTGAAGAGAGCAATGAGGAATCAGGTTGGTGGCAGCAGCCCAACAATTCCACAAGTCTTTGCAGACCCTGAACTGGAAAGAGCATGTCAAAGGCTGAGCAGATAAATCAGCCTCACTTCCTCCTTATTTAACTAAAATTGTAAAAGCATTTGCATTCATAACTATGCTTGCATTCATGCTTATTTATGAGGGCATAGTTTAGAAGTTTCATCACCAAGGTCAGATTAACATGGTAGAATGTTATAGAGGATAGACAGAACAAAACCACGCTGCACTGTAGCCAAAAAACACATTTAACACTACTTCCAAAACAAAATCATGAGGTACATGAAGAAATGTGAAATCTGGTGTGTTTCCAGAAATGAAACTTCCAAAGGAAATTTGCTGACCTACTGTAAAACTTTAATATTGATTCAGGCTTCAAAACCAGAAAAACTGCGGAGTGTGGTTCCTTTTTGGGTGCCTCTTACCTCAAGACTGATGGCAAGAAGTGGGCCAAAAAAAGCTTCTGCCAGCACTTCTTGGGCATGATGTGTGCATGAAACATTCACAGTGTCTTCTTTGCAAGATTAATGTGTCAGGAAAGGGCAGAGGCAGTTAATTTGCTAACCTCCTCATGCCTGCAGTTCAAGCGCCTCAGCAATCCAGGTCATTCACCCTGCATGCTTGGCTTTCAGCAAGTGCTTGCTGCTTTTACACTGCTAAGGGATTAATATACCATAGCTGTGGCAGTGACATGACACAAGCCATTTAGCTTTATTCTTATCAGCTGCATACAATGGCATTTTCTTCACAGCTAGATGATTCCTCCCTTCTGACACTTTATAGGGGTTTATTTCATAGGGTATCATTTGTTGTTGTGCATCTATCATGGGAAATGAGGTTCACTAAAAATAAATCTTTTCAGCATCCTTTTTAATGCTGCTGGAGGAGCAAAGAGAGGGGAAACAAACTCCAAGAACTGACAGTTCAGAACTTTTAGCAAAATTAATTTATGGCAAGAAGTTGCTGTCTATACCAAAATCCACTTTTTAAAATCACTGCATACTACAGTGGTGCACATTGATTATCTGTTTTGAAAGAGCAACATGTCTCAAACATCTTCTAGCCTTTATTCACTGCTCATTCTGACATGCAAGCACATGGTTTAGTAATAGGATTATATTTATATCAATCCTATTACATGATGGGATTACTGCTCTTGATCCCAGGAATGCTTTTCACCCCTAACAGGAATTTTACATCATGCAGCTTTAAGGACCAGCAGTTTCTGTCAGTGAGCATCTTAGCTTTGAAATATTTGCAGGTACAAGTCAGTACTGAATAAGGCAGCAGAGATAGATATAGCTTGCACAAATGATAATTGTACTAATTTCATTAATTCTGCTAATGTAATTTGTGTCTTTTATACTGTTGCTCTGTTCTAATTAGTCAATTCAGGAAATTAAAAGCAGCATTTGTTGGGCTATGTTTCAAGAATAACAGACAGGGCACTTGAGAGACAAAGCCTACAGTATCTTTCCCAAGACCCTTCAATTGTGATAAAGAAAAATTTGCCCTTTCTTCCTATATTTCAAGTCTCCATCTTGCCAACTTAGAGTCTATATTGTCTCCACCTTGGAGGAGTTATCTTTTAACATGTCAAAATATGGCGCTTTTATGGCATTTAAACAGATTTATTTCTCAGAGCTATGTGTCAGCTCATGGAGTGAAGAGTGGTAAGAAAAGCCTTCACTATTTTAGACTGCACATGAACAGATAATAAGCATTCACTTTCATTAAATTTTAAAACCTCAGTGCTATCAGGACTGTGTTGTCAAGATAGAACAGGTATAACCTTAATGTCTTTCTGCTGCTTGGTCTGGCCCATCTCAAAGGCACCACTTTACTATAAGCATCCTATGAATCTTTCTGGAGAATTAATTATTACAGTGCTAGAGTAGCATTCAGTCATCTGTTTACCTTCCCCTGACAAGGGTTAAGGGAACAGTTCAGCGTGATTACCAGGGTGGCTTTGCTTTTACAAACTAGTATTTCACTGCATTTACAGTTAAGAGAATCTACTCTGATGGTAAGAACAGGAAAGGATGTAGGCTGGTGATAAATCTCAGTGTTAGCCCATTCTGAGTCAGTATCAAAAATAGCTCTGAATTGAGGACAAAACTCTCGCTATGTGTCATGAAAAGATTCACAATTAATTACAAGCACTCCTCTTGACATCATGCCCATCCTTCCCTCCATGGCTCACAGAGAAAGGTGCTACAAACCCTTTCCTCTTTAACTCCAACTCTTCTCAGGCACTGGAAAACACCTAAAATACTCCGCCAGACTCAGTCCTAATATAAAGAGGCATCAAGCACAATCTTCTACCTCAAAACAAGAGGACTCCCTTGCAATCTGTAACATATTCAGTTGCACTTTGCAGGAATTTCAATATGCAGTAAGAAGAAAACCTGTAGTGTTTCAAAGCAACGTCCATCAAGCAAGCTGAAAGATTTATGGACAAGTATCTCTTTAAACACCAGAAATTAAGTCTTGTGGAGCCTGTGACTCAAATTTTGATGCATTTAGTGTTTGATTTGGAGTTTCATGAGATTCTTTGCTTAGTAATGTCTGAGAAAATTATAATACAAAAATAAGTGTTAGACAACTGCCCTTCAGGTAGACATCATGAAAATATTTTTAATGCTAGTCACTTGACATTTTGAGATTTGCCCTAGTGTAGTTGTGGAAAGAACACAAAAAGAAATTCAAAAAGCAGTGGATATTTTTCTTCATTTAGGTGAACATTTTGTGTTTTTTTAAGAGATGAACAAGAGTTTGTTTTATTTTATATGCAGAGATAAATGGTTCATACAGAGATGAACAAGAGTTTGTTTTATTTTATATGCAGAGATAAATGGTTCATACATCAAAAGTGTGGAAGATCCTCCCAAGAAGGACTTGATCGAAAGTCTAGTCCAATACAAGGAAGATTAATCCAGAAAAGGATCATTTGCTTATGAAAGCACCTAATGAGAAAAAAAAAAAAATGGGACCACATTTTCCCTGAGAGCAGTGTTCTGGCACTGCAGTTCATTGAATTAATCTAGTCAACTTTTCCTTAAATATTTAATCACAAAGTTCAGAATCCAGGCTCTTTTAAACTCAGAATCATTTGTTTAAAAATAAACACACTGCTGGTTAGATGTGGACAAAATTTGCAGTCACTGACAAATTTGCACATCTGATACTTAAAACATTTTGCTTAGGGGAAAAAACAGCAAAAAATTGGAGAAGGAAGAGATCTAATTGCCTGCCCAGCAGTCTCAGCTTGTGTCTGCAACTCGGAGTCACAAACTGAGAGTTGGATGTACCATGTACATTGCAAAGTAGCAATCATAACTTGAATTTAACAGCAGAGAATCAGGTCCACACATTTTGGGGGTAAAAACTGCTCACAGTGCAGAGCAGTGAGCAGCTATGATGACTTGTCAGATGTGACCCTGCTTGCTGTAACACACTCCCCATGTCAGCACTTGTTATTAATCAAAGGTTATAGGAGGCTGCCTGCAACAGCATTCTGCAACCATGATTAATTAACCAGTGGTTCTAAAGGAAAAACAAGTCACTTTTTCAGAGCCAAGGATCTCTAGATTAAAAACTTGTAAGTACAAATGTAGGACTGCAGCATGTCAGCTTCTCAGCTGATTTTGTCCATCTTGAGTGGCAGAGGAGCATGTCAGGCAAATGAAATGTTCTCTCACTTCACATACAGAGGTATGGTAGAAAAGCAGCATGACATGGTGCTGAATTACCTCTGAAGAGTCAAACAACCATAATGCCTGGCTTTCTGCAAAGCACAGGCTCTCTAGTGAGAAGACAGAACCAAAACGCTAGCTAGTAGCAAATGTCTGTAATTCAGACCAAGCTTTTTACTAAATTGCTTATAAAAAAAAAAATTAAAATCTTAGGCTGACATAAATGACAATTCTCTCTCCCTGATATCTGCATGAAAAACCTACAAACATTCAACCTCAATATATTGCTGAATAGCCACACCCTACTGGAAAAAAATTATTAACTGGGATTTAAGTAACACACATATTCTAAAAGCCATTCTTTTAGATGAAGGAAAAAAAGTATGTCACATACTTCTGACAATTAGCCCTTCTAGTCCCACAAGCCAATCACATTCATGTTACCATTAGTGTGTGTTTGAGGGTCAAGATAGGGATGTTCAGGACAGGACAAAGTTGCAGGAGAAGAGTTTTTGGGGGAGTGTTTTCCCAGAGACTGCTAGGCATGGGCTCTTCCAAGCTCTGCCCAAGCAGCCAAGGTGGTTAGTATAGCTCCTAATAAATAATTCAAATTGAGATGCAACAATACCTGCAAACCTGAACACAGTAACACCTATCACAACATTGCCTGAAAAAACCCCAAATCCATATCCTGGAGTCCCACCTTCCATCCAAAATGCCCCCAGCTGGTTGCCAGGCAACCAAAAAAATATCACTGTGCCTGTGAATTAGGCATGGGTAAAGAAAACACAAACGTGCAAATGAAATGTTTCCTCCCCTGAGCGGCTCCCAGGACTTAGGTGGCCCTGGGCAGGTGACAGCAGTGGCATGCAGCAGCCTGCAGCCCTGAGTCCCCACCAGTCCTGCTGCAAATCCTTCACAAGGAGCTCATGAAAGGACAACACGGATCAGCTCAGCAATGAGACCAAGCTGCCACCATGATCACGG
>JAHXMQ010000566.1:23195162-23237811 GCA_020466415.1 Ammodramus savannarum pratensis | reverse complement strand
GTTTACCACAAAAGAGTAAAAACATTGTTTGGAAGAGACTGCTGGTGGTCATGACATCCAAGCTCCTGGTCACTTTGGGGCTGTAGATTAGATCAGCCACAGCTCTGAGGCTTGCATGCTTCCAGGGATGAGAGTCCAGAGCCCCAGCAGGCAGCTTCTCCTCCTGCTGAACCATCCATCCAAGGAGGAAACACAAACACACCTCCTGTCAGAGCCCTGCAGGAAGGGGACTGCTGGCCCCAGGCTGGGGTTGAACCAGACTGATAAAGACGACAGCCCTGGTGTCCTATTGCTTGTCTCCAGAGACACTGATTTTCCTTCACTTGATATAATGCTATTATTATATAATCATTTCTAGCTAGTGAATTTAAAAGGTTGATTTACAGAAAATCTCTTACTTGACAGCAATACTCCTAGAAACTGACATTATTTGTTATGATTGAGGTACTTAAGAATATCACTGAAATTGGCTTAATTTCCAGTTAGACTGAAGAGAGCTTAATTTTCATCTTAGTCACCTTTTCCTACAAATATGTTGAGTCTGAAGATGAATTTTGATGATACAGAACTCAAATATGCATTTCTGTAAGTAAGATGAAAATGGATTTGCATTTTGAAACAAGCCAGGCAAAATTAGTTCTTTATAAATCATTCTTTTAGGCACATGAAATTGAAAACCTGTGGGTTTAATCTGTGAAATTCTGCACACTTGCATCTCACATAGTAAAATAACCCTGCAGAGCAGCAATTTTGATTTGAAAATATTCATCCACTGTTCTTGACACATAGGTGAAAAAGGGAGAGAGAAATTATGAAGTTACCACTCAAGGGTCAGTGCTTCAAGGACAGCACTTGTTTCATTCCTGAGCATGAGAGAAACAGAAAGAAGAAATAAAGTACTACATAGATTTCCCTGCATTGATCTTCATTGGTCTTCACCCTCAGACTTGCGTTCTTTTCATCTGTGTGTGACTCCATTCAGTGAGGCATCAGCTCAATATTTTCATGGATTCATTCCCTGAGAGCTACAAAATTATTACAGTCCCTTATAAATCATCCACAAGCAGCTCAGGGCTCACAGTCCGTGAGGAATTGCATTCCTGCCTTTCAAATCCAAAACTAGCAGACCTCTACAGATACCTTCAACTAAAAGTCACTTGCACCAATCATCCATGTTATAGTCTTGTCCACAAAAAAAAAAAAAAAAAAAAAAAGGAAAACTGCAGCAATTTTTAAAATAATAACAATAGTTAGACTACATATGTGTCAAATACATGCAGATCCCAGCAAATCCATGGGTTTGGGGCCTGCTTCTGGGGTGTTGGGAGTTTTTTCCCCTTAAAAGAAATCATGGCACTACAGGAGAATAAAGTGCAGATTTCCCCAGGAGGTCAGAATCTAGAATCACATCATGAGTACAGAAGATTATGTGCAAAGATAATTACTTCCCATAGAAAAAAGCCCTTGCATTATTTCCTTCAAATGTGGTGTAGTAAGCACTTAACACCTATTAGATGCACTTCAGTTCTGCCAGAAACCTAATACCTGCAACTGCTCTGCTTAACCACTAATTACCCTGACAAAAGGCACTGTTGCCCAGCCTTGCCACTCCATATTCCAGTGATTTGTCACACCGGATGCTAATTTCCAACACAAAATTCCCATACAGATGTCTCTACCTGACACCTATAACAACTACAAGGAAAATGTCCTCTTTCCCAGATTTCCTGACAGCATTCCTTGCCAACTCCTCTCTTTTCACAGACTTTCCACTGGGATTATTGAAAATACGTGGCATTACCACCAGGCTCAAATCCATTTCAAGGGATTGGTTTAACAAAGGCTGAGCTGTGTCCAAAGAACAGCAATGAAGTGTGAAGGGTCTGGAGAACAAAACTTGTGAGGAGCAGCTGAAGGAAGTGGGGGGTTTAGTCTGGAGGAAAGGAGGCTCAGGGAGATCTTCTGGCTCTCTTCAACTCCCTGCAAGGAGGTGGTGGTGAGGGCAGGGGGATCATTGCTCTCTTCTCCCAAGAAAAAGCTCCTGGACAGCAGCTGCATCAGAGGAGGTTTAGGTTGTACATTAGGGAAAGATTGGAAAGATTTATCCATAACTGGACCAGGCTGCCCAAGGAAGTGGTTGAGTCACCAAGTGTAGCTGTGGCCCTCAGGGACACAGTTTAGTGGGGGCTTGGCTGTGCTGGATTAACAGCTGGCTCCATGATCTCAAAGGTCTTTTCCAAGCTAAAGGATTCTGTGACATCAATACCACATTCATCCTCAAATCAGAGGACACATTCCAGCTTTGCCACCCCAAGCCCCTCCCAAACAGACAGCAGCTTCTGCTTTCACACCCGAATAAATTACTACAATAAAAGGGCCTGTGGCTGTCGCACACTCATGAGATATAAGGAATACTTGTTAATTTCCTAACCATTTCCCAAACAATTTTCACTAAGAAATGCTTCTCCCACAACTGCAACATCTCTCAGCATGCACCACAAATAGCCTGTACTGGATTTTGAGCCTCCCCCCTGGAGCAAGCCTGCAGTCAGTTTTCACCCTGTTCTGCAAGAATCCCCTCCTCAACTCTGTCATCACTCTATTCTACTGCCAACAGCACCTTTAGTGTTTTCAAGGTAGTATACACAAGAGAAAAGTAATTTTCCATGCACACTGACTGACATTTAGCTCTCACCACACAGGCAAGAAAATCATCAAGGCAAAAAACATGTCTGATGTTGAACAGGTAAAATAAAGCACGTCAAGAGAAGAATAAATTGTATGCCAAAATGTTGAGAGAGACAGACATGTTTTTTCTTTCTAAGATATCTGCAAAGGAAACCTGGTAGCAACAGAATCAAACTGCCTAGATTAGGACATAATAAGGAAATGAACTTATATATAGCACAGAACTCTCCATGTACCAGAATTGTCCATGTGCTAAACAAGCCTAGAAAGCCTCTTCTGCTTTTTTTGCTACCACACAGAGCTAGAAGTCTGAAAGGAATAAAAGAAGAGAGCTCTCCTCCAGAGATTGCTTTGCAGATTTATTAGGCAAACAGTAAATTCAAATTAAAGAGGTGTGCCAGTTGGTAACATGACCAAGGGTTTATGCATAAGAAATAACTTCCAGAACGGCATTGTGCATTTTGGAACTGTGTTGATTGCTCTGACAGGAAAGTCAGAGCATAATAAAAATAATACTGAGGAAAGTAATAAAAAACACTTTCCTCAGAAGTACAGAGGCATGTTTCAATACATCTTGACACTTTTTGTTTGTGTTCTTCCAGGAACTTGTTGGCAAATTCATAATTTAAAAAGTTACTATTTTACTTACAAGAAATAAAACTATTTTCCCCACATAACACAAACAGCACAGAGGAAATAGGACAAGAAGAGCACCCACTTCCATAGGGAATTGCAAACCCATATCAGTAGTGACTGCATCGTACAGTCAGATTGCCAAATGTGTCTGGGGAGTCACCAATCTGCAATGAATCACTTGAGAGCTGGTGAGAGTCAGGAGCCAGGGCCACTTCTCCTTGGCAAGTGTGAGACAGTCCCTCCTTCAAAGAGCAAGCAGTGGGTAGAGAAATAGTTTATGAGCCCAAGAAAACCATTATGTGCTATAAATCTTCTTAAAAATTAAAGCAAACATCTGTCTTCTTAAATGAGTCTACCTTGAAAAAAGTGAATCAAAACTAACCTAGAGTTTATAAGGCCTTTTAAAACCTACAGAGCAGTAGCATTTTAAATCCTACTAATCTGGTATTTATGCTGGTATAAATAGCTTCCACATCCCTGTTCATGCACAGGCATGATTCATTTCACTTCTTGTACTCCCCTTCCTTTTTTCCTCTCCCTACAGGCATCTACTCAGAATATTTCTAAGTGTAAGTGTAAAGGAATGAGAAAAAAGGCTGAGAAAATTTAGAACTAAAGTACTAGTTACGCAACAGAAAATGCAACAAAAGGTGGAAAAATCCCAGGATAAGAATAAAACCGTAGGCTTTGACCTAGGTTAGAATTCAATCCTGCAGCAGTATTGCAAAGGCTGAGGACTATAAAACTGTAATACTTTATTTGCAGCATTGGCAGGAGCTGCTTCCAATAGACAGATTCTACTCAATTTCTTAAAGCATGAGTTCTGCAAAGCACTTGAACATACAATTAACATTAAGTGAAGGCTCAAGTCTCACTGATTTTAAAGCAGTTTAGAGACTGAGTATTTGCAGAATCAGAATCAGAGGTGTCAGAGCCTGACTGTCAGCTGCCTGCACTGTTTCAAGTGAGGCACTACATACAGATGCAGATGGAGATCTGCATTTCAGAGAGAGAAAGAGGGAGAGAAAGAGGGAGAGAAAGAGGGAGAGAAAGAGGGAGAAAGAAAGGGAAAGAGAGAGTTACAACTGATGAGATTTATTACAGGAGATAGACAATAAGGGACAAATAACACCCTTGCAAATTTGGTAGGCAAATCCCTCCAGTCACAGAACTTAGAGAAAGGGTGAAAAAGAACCAGAATACACGGGGTAAATATTTTTCAAGTCTCTTACACCAGGACAAACTGTACCTGAAATAAACCTCTAAAAGTTGCCAATCTTGCCAAACATTTGTTCCCAGCATCTCATTAGCTTTCCAGACACGCTGTCAGTACCCTTGCTGAGAGCACTATCAGTGGAGGCTGCAATGCCAAGCCAAGGTTCTGGGTTAAGTGGCTGTTAAAGGGGAGTTATTAATAGAGCACTCATTCTGTATATTATCACTGCCATATCAATTACATCACTTGGATGTCACAAAAAGCAGGGCAAGCTGAGATATCCTAACCTGAACCAAGTCCAGATCTGCCCCTACTTTTATCACTTCAGAGAGATCCTGCTGAGCACTGAGCTTCCCCAGCTGTGCCACACATTTGAAACATCTTTGCAGAGAGGATCAATTTACATCCGAAAAGCAAAAATGTGCTGCCTTTAATACTTGGGGTTTCTGCATGGCATTACAGCTGTCAGCATTACTGCAGCACAGAAAACCAGGAAAGGCATCCTCACTGCTGAAGAAATGCTGCATGGTTAATCCGTGATGAAGGGAGAGCCCCCGGGCAGCCGGGGGAGGGCTGTGTGCTGGAAGAGCCCGGGGAGAAAGGACAAGGTCCCCTTGCAAAGCCAGGAGGAAGGAGGGGATGGTGGCGCAGCAGGGAGAGGGGACAGCTCTGGCTTCGGGCGCTCGGGGATGGCGATTTTCCAACAGAGGCCGCTGCAGCCTGTGGCGCAGCTGGGAAAGCACAGGGACAGGCAGGACCTGGGGATGTGTGCCTGGTGCTCACCTCAGTGCGCTCCCCGGGTTTTCTGAAGCAAGCATGCCTCACTAGGCAGCGACTCCAAGAGGAAAGTCAAGTTTCTGAGTCTCTGCAGAGGGCTGCCTCAGTGCAGCTATTCCCTGCATGACAACCTTGCACTGTCCTCTGCCATCTACGTGTGGCAATATTCACTAAACATGCCCTGTGTGCTACATTCATCCGCTTTTTTTCTTTGAGATATATGTGCTCCTTAACTTTGCAGGCAATGTGGATTTTTACTCGTGTGTAAAGCTCTTATATGTTCATCATCAACCAGAAAGGTAATTTTAAATCCTACTATATCAGTAGTCATTCCCAGGTGTGTAATCATGACTAAATGTGAACATTCAGAAACATTTTTGATGACTGCTGCAAAAAGTAAATCCACTACAAATGCGGGTAATGTGTTCACAGCCAAATACACATCACTAATAGAAAAACAAGAGACAATTTTGTAAAATGCAGATGAGTGAACAGCATAGCCACATATATTCACTCTTTTCAGTCACATTGAAACGCATTTTGTCACAGCAAGTGGCACATCCTTCTCATTTAGTCAAAGCTATGGCTGTATTTTGTGATCCAATGCTTATGCAGAGCAGAGTTCTGCTCTTTTCAGCATAGCAGAAACTTCTATGGGGCTGATACTGGCTTAACTGAGGTGGTCCCCAATGGAAATGCAATAAAACTAGATTTTACTGAAAATGCAGGAAAGGACTTCTACATAAGAGCCTTCTTAATCAGTGAAGACATTCCCTAAATACAATGGGTGGAAATGCTTGCTTCCCTTGCTCCCCAGTATCTGAGCACAGATGTGGCCGCTGGGCAGAGCGAGCGCACCGAGGCCCCGTTTCCTCTGCTGGTGTTCCTTCCTCCAGAGGACAATGACAGCCGTATCAGCAGGCCAGGTTACACTGGCAGGGCACGCAGAAAACCCATTCCCTCAAGCAGAGATGGGAAGGACATCCCAAAAGAGCCTCAGCCCAGCTGCAGCCAGGCTTCCACAGAGCTCCTCTGGGTGTGAGCCAGCACTTCCACAGGGGCTCGAGAAAAACACCTACACAGAGGGCTCTACACACATTTTACAGCAACCAACACTGATTTGAGAGATAGCCAGTAAGATGTGCTCTTTTCTGCGTTCCCTCCTACTGTTTCCACCATGCAAAGGAATTATTTTGGTGCAGAATATTGCAGGTTATCTTACTGCAGTGTTCTGGGGCTTGGGATGAGCTGGGGAATATGTTTTGATTAATATTACCCATCTCACTAAACACTCTAATTTCAAGCAAGAAATGAGATTAAAGTACACTCTACACAGAAATTTTCTCCAAGATTTTTTTGACTTTTTGTTCAACAATTTACACCTAATTAAAACTACTTTGAATGGTAACGGTGATACTAAATAATAATAGTGAGACTAAAGTGAATCAAAACAACACAGTCAACATTCTAAAACTGCACCTTATATGCCCTTACAATAAAATTTCAAAACAGTCCAAGTGTATTAAAACATTGTTAAATCCATCTTTTGCACTTGAAAATATCACTTGCTAATAACATTTGGTAAATGAGACATGGACACTGGATTGTGAAACTTATTAATCAGTCAGTGTGTGCAAACTCTAAACTATGAACCTGGAATCATCAATGGTGATTGAACATTTTTCCTTAACCTGATTGCAGAGAATTCATGGGGAGAATTATCCATAACTTTGACACTCCCACTCTTGCCTTATAGGACAAAGCTAGAAATTAAATTAGAGAAAGAATGGAATAAACCAGGAAAAGAGCAAACCTATTTGTCAAGTTTTTGACACACACACACAGAATGTGCAATAGAAATACTTCTACACTTGTGAGTTTCATGAAACCATGAATACTAAGATGCCTTTCTAAAGCTTCATTGATGGATCATTAATAGTTTAATTAATGGGACAGTTAAATCATGCCCAGGAGGATTTCATCTGCTTGCCTGATCATGGCCTTTTTTTCACCTACTCACAGAAGGGTATATCATACCTGGGCCTGCAATCTCAAAAGACAGTGGTTAGTCTATGTCAACTATTTCAATTAAAAAAACATTTTTGAGTACAATTGGAGTTGTTTAGAGTTGGATTGGGCAGCAATTTCTAACAGAGGTGATGGGGTAGAATCTGAAGAATAGCAGAGAGAGGCCAGGATCTGAAGGAGAATGCCTGAAGACACACCAGGTACCCCATGGATTCTGTTCTTCTAATTTCTTGTTATTCTAATTATTTTGTTACTAAAGGAAAAACTTTGAAATTATAAAAGAGAGAAACCCTATCTTTCAACAATTTATCAATATATATTGAAAGCTTAGACTGTACTGTTATCTGGGTCATTTTGTTAGAAATACTTGGAAACACCCATTTTTCCCCCTGATTGAGGTTAAAAAGGCAAGTTTTTCAGGAAATGAAGTTACATGCTGACTGTTCTTGGCACCATAACTCTGTCAGTGTTTCCAAGGGGTTAAGTTTGAAAACTAGTGATAATGAAACTAAATGTATGTCTTGCACATGAAAACATTAATTATGATTTCTCAAATGAATACAGAAAAAGCCACACATCTTTTAAAGAACCATATGCTTCTGCTTTTAAAATGAAAACAAATTAAAATATCCACAGGAGCTTTTATAGTGATTAAAATCTGCCAACCAACAGAGCTAAGTAAGTTAATTAGCACCAAAGAAGCCTCAAGTGATCTGCAGTTTTAGTCACAATCCCTTTGTCTAAAATTTAGATGACTAAAGTTACTTTGTACATGGAAAAGGTTTATGTAGCATGGTACAAAAGACAAAGAGCAAACTTGGAATGATTTTCGCCTAATTTCTTTTCTACCATATTTCCTGTGCCTGTCTGGAGCACAGAGCTATCAGCAGCCATTTTACAATCCTCACTGTACCAAATGCATATGCCCAAGAGGTTACTATTTAATCAAAATCAAAAGGAAAGATCTGATAGACTTAAATTCCCTATCATAGACAAATTTTAAATGAACACAAAAAAGGTGCCCTTTTTGGTACCTTTTGGGCCTCAAACTGTTTGAAGCTCTTCATACAGTTTAAAACTATCTTTGAAAATAGTATTACAACTTTTCCCCAAAACCTAGCAAGCTTTACGGAAAATAAATCCCTGACATTTGCCAGGTGCTCACTGACAGTGACCAAGTGCAAATGCACAACATCCATTGCGCCCAGACATAATATCATCAAGGAAAATAATTTTTATTTTACTACTGCAAATATGTCTGCAAAAATACTGAAAACACTTTTCTATGAATACTAGTAGAAATTTTAAATTAATCTCCATTGTATGTATGAGCATCTGTGTTTATTTTCCCTGAATAGTTTATTTACTGGCAGAATTTCTAGATGAATAAAGTTACTGGCAGCACAATTCACATAAACAGAATTCACTTCTTGTAAGCATTCAGACCAAACCAAATTGAGCAAGGAACTCTTCCAGCAAAGTAACAAAAATAATAAATGTAAAGGAATAAACCTTATTGGATGATAGTGAAACATCTCTTATGTGAAAAGAGGATCTAGAACCATGCATCTGGGACAGAATATACCGCCTATCCTACACCAAATATTCACAATTGCTTGTTAATGATATGATGAAATTATTCAATAAATTCTCTGTGAAATACATTTGGGAAAATTTCCATCCCTCAGTGATAGTTTGAAGACATGAAAAAAAGAGAAGGAATTAGTAAAATAGTCACTATCACATTACAAATAGAGAATGAATTTAGACAAGCACTTCAAATGACCAGTGGGCACAAATAAAGAACATTAATGACAGTGGTGGAAATGCAGTTTCTGTGCATTCTACAGGTGCAGAGAACCAAAAGGTTTCTTTGCACACAGATCTCAATTGCTTCATGCAATTCAGGAAAAAAGTGTTTTCATGTACCCCTTCTACCCCCCAAAGAAGCAGGGGTGAAAGTGCCACTGCAGCCAGAGCCCTCAGAGCTGTCCCTGAGCTGAAGCAGGTGGGGATGGAACCATCAGAGCTCCTGCCAGGCACACCCAAAGTGTCTCACTTAATATCAGGTTCTGCAGGCTGATATTTGCATCTCACACAAGAATCAAAATACTTGGGGAAACTGTCATGTGAAGTTTCAACAATTTTTGTCATTTTTCCTGCCTCCAAAATTCATCAACAACCTCCTTCAACACCCTGACACACACCCCCTTTTGCTTAACAAAATGGTATTTTACCATCACACCCCAATTGGTAGAACAAGCTGTTTTTTCACTCACATTACTATAACACCATGAGGGAAGAACATATTTCTAATTTTATCAGTATCATTAAACTCCTTTTGCAGGGTTGCTTTTGCATTTATACAAGATTACCTTCTCCTTTATTCAAGCCAAGTGTTATCTGAGCAGTGTAACACCATAGTTAGACGAAAGATTACAGATAAGAGCAAGATTCATGATTATCAAACCCAGTCAGGACAATTTCAGTCTCACATTTATTTCATTAAATCTGTGGGGAAAAGGGACAAACTTACTGCTTGACTAAGTCGTAGGCATTACTGATGGCACATTTGTTTTTAGCCAGAAAGCCTCAACAGCCCTTTGTGACAGTGGCTCATCTCCATGAAATGTGATCTAAAGCTGGGGAGCTCTAAACCACTTCCACAATCCTTAGTGTGTTGCAAACAGGGTGAGTCTTGCACTCTTCATGGACAACTATGAATATTATTTGCTGAAAAAAACCTGAGGCATTTAGTTATGGAAGCACAGAGCATGGAAGAAAGGGTGTAGAAAATGCAGAGTCTTCTTTTCCTAGACCAAGCCTGAGATGCTGGCTCACAGAGAGGCACCTCCCTGTGAGAATGTGCCAAGTCCTCTAACCCCTGAGAATTAGGGATTTTAGTGTGGTTATCCACAAAAGGAAATGATAATGCATTTGGAAAACCTGACTGTAATGGGAGTTTCCTTCATCTCAGTGAGATTAGGGCAAAGTAAACAGTCTGCTACTGTACTAGAAGTCATTAGTGTGTTTGCAACTGACAGAATTCAAGTTGGTGCAACACATAAGAATCTCTATAGATGGATGGCTGTCTCATTTAATTTTTTTCCCCCCAGCATATAGTTTGTGCACAGAAATTATTAATTTATTTTAAATTAGACCATCTGATACTTCTTGGAAAAACAGACAAGTTTTGTGAAGCAATAACTTTAAATACCAGCTGCATTTAATTACACTTTTAGTTTTACTTGATTTTGTCAAACAACTGATTTGATAAAGACTAGAGAGAAACACAGGGATATAGCATTTGCAACCTACTACATTTGTTGCTTTTCTGAACATGGTACAGCAGGGCAGACAAAGCTTCTAGTTTATGCATTACCAGTAAATTCAAAAGAATATATTCATGGGCATTAATTTGCATTATCATTCTAGAAAATACTGCTGTACTTTACAACACCTGTGAATCACACACATCTAAACTATTTTTCTGTATTGCCTTCAGCCATCAACATGGGCTAACCAGCAACCACATTGCTATTAGATTCCAAATTAACAGGCATTAATGCAATTTTTCTGCTAATAACTGAGGCTTTTGCTGACATTGGATGCTATAGATAAAAGAAAGGGGTCCTGATGCATCCTCTCCCATAAGGAGTGTTCTGCTGTTTTTGGAAATTTTCCTTCATAAATATGCATCACTTTTCTAATTTAGTAGAAGATCATACCTTTGTGCTGCAATATGTCTGTGCTGCAAGGGTTTAAATCTTAAGCAGACACAATCGTGTGTACCAAACTCTAAATTTAATAGAAAATATAAAATAAATTGCAGATCTATTTAATTAACTATGGAGTAAGGTCCACCTGCAAGAATATGTAGTAATAAAAGGATAGAAAACTAGAGTTGCTATCAAGAGAGTAACATCATTAAAGTTTACTGAAATGAATAACTTTTTTTCTGAACTATCACTGTAAATTATCAAAAAACACTGTTGTCTACAAGTTTCATTCATGGACGTCACAAACTTTCACTACTTTATTCAGAAAACAGCAATGTAATGTATTTGTTCAATTCCCTTCTCTGTTCTGGTCCAAATTCAAGAACTGACACCCAATAAAGACCTAAGCAATGAAAGCAGAAGCATAATTGTGATAGAATATTTGCTCCTGTAAGTAGCTTCTTTGGGTAGATATTTCTGGAATTTAGTAACAGAATTAAAATTGATTCTGGGCAAATGCAGAAGGCAAATTCTAATAAGAAAACTGAATATCTCTTAAAAAAAAATCTCTTTTCTGAACACCTCTTCAATTTTACACAATCATAATCATTCACATGGACAAAAGAGGCCTATACCTCACCATTAACAGTCTATTGTGTCATCTCTGTTTAGTAGTGAATTATTTAGCTAGGAAGTCATAAATACAGCTGTGGAAATGGCATTTTGAGTGGCAGAGAAGAAAACAAAATAGCAGAATCAATCATAAGTAGTAGCAGGGAGATCTGCGCTATCCAGCCTGGGGCTCTCCATCATTAGCTTCTCACACTGGAGGGTGGCACATTTCAAACACAGCATGCATACAGAGTTAGAGAGACACCAGAGAAAGAGTCAGAAACTCTGGCATGAGCCTTGGTCTATACCATAAAAGAAAATACACACTGGAGGAAAGGCAACATGGTTTGAGACAACTCAGCGTGCTCCAAAATAATTGTTTTTTCAGTAATATATTTATGAAACAAAGATAACAGATTATGAGGAAAAGAATGGAGTAATTAAAAATAATGGACTGAAAATGTACATGAAGTGCACTAGAATTGAAAATGAACTTTCTAACTTTTCCTCAGTAGCAAAGCACCTAACTTGCTGCATTAACTGACACATCTAATGGTGTCACCAAAAACACATCCCAAAGTTATCATCACTTCAGCAGATCTAAGAACTCTAAACCAAGAACTTCAAAGTACTTCCCATGCTGCTTTGGATCTCACTGTCATACAAAAGCATTGAAGCATGTTTATATCTGGGAATTTGAATTTGTCTGTCTTCCCACCAACCAGAACCTATTAGGAGAGGTTCTGACCATGACTCATTTCTCAAATGTACATAATGGGTCAGTTTGAGCTAAAAGCTGGGGCATCCTGTTCCTGATTACAAAAATAAAGGGGCCAATTTAAGTCTCTTTCTTTTTTCCTTAAAGTGATTGCTGTACAAGTGAAAGATGTCAAAATGACAGCTCCATAAGATAAACTTCACCATTAATCACAGGGTGGAAACAGTTCAGCACAAAAGTCAGCAGAGCAGGCTACAGAAGGAGCTGTGGCAGTCCATTTGCTCCTGTTCAGCCACTGCATCTGAGCCAGCAGTAATTCCCCAAGCAATTGCTTTCCTTGCTTTGTCTTCTCAGCTGATGCTCCAGCTCATGCAAACAGTGCTGGGGTATGGTTGTTGGTTTTTTTACTTTGCCTCCCAAAGGTGGAAAGAAATTTCACTGATGCAAATACATGCTATTCATAGTTCCAGAATGATAAGCCATTCCATGTAGCATAATCAGATAACAACCCATAATATTGCTTGATGTTGTGTTCAAATCCTTATTGCACACCTATTTTCAGCTCTTGAACTGATTTCAAGGCAGTGTTTCTAGGGTAGTGTGCCAAACCAGCTTGCAGTCAGTAATAGATTCATAAACTAAACTTTAACAATGCTCATGTTATTCAAAATGGGTTGTGATGGAAAGAGGAGTTTGCTGAATTGTTCACCTTTCATGGATTTCTCTGTAACAAATTAGCATTGAAATTTCAACCTACTTCTGAGCATCTCAAATGACAGAAGTTTGGAGAGCTACTGAAGGACTCAGAGCTCAGAAAGAAGTCTTGTGATCTGATAACAGACAGGAAATCTACAACTAAAGATGCAAAACAGCAATAATTCTGCTGAAGAAAATATACTAAGCAAAATGTTAAATCACAATCCATAGCAAATTTGTCTAAATGATGAGCAGTTCCAGACCAATAGCCTTAGGCTTCAAAATTCTTTCTGCTCAAGAAATGAAAAGAGACAAACAAAAATTGAAAGGAAGAAAAGCTGCAAAAATGGAAAGAAATATACAATTAAAAACATCTAAGTTAATGCTTTTTAATGCCTCCTAGGAACAGAACGTCTAGAAAACTAGATAGATAATATTAATGAAGAATGCTGATAGATAAGCTATAAAAAAAGCTAGAGGAAAAGCAGTAGAATTTCTTTGTCTGGACCCAATAGTTACCCTAAACAAAAAATCTTCTTTCTCTGAATTGGGAAACATTTGGAAATCTTTGGCCAGATCCGCAGGTAACAGCAAAAGCATTAATTTCTTAATATTAGAATACAGAAACACAGAAGTAAAAGATATTGGATGATGTTATTTAGATTTCAAGAAAGACAGCACTTGTCTGTGTTTTAAGCCCAAATCAGAGGCAGATGGGAAACAAGAGATGCTTATTCATGATGTGGGAGCTGCCAAGGCCAGTGAGGGAGGCAGGCAGAGCTCACCAGAGACACCAGGGCAGCTCCTGACAGTGCAGAGAGCTGGAACCTCAGAGTCACAGACTGAGCAGGGCTTTGAGGGAGGGGCATTCAGAATTGCAACCCAGCCTGCAGAAGGAGCCAAGGTTCACAATACTCCCCAAGAACACAGCAGAAATAACAAAAACCTAGCTGGTCTGGGACTTCACTGGTT
This sequence comes from Ammodramus savannarum pratensis, assembly GCA_020466415.1. Lineage (NCBI taxonomy): Eukaryota > Metazoa > Chordata > Aves > Passeriformes > Passerellidae > Ammodramus > Ammodramus savannarum. The sequence goes on along the minus strand of JAHXMQ010000566.1, from coordinate 23,223,749 downwards.
GCTCAAATGATGCCCTAACATTGTCTCTTCATCTGCTTTCCCTCACCATCTAAAGGCACCTTGCTCACTTCAACACAGAAAGGGTGAGTTTCAGCCAGACTTTCTGTTACATATAAAGGGATCCCTGCCAGCATTAGCCCCAACTCCTTTTTGTTATTCTCCCATAGCTCTTACCAAATCATGCCATAGTGTCTTGTCTACTCACTTTTCATTTTTACTAAACAACAGCTGCATTTCAAGGGTGCTTCACAAATACATTCTTGGCCTGTAAAGCCCTTTGAACAAAATTCCCTGTATAGATGTACAATATGCCACAATTATTGTCAAGGCAACACAGGTTCAGAGAAACACAGCAGTTGCTAGGAAACACCACAGCGAAGAGAAATGGGAGTTGTTTACTGACACATGTTTGAAACATTAATTATTGGTATTTGGGGGTTTGAATCTCAAACAATACCTATCTATTTCTAGTTAATAATTCTAATCTGAATTGTTACTGAAAGAATCCACATGTATCTCATCATCGCTGAATTAAATTCCCCTAAACTCTAAGACCATAACCAGGCTAAAAATCCTGGACTTGTGTAGAATCTGTTGATGGATTTGGAACATTTTTTAGGAGACAGGACTCTACCATGCTCGTCAGAGATCACCACCATCCCAGAAAACCAACTAAGCTGCAGAAATTTATTTCCATTTTTCATGGGCTCCAGCAGAATTTTTATCAAGCCATTGGAGACAGATGTCTAAAGACAACACAAAAAAAACTTTTCATTTACTTTCAGGCAGGGGAATTATTTGCATAGTTGTTTGAACAAAGCACATAGAGGAAATCAACATTCCTGAAACTTTTGCAAGCAAGAAGCAGCACAAAAAAATAAGCCCATATAGTATTATGTAAGCTAGTCAAGTTAACAAAAAAATCATGTCAGAACAAACACTCTCATTCTCTGAATTTATTGCAAAATGAAAGAATTTCCTCAACATAACTGAGACAAACAGTAAATGAGATTTAAGTGACAACAACAGAAAAAAAAAAAGAAGGAAAACCAAAATTTTATAAGTGCAGTTATTCAGTCATACATTATAGGCAACAACAGGAAAAAGCATGTTAGAAAAACTTTGCTAAGACTGCCAAGACAAACAATAGGAAGGTGGAACAATATACAAAGCAAAAAATCCTACAGCCTTTCCATCTAATTTTTTTATGCACATATACCATGATAGTATCTGCGTGGGATAAAGACTGAGGAAACCCATTTTTCCAAGAGAGCATTCAACAACTTAAGATGTTGCATTTCTTAATTAATTTCATTCTCCAAAAAGATAACAATCCAAAATTTCACAAAATAGTCATGTTCACAAAGGAAAGCTATCCTAGACTTACATGAATCAAAAAACCCAGAGAAAAAAAGTGCTTCAGTAACTAGAAAGATTAATAACATGTAAAAGAAACAGAAGTTGTAAAAGCTATTAAGCTATAGAAGTAGCATTAAAATGGAAAGTCTCAATTTATCAACACTTGACACTGCAGATGCAATAATATTTATAATGCAGCCTTCACCCTTGGAACAAACAGAAAAAGCCCCAGAAATTTTAACACGTCACACTATACTGAAATCAGTGGCAGCTGCAGTGAACTAGTTTGTTAAAAATTTTGATAACTTACTCACATTGTAAAACTCCATAGAAACAAATCAATTTCTACAACCTCTCATTCAATACAAAATAATAATAAAAAAAAGAAAATCCACAGGAGGCATTTCAGTAAGATGAAATGTTTCTCTCCAAAGTTCATTTTTAGACTGCAATTTAAATTGAAGAAAGCAAAGCAAACACCCAACTGTGAACAAACCTTTTTGATTTGGATTGAGAACAGAGCATTTTGTCTGACAAAGGCAGCTGTAGCTGCGGTTATTCTTTCTAGGGGATAAAAATATCACTTAGCTGGACTCAGAGACGGCCCCAAATACTTAGGGATAGGGTAGGGCTCATTTGGAGTTTCACAAGCCAAACAAACATGTATTTTCCCCATTCCAGAGCCTCAGGGCTTCCCAGGCTCACTGAGCACAGGGTGTGAAGCCCAAGCACCTATACTTCCACCTGGAAAATCCACCAGAAATAGAAAGTCAACCTTCTCCTAACCCCAACACAGAGGCCTGCTGCAAAGTACACTGACACCACTCTAGGAACAGCCACTTGGATGTATTGTCACAAGAAAGTGATAATACACAAATCTGCCTTTCTGCTACTGAATTTATTATCAGAAATAGCTGAAATTAAAACTAAACAATGTACAAATAAATCCATAGCAGCCATCACAAGCTGAGAAATTGTCCGTCAGTAAGTACACAAAGAACCAATTTTAAAACCCCTTCTTGCCAAGTTTTGAGTTTTTGATGTCATCATGAGTAGAATTGCATTAAGAGAATTGTCAGGAGGCCGATTATTATTCCAATCCATGTGCATTTTCAACAGCAAATTAAAATGAAAAATACAAATTTTCCATCATCCATTTTTTATAGGCTTGATTCTTCCTCATTATTTTGTGATTATCTGTGTATAGAAATTGTACACTGAAAATGTTGCTTTTAGTATGACTGATCATAGAGTGGGTACAAATAATAGGATCCTAAATAGCAGTAGAAAGATTCATTACATCTGTTGGGGACAGATAAGCATTCATGAGCAGACTTGTAAAGTGCAGATGAGTTGCAAGGAGCATGATCTGTCAGTCACCCTGGCTTGGGAGACAAGTCTGCTGAATCATCCAAATAACTAATTTTAAAAAGTAAGTGCTCTTAATCCAGCACTGCTCTATTGGAGTTCATAGGGTGAAACCAGGATAATTTTACTTCTCCCACTTATAGTCATTACCCAGACACTAAACTGGCCCATCAGCTAAGAACAATTGTGTGCTACTGTGAACAAATTCAGATTTCCACACCAGAGCACAAGCCAAACTTCGAGAAAGAAATGAGTGATTTTGTTCTGCTCTTGAAAGCAAAAGTTGTCTGCTCCAGGCAGGACCATGGAGAGGCTTCTGGTCAAGAATGCAGCTGAAAGCAGAGTGTGAAGCTTAGGAAGGTAACTGCCTTTTGGAACTCTTTCCCACCTAAATGTGCATACTCACTAAAAAATTTGAACACCTGAAAATTTTCATCATTACTTGCTTTCTTAGTAGAAGGATATAAACCAAGGAGATTGCAGAGATTAAAATGTGACAATGCAGTTACAGATTTAGGGATCAACTTTCTCCTTTTGCCTCAAAAGTGATTTGTAACAATTCTAGTAGCCTTGATTTGAATCTTAAAAGAATCCCATAGAAATATGGTACATTTTGATCAGAGATTGAAAATAGGACATTGACGTAATTTATGAGTGTATGATGGGCAGTAGGTGGGAAATAAAACACCAATAGAAAACTAATAAAAATTAAATACAGAAGTAAATGAACTCATGAGCTACGCATTAGAGAATGTTGTGCTCCAGAATAAAGTCTCATGCTATTCAAAGACTACTTACTGATACCTAACAGTACAGAAGCAGAAATATTTTTTCCCTTTTGTGTATTTATCTTTGTATCACCCAGCAAAAGCAAATATACCAAGATAGATGGTACAGCAGCTGTCACTTTAGTGACAACTGCTTCCAAAATATGAATCCTTCAGTGTCCAGTATTATCTCCCTAGCAACTTTCTTACAGCTATAATTTACTGATAGGAGCTATATGGAAGCAATATATTATCATGTCTCCATCAGTGGTGTAGCTTTAAAAATATTTCCTTCCTGAGATCATCTAGAGGATCTCAGCTTCCCCCAAACATTTCACAGCAGGCAGAGCTGTAAAATTTGTACTATATATCACCTGCAATTTGATCATTTGATCAGCTATGTCAGCCAGCATCAACTCACTCCAGTTCTCACTCCTGCAATGCAGCTCCTGCCTGCTGCAGCTGCCTGAGGTGACCAGGATTGATGGAGATCCCCCAGGAATTCATTGCATAATGACTGCCCTGCAAGTCACAGAGCTGATAAGCAAGTCAATGAAACTCATGGCTGCTGACAGGTCACCTGTGGGCTCCTTGCAAGCTCAACATTCATTGCAAGCTTACCAGAGCTCAGCATTTCTCAAATCAGATGAAAATATCTTAACCAAATGTAACAATGTCAATAGGAAGGTATCACGGTTTGGGCCTGGCACAGAGCCAGTGCCCCCATGAGAATATCAAAATCCAAGCACCCATTGGTTTGACCACAGCATCCCAGAATTCCCACTTCTTCCTGGTCAAACCACCACAGAAGGCTAGATCATAAATGCAATCTTCACCAACAGAAATATGCGCTTTGTATTTATGAATATTATTTGTTTGAGCTCTTAACTACTACAATTCTTGAACTGGAATCATCATTGGAATTGTGATGGACCACTTGAGTCAGAATTCTGATTTTGCCAGGAGCTGCATTCATTGCCATGCAGGCTTACAGAAATTGTTTCCAACCACTCAGCTAATTGTTTGGTGCCAAATATGGTTTATACAGATGAACAATAGTGTGCAGATTTAAAGAAATATTGCTTATCTTGGCTCCCACAAGGATTCACAGAGTTGCCCACCATTTGGAACTCTTCTATTAGTGTCCTGTTGAAACAGAAAGGCAAGCACAGAAAGTCTGAGCTGAAACCTGAAACCAGACTAGAATTCTAGCAAGGCAAAAAATAAAACAAGTGCACAGAAGGTAAGATTATATGGTTATCTGAGGTTCTTTTATCATGAGTAGCCAAAAATCATTCATTCCCTCTGCCCTCTGGCTCTCTGCACTTGCCCTGTGTATAGCACCATTATAGGAAATCTAACTGCAGATTTCTGAAAAAATCCAGATACTGAGTCCTACAGTCACATACTGTATTGGGCTAATACTGAATTGAAATCTCAAAATTAGAACAAAATTTCAGAGATTACACTGCCTGCATTATATTTCATGGCAGTCACCTCTCTTGGAGTGATTTTCCTCCATCTCACTTTGGCACTAACTTGGGCTACTTGAGGCTAAAGCTTGCTAACTCACAAAGGTAAAAAAGCGCAAGAAACAAATGGTATCTGCAAAGGGATTTGCTGAACAGAAGATGCAGAAAAAGAGGATTTGTTATTTCTATTTTGCACATGTGCTAATTCTGAGAGTAAATGACATTGAAGCATCAACCTCTTCCAGGTCTGACAAGTCCACAACAAAGAGCATCTACCACGCTCTGTTCTGCTAACAAGTGATTCTCACTCTTTTCCTCATTAAGGCTCTTCAAATAAAATAACCTCTGGCTTCTTAAACTCACATTAGCCAGGATGAACATAATGTCTGTCACCAATCTTGGCTTTCAGGCTTTATTAGTCACACGTTTAATCTGCTGTCCAAGGCTTCAGCTAGTGACTTAGTTCTATTATTTTATGTGTCAGACATGATATGTAGCTATGAAGAATGATTACTGCAAATATTTTTCAGGAGGCTCTTTATTTAATACACAACTAAATTCCCAGTTCAACATCTAAGCAAGGTGTATGTTTGCAGGATGAACTAACAGCTCAGGAAGGAGCATTATGGACTGCTACACAAATAAATTCCTGCTCCAAGTCATCTGTTTACCTATTCAAATTATTGAGGCATTTCAGGTCAATGCAGTATAGCCATGGCCTAAAACATTTTGAGAAGACAAACAGGCACTCATTTTGGCAAAATAACCAACTTCCCAGCAAAAGCTTAACAAAGATTAAACATAAAATCTTTCTTAAGGAGACCAAGCCAAAGCCCTAAGATGTGCAAACACCACATACATGTGTAAAGTTCTGCTTCCCTTACACAGTGAGCAATTCCTTGTGCTTTTGGTATCTTGAGCTGCTGCTCAGGGGCAGGAAGGGCAGGAAATGTTAGCAGAACAGCTGTGGGGGAACAATCAGAGGAAGAAGTGGCGTGCGGGTGTCAGCCCTGCGGGACATCCCTGCGGTGTCACACCTTCCTTGGGGTCCAGAGGACACGGGAGGAGGCAGGGAGGACTCTGAATGCAAGGACAGCTTGTGCATTCCTTCCAAGATCATTGTGCCTTATGGATTTGGGCAAATGAGCAGAGGGTCTCCACCCTGGCCTTTGCCTGAGCCCATTGTGAGCCTGCCTGTGAAAGGTTTCAGATGTGAACAGAGCAGTTTTGGCTCCTAGGGAGGGAGGAGGAAATGCAGCCAGCGGATTGAACCAGCTTGTTTGATGGCTTGGATTGGCCTAAGCCTTCTGGCAGCTCAGGGGAAAAGTTTCCAGCAGTGTGTACTGCTGTTGCCTCCAAATCTATTTATCCTCAGGGTCAGAAACAAACCCCTTTCCATGCAGGTGACCAGTACAGATACATGGGACAGTGCGAGCAGTGCAAGTTTTAGAGGACAAGAAGCTTTTCTGGCAGAGAGGGATCAGTACCTGCACAGCACTATCTTAACCACCAACAAGCAATATTATACAAACAGGTATTTTCATCTGTGGCCTTCAGAATATTTCACAGTATTTTTAACCACCATAATTCCTAGGTGACAGATGCTTAAACAATCTTAGAAAAGTTACCTGGCATTTTGCAGATAGCTGCCATGCCTTTAGCATTGCTTTCACGCACACTTTGGAGGCACCCATTAAATAAATGGGGTGAGATGAAGTTAAGTAAGCTTTTTGATGACATCCTCATACATTTCTCTTTATGATAACAATATTCAAGCAAAAAGGCAGCTCTCCACTTATTTCAGATGCTGATGATTTCTAAGACCCTAAAATTGTTCTTGATAGAAATACAAATGATAGTGCGAAGACAGGAAACGTTTTAGACATAAGTGCAGACAGCCACAGAAATCACTGAAGAGTAAAAATGGATTCCATTTGCTAAGAAAAAGCAAACACTTGGAAAAGATTAGACTGGGTTATTCCATTAGAAAGCTGATGAAGTTTAAAGCTCTGCAGTGGCATTCACATTAGGCCTATGAAGAGCTCGTTCTGACAGAAACATGCTGACTAAGAAAAATCCCCTTCTATATTTAAAAATTGTAGCAGATGGTGCTAGCAGTAGGATGCTGCATCAAGTTGCTATGACTGTGGGCACTGTCATCTATCACTGAAAGTCTCAAAATGCCATCACTCAACTGCAGGTCTCAACCTGAACTCTGCAAAATGCTGCAAGTACTAACATGATTTATTTGGTACTAGTGCCCCTGGGTCAGGCTTCTCTGGAAAAGCTTCAAAAGTTACATTCCTATGGCTTAGGAGGAATAGGGATGGTTTTAACATAGTCAGGATATTGGAGATCTGTACCCTGAATTCAAAACAAGGTATTCAAATACCTTAAGTAAAAATGTTGCCCCAGTTCCAGCATAAAGCCCAGAGCTCTTGAAAACCTTGTTTATTTGTACACAGAATAACACAGGGATATTGAGGCCTGCTAGGATGCCAGAAGGGGTTGAGCTGGAGCCTGGCACAGAGGGGACAGCTCAGGTCAGTGAAAGATGGTGACTGAGAGGAGGCATCTCCAGCCTTCCTGGAAGCCACCAGCCAGGTGGGCTCAGGGACCCTTCCCTGAATAGGAAGCTGCCAAAAAACTCATCCTCGAGCTGAAAAACGTGCTGCCCCCATCCCTCCTCCTCCTCCATGCAGAGGAGGCACAGGGGGGCAGCCGCCCTCTCCCCCCACTGCTGGAGCAGCCCTGCTCCATCCCTGCCTGCATGGCCACGGAGCAGCCTCTGCTCTCCTGAGGGTCTCAACACGCTCACAGCCAAAAATCAACCATCACCAGCCACCCCCTCACCAATGGGGGCCCCACTGCCCCTGGCAGCGTGTGCAATCAGCTGAGCAGGACAGGCAGAGACGTGGAGAAATCCCCTCGCAGCCCTCTGAAAAACCCACAGTGTTTTTTATGAGTTATTAAGCACACAGCCCTGCTGAGCGATGATTTTGGAATTATAAAGGTATTCTCTACAGGAATTTTTTATTCTTTTTCTCCCTTGCCATGGCAACCAGGGTATGGCAGTACTTCAGAGGAAGATAGCGCCTCACAGTACAAAATGTGTTTGCAGCTCTGCTTCTTTATACCGAGTTGAGCATTTTTAAAGCTCTCTTGGAAAAATTGGTTGAATAAAACAAAAGCTACGCAGCACAATATTTTCTTGCCTGCTTTAATAAAAGGATGTGGATATAGTCTGCACTTCATAGAATTGGGAGTCCAGAATTCTAACCAATGGCAAGGGCTGCAAAAAGGGACCTACGTTGTTTTTTTACAGTTAGAAGGCATATCTAAAAGAGCTGACAAAAATACCAGGGGAAAAAAAAAGGCAAAAGCAATTTGTCTTTTAAAGACTGATCTGTAAGGATTTGTGGAAACACATTGATTTTTTTTTTCCATTGTCAGTTCTCAAAATTCAGGATCCTGCTTGTGCATATCTTATATGCATGTCAGTAGCTGATGCCTTTTGTCAGTTGTAAAAGACAGCAAAGAAATAGAGGGGAAAATTAACATAGCTGAAATAATACATGTTTATAGAGGGAAGGAACTGATAGCTGAAGAGCTCCTTTATCCCAAGACAGTAGCATTTATCCCAATCACAATGTAGCAGCATCTTTTCTCATTCCTTAAATAATTTGAATTATTACTGTGCCATTAGGAATTTGATATGCCTGTTGGGATCATGACACAATCAGTAGACATGCAATAGTAGTGATGAACTTCTTCAATTAAACAACGATTCTTTAAAAGAGTTGTCAGAAATCAGACTGACTTCCATATAAAAACAGCTCTTCATTAGCAAGAACTGTCTTGCCTTCCTCTTGTTATCCTTGCTGAGGCAACCAGAATTGTTTCCCTAATACTTATTCCAACACAGATAAATTACTTGCCTTAGGTAACATCTGATGACAGCAATCTCAGCCAGTTAGCTAGAGCAACAAAATTATTTATGTATGCTGGCTTTTCTTCCATTTATTCTCATACAGTAGAGCACAGAAAACAGGAAGAATCAAACATCTCTCCCTGTTTTCTGAAGTCCAAACCCCACTGCAGTCAACAAACAAGCTCCAATGTGTCTTCAGCAAACTGGAGAATAAGATTGAGAACATCTCTGCTCTCATCCTTCTTTTGGTATTCTTAACATGAAAAAAAAGTGAGACAACTGAAACAAATGAAACTCTTAAGAACTGTCCAAAACCAGCTTTTAGGCTTTCTAAGCAGAAAATCAGGGAAAGAATTTTCTTCACAGATTTTAGCAAATGGAATTCCCAAGAATGAAAAATAGTGAATGCTCCCACTAATGAACACTTCCCAAACACTTCTTTGATTCTGGTATCCATTTACTGAAGAACCACAGTCATCTACTCTTACTCAAATTGAAAACCAGAAGGAAGAAAACAAATATCCCAACTCTACAAATCATTACAGAAATTTTAGCTGCCATTAATTACTTATGATTTAGTTAGTGTGCAATATTCAAAAGTTATCATAATAACACTCAATTGGATAATAGATACACAATTGAAATCTGGTGGCAGAGGGGAAGTCCCACTCTTTTTCAAAGTATTCAAGATTTCTAGGACACTGATTTTATGAAATTATTTACAATGTTCCAGACTCATATTCTGCCCTTCTTGACCAAATGAGTTTTGGAAATTGTTCAAAGGCATCTCATACTTGTGTTATTGCCCATTGTAGAACAAATGCAATCTTGGAATCCAACCCCAATATCTTATTTGGATATTCTAAAAAACATTTATTATTGCCTACTGCTCAAGTAAGTCCATTTACTTTTTTTTTCCTTTTTCTTTTTTTTTTTTTTTTAATATGCTTTATTAGTAGTTCATGATGCACAATAGGAAGGAGGCTCATTTCTTGTGAAGAACAGAATTTCCATGGCAATACACGTCACACTCAGCAACAATCTCTTATCTTTTCCCAACACCTACGACTGCTGGAGCTTAGCTTAATGTTATATAATAAAACAGTACAAAGAACACAATCTCAGTGGAGCCTTTAGTTCTTCCCTCAGGTCTCTTAGATATTCTTGGTTTTATAAGAGCCTTTAGGTCATAATGTTCCTTAAGCAACTAGAAACTCTAATTAGAAGCAGGTGCATGCAGTTTTGGCTCACATTCCCAAAGACAAACTCACCTGGATAGACTCTTAATGAAGTAACAGAGTGGATGACAACAGCTACAAGACCAGATGTTTGCTCTTGCTTCTTTTGCAAAAAATTCTGATGCAAAAATTTTACTGTTGTGAAACCATTAAAAAGACTGGATTTGATTTTTTGCTTTGCTTGAGGCAGTGGGGAGTTGTTGTTTTCATTTTGGGTGAGTTTTTTTTTTAAATTCACAGTGGTTGCAAAGGCACGTAGTAGTACACATAGTAGCACAATTTGCTGATACTTTTATAAATGTTATTACATCAGTGCATTTAACGTCAATAAACTCATCCTAAATCTGACATAGCAAGCAGACTTGCTGATCTGCCTCCAAAACATGCAACTGTCCAAGTCAATTAAACCTATTGCATCTGACCATCCAAAGTTAACACTGAAATAATAATTCTGGTCAAACTCCACAGATGTGGATGAGAAGATGGTGTAGATGGCTCACATGTCAATGTTACTCTGAAAAAATGAAGATAAATAGGAATGGAATATTTACATCTTTATCAGTCTCTGTGTTAGTGAGGTGTGCTTAAAATTTTTACCAATGCAAACCTTTCAGCCTTAGTATCAGCACAGCAGCCATAGCTGGCAATATCTGTTCTAATTCCCCTGCCCACAAGGCAAAATTACCAATTGCTAGGGGAGGGTTGAAGTTTGTTCATTGTGCAGTTGCTGTTAAACCCAGAGCCAGTTTTCACTGTACCAGAAAGACAGCATGACTGACATAAAAATGAAGATATTTTGACATGCAAACTGATTATTTTATTTCTAACCCTCACTGATAATTATCCAACTTTCAATCTGATCCAGCTAAGTGGGAACACAAAAGCCTATTATAAACTCAAGCATATGGCACTGATCAAAGGAATTCAACTTTCTTTTCCAGGCTAAAATTATTTTCTTTAGTAAAACCAAAAACCAGCATTGATCTGCTGCTTTCCTCTTCATGTTTCACTTCAGCAAGATAACAGGAACTCAACTGCATTGTCAACAATGGACATTATCTTCAAGAGGAGTGACTTCAGTCCTGCTACTCATTTAATAACAATACCATTTCTTTAGTAGGAAGAAGGCTGGATGATTGCTTATGTGCAAGCAACAATTAAATCTGAGAAAAAGACAGCTTTTTGTAATAATAATCTGGAAAGGCATTATATCATTCCCTGAAAAATGAGTAGTTACTGGATAGAGTGCGTCAAGAAAGGGTTGGCATTGACAAGACTAGAATTTAAATCGTATAAAGTGAAACTAAAATTCCAATTCACTCTAAATAACATTTCCTACAAAAGAAACATCTGGTGCAAAGGAAAATTCAGTGATCTGGCCTTGCAGTATTGCATTAAATATCAATACTGGTGTTGAAATGACCATGCTGCCTAATGCAAGCACATCATGTGCTGGGATCATTCTGCATAGTACCACACTGAAAAGGGGCTCAGCCTTGCTGCTGAATTGTCATTTCAAGCCTTGCAGTGGCATTCAGGAGCAGCCATGGCTCTAAGTGAAGCCTTGCTGAGAAAATACAGCAACTTTAGTGAGTGAGGAGGGGATGTGGATTCAGCCTAAATCAGGCAGCAATAACCACTCTATGCACTACCATCCTGCACACACTGAGCAGCACCAGTCAAGAGATTTCAACTTCCTTGCATAAATACATGTCTGTACATCAAATACTTCATGCTGCTGCCACATCAGTGGCAACTTTTATCTTTTAATATATTCATAGATCTTCAGTCTTTTGATCTGGAAAATATTCTGACTGCCACACTACGTAGTAAGAACTAGAAACTTTTCTCAGTCCTTACTTCACTCTGGATTTAAGAGTGTAACACACTATTTTCCTCTTAAAAGAAGCTTCTTGGCAGTGGTATTTGTCAACAGCCCAACAGTAGTAGCCCTTGTAGAAAGGTTCCAAGTGCTTTTTGCATTTACCACCTCTCATATGTTTGCTTGCTCCCTCACAGAATTCAGAGTTTAGAGGAGAAATATGCATTGATTGCAGCACATTGCACCTCCAAAGAAAGACTCAACTGTTACTTCTCTCCCAAAAAAAAATTAAAATTGCCTTTTCAGAACATCACACGTGCAAATGTGCCCCCCTTTACTCCCACACAACTGCATCTGAAATAATTTCCTTCTATTGGTCAATAAAAACCTCCAATCCAGATATCAGAAACTGAAAGAAATAGAAAGGCTAAGCTCACAATCTTACTTACAAATTACAATGCTTTAGCATAACAGCAACCTACTCTTCAAGCTGTTCAGAGAGCTGTTTCCATAGCAGATTTTGTGCAGCATTTGGTTTAGTGTTACAAGTCTCTATGTTAAATTGCTGGAAGAGGAACACTGCATCAGTAAGGACAGTTATCATGCATTTCTATTTTTTTTGTGGACAATGCCAAAAAAAATAAACCATTAAACAAACTGCAGCATTGGGGAAGATAAAGACATCACACAGACTGATGGTGCATGCCAAAAACTCTCCTCCTCTGAAAAATGTGAGGAATTTGCATTGATAGCTCCAAGAGTTTACATATGGTTCAGTGATATTTTTCATTCCATAGTGATCAAAAATTGTTGGGTGGAGGGGAAGAAGAAAGAAGGGAAAAGAAAAACAGCTAAATATAAAAAACTGAACTAATAAATATTAAAGAGGTATTTTTTTGATAACTTATGCATGCAAACATATACATGAATCAAAGAAAAAACAAAATATATACAAATAGTTTGAGTCTTCTATTCATGTACTGTGGGTCATGATTCCCAGATTGCTTATTTTTTTTCTCATTTAATTAGACTGAGGAATCTGAACAAACTGCTACTGAGCAAAAACCTATATCTTCCTGCGTGAAGAGGGGATAAAATATAAAATCATAATTAAATTAGTATGCTAAAGAGAAGGTTATTAAGGCTGCAAAGCTATTGCAACAATAATTACACACACAAGTAAAGCATTCCAAAGCTAGGGAAGGTCATGATTAGAGAGTCTAGATAATCTTGACTTCACCCTCTGAAGTGTTTTGATCTGGCCTTAAAGTGACATCAATGACACCATGCTCACTACGTGCTCACAACAGGCAGTGCTCAGTGAACCAGACAGCAACAAAAAATTTGATTTGGTCTCTGTTCAGGGTAAGCTACCATGGGTTGGCTAAAGACACAATGACAAATCACATAATGACAACCCAAAAATTGCCTTAGGACAGGTCTGTCTGCCACAACTTCCCTCCCTGCCAAGGGCTTCACCCAGAGTCCTCACTACACCTCATATGGAGGAGGAGCTACTCTCTCCTCTTTGCAACTCTTGAGTTTCTTACTCAGCACTGAACTTTGGCAGGCAGCTTCAAGATCCAGAGTAGAAAATCTCTTAAGCCCATTTCCACTAGACCAGCAGCAGCCACCTAAAACACCTTCCAAACAAAAAGCATGTTTCTAGCTGAAGCTGTCCTGTTCCAAAGCCAGGCAGCTTCCTTCTTAACTTTTTACAGAGCCTTTGGAGAATCGGAAATGTTGAAGCAAATCTGAACTTGCATGACACAAAAAAAGCCTCTGATTCTCTCAAAATCCTCCTGTCTCAGTCATTTTCTTCAAAGCTGGCCTTTCTCTCACTGGGCTGGAGTCAAAAGGTTTCTCTTAATTTCCCCATAGGTTTTGACCAGCTTTTATTCTCTCCTATTCTGAAAGTTTTGGTGATATTCATCTATTTTCTACACTTCTTCTAATGCAGTGAGAATCAAGGGAAAAAAAGAAGACATTGGCCCATTCAGTAAGCTTCTGAAGGCGTTATTTAAAATTCCTTCTTTTGCCAAATATTTCAATCAAATGGTTTTGACTTTTTTTAATAGAAACAACTTCTCCCCATGACCAAATGGGAAAAAAAAATCTTACAAGCACTCCTATATGAAAGAAATTGAATTTGAGCTGCATATGACTTCTTTAAAGATGAATATCCCAGCCCTTTGACAAAACTAAACTGTGTGGCCCCAAACACTGAAATAACTGCTGAGAGATTAAGCAGAATGCAATAGCTCACTCAGAAGGTGGGGTCAGTTATAGCGAAGATACAGGGATTCTTACTCAGCACACTTTTTTCCAGTGTTTTGTTACAGAAATTCTTGAATTATTTTTATAAAAAGAAAAAGAACAAGAAATATCTTTATAGAAAAGAGAAAGTTAGAATCCTTGAGAAACACAAAAGTCCCTCTTATAACATCTATCCTTGCTTTTCAATGACAATAAAAATGTACCTTAGCTTCTCTAAGCGACTAAAAGAACTGCAAAAATTAACTTGCTAATGTATTCATGTATTTTTAAAGGAAAAAAGTGAATAGTAAAAAAATAATTTTAAACAGGTTTTTATCCAAATCTGTATTTCTCATTGAGAAAATATTTGGGCAGGACTCTTCTAGAAACTTAGTCTGATGCTTTTTTAATAATGAGGTAGGGCTGCCATATTTTTAACCAGATGACTAGTTCAAATAATTATGTTTTAGTGCTGCATTTTAACCAGGCCATTTAACTGACATGGCTACCTGAATTAGGTAGCATTGGCTTCTCTTTGGTTAGTACAAATTATAGCAGCTTAATTTTGATGTATGTGTCTTGAACCTAGGACAACATCAACAGGCTGTTTTCCTAAACCAGGATTGCTCACATCTTGGAGAAACTCCTGCAAATGTAGACTTCTCTCTTAGGGATGACTGGACACATTAAGAGGCATATTTCTCTGGGAGGCACTGACTATAAAGAGAATAAAACCAGACCAGCTAGCACAGCAAAAGTACCTGTAATGTGAGGGGCAAAACCAAGCATTTAAAATAAGCAGTTAAGACACAAACCCAGAGTCTGAGCCCTCAGACTGGAAGGATTCTTTGGAGGTCTCAGTCCAGGCCAACAATGCTTCAATTGCTCTTGAAGACAGCACCTTCTACATCTTCCCTTGTTACAATCACAGAATGTTTCTTTAGAAACATTTAGATATTGGGAGCTAAGGGAAGATATGTTTACATAGCTGAAGTTGTGGAAGGACGGGGATTTCTCTGGTGTAAAATTATCCAAGAGATTTTATTCCTTAGGCAGGAAACACCCTTGCTCTAAATCTGAGACAGATCATGGTTCACTAATGGAGACAGACACTGAGGAGAACAAACCAAAAGAGTGTAACATAAAAGTCACTGAGCCTGATATACTAGGCCATGTAACTTTTGGGCAACATGGTATTTCAAGGAAAAGAAAACAACAAGATTACACCCATTTTAGGACCAATTTTCATAGTGATTTAAGCAATAAATTTAATCAAGTGGTTGGTTGCTAATCAAATACATTCATCTCAGAAATAACTTATAAACCTCAAAAAAATTTGAAAACCTATTAGCCCCTTTTCCCTGCAATTCCAATGAAGAAGAAGTTGTGTACATTAGAAATTAAGAAATGGAAGAGAACATAAAGAAGGACATCTGGTTGTACTTTTGCTACTAATAAGGCAATTTCCTAAAGAAAACAAAAGGTCAGACGTACTTGAGCAGCGACTGAGATACATGCAAGGTACTTTGTTAAACAGATGTGGCTGAGCTTAAATGGATCAACTTTGTAAACCATGACAGAACTCAGTTCCAAGGCCAGTATAATCCTTGCCTCCTCTGCCACGATAAGGATGATGCTTTTGGAATCCTGGCCTTTCAAACATGGGCACACTTTACAGCACTGAGACTTTGTTGTTTTTACACTTGGCCTACAAGCAAGTGCTGTGCACATGGAAAAACGTCATTCCCCAGACATAAGTGGCTCTTCACAGCAACCTGGCTGACCTCGTGTTCACTTGTAGCTTTGCTTTGAACACCACCAGAGAGAGCTGCGTTTGTGTTACCACACAGCTTAAAAGTGACCACTTCAGCATTAGTTCTTAAAAGTGGTTTCTGATGAAGACTAACATGTACCCCTAGATGCATCTTCAAGGTCTGAAATTTCCCAAGGATAATTGGGGTGTGGAGAGCACCACAAAAGTAAACCCCCTGGATTAAAGGAGAGAATACTGCTTTTTTTTAATCGTGGAGGAGGAGAACTTGTCAGCCTACACTGCAGCACTGCTGAAAACTACCAGAGTGCTGATATGAATCATAGTGGAGTCAATTATGTAACACTGCAGAAAAAATAAAAGTGATCCTGGTGGGTAATGACAGGAATACTACATGCAAGATTGGAGAGGCAATCAACCCTTTCCTGTCAATGCATTCAAAGGGGATACTGGGCCCCAGCTGCAGTTCTTCACAGCAGAAAGGACACAGACCACACACAGTGCCCAGCAGAGAGAAGCATAAATTAAAATTCCTTTATTTGGCAAATGCACATAGATGACTTAAGTTGAACAGCACCAAATTTTATTTTCTAATAAGGAAAATATTTCTATAAAAAGGACAACATGAGTTGTTCTGAATGGCCACATGTATGTTGAGGGTTAGGAAGGGAGAGGGAAAGGAGGCTGTAAAGAAAATATCTCTTTTTGCAGCAAGAATTAATATTATTATATTCTTAAAGTGCTGACCTGTTCTTGAACTGATGTAGTCTTGGTCTGACAAAACAATGCTAACTTTGCAGAATACAGAGGTGGACTCACCAGTGGACATTAAAAAGCAGAAAAGGGATATGGAAGGGGAAGAGGCTTTTCACAGGAAACACACACTGGTTACATGATAGTGGTAGACAAATTTCTTAGAAAAGTTCTTTCTTTATATTTGTTTAAAAAAATAAAAAAATCAACAGCAGCAACAAAAAAAAGGCACCAGAAAACATTTCAGGCAAATTTGATGTTCCCTGGTACAGGGTCCTAAACTAATTAATATGTCGAGAAGAAAGAAGTACTCCTTCTTATTATTCTCTTATAAGATGCAGTGATAAAAATCTTTTTTGAGAGTAAATTATAGGACATACATCACAGCTTTAACTGAGATTATTAGGAAGAGAATAATGAGGCTCAATTTCTAACAAAAGTTGTTATAAGATAGACACCTTAATGGAGTTTTAGGTTGGTTTATTTTCTTCTGAAACATGATTTAAATGTACTTCAGTGATAAGACATTAAAGCAGCAACTATAGTCAACATATATGCCTTTTCATATGACCTAAGCTGTACTCCTTACCTTGAACAAAAATTATCAGCTAAAGATTTTAAACAAAAAGTGAGCAAATTTATTAGCTTACTCTGGGCTTGAAGGAAAATATAGGGTGCTTCCAAATTCCCAATAATTTCATAGTACAGAAATATTGAAAGATGTCAAAGAGATGTCAATTAAGTTGTTTTCCAGCAGGTGTGTTTGCTCAGGACTGTCCTATGCTGTGCAGCATTTCAGAGCCATTGCAATCAAACCCCATTACAATTATTGCAGTAATGCATTGCCTGTAAGCCATAACCTTGTCACCTCACCAAAGTGCTGGGCAGTATCTCAGTGGTCCCTGATGGCTTCCTGCCTAACATCTCTAGGAGCTTGGACAACTCCTAAAGCAGAGCACTTTCTTGTGGCTATTAATGCATGTTCCTTGTTTCACTTTCTAGATGAACTGTTCACACCTCTGGTACTGTACAATGTCTCTGCAATGTGAATCTGGGAGTGGTGCCACCCTTCCTTTCCTGTGCAGGAACCCTAGGTGGGAAATTAGCCATCACTGCCTCTCATATCTTCCTGAGATGGTTCTTTATCATTCCAGGGAATGAATGGATGGCATTCCTTTTATTTATTGGCTTGACCCCATTGGCTTGACCACAGCATTCCAAAAACTCACTTCCTCTCAAACCACGACATTTTCCCTTTTATTTTGATGAAGCTTTGAGAGGAATAAGTATCCCAGGAATAATGTTACTGTTTGATTTACCTGAGAATACCTATTATGTGCAGTCTTGAGTAACTTTCAGCAACTCATCACAGATGAGTTGCTCAGCATTCTTCTGTGGGTGTTTGAAATAGTTTTCTAATACTCTCTGACACAAAAAGTTATAACAACTGCACATAACACTGTCAGTTCTCTCACCATATCTTTTAGAACATGAAGTTTCAAGCACTGTGTGTTATTGTACATATAATACTCTGCAGCAGCTATTTTTAAACAGAGCACAGCAGAAAGTTTCTGTGAGCATGTTTTCAAGCTTTAATATAGTTACTTGGAGAAAGAATATTAGATTTGACACGTTTTACACCTCTCCATGTTGGTTTTCTTTTCAAAAGAACGAACGACATGAGAACAAGAGAAGCCTGAAATATAGGCACATATGTATAAATATGTATATATTTAGCTGCTGTTTATGCTTTTGAGACTTATGATTTCCACACTATCTCTGATTTCCAATTACAGCTGTGTGTGCAACTTGCACAGTCCTTGCTATGCTTTATCACTGCCATACGGTTCTGAGGTCAATGAATTAATCCATAATGTTTCCAGTCAAAGCACTGGTGTTGGGAATAACAGGGAAGATTCAGTTATAGATTTTTAAGAATCTCCCACATGGCATTAATTCACATAACCTTTATTTACCACAGAGTGCCCTGCATGTAGATGTGAAATGCTTTGTGGGGAAAAAGCATTTACTAGTCCACAGCAAATTTGTGTCATTAGAGAGGCATTTATAATGGGATTTGATTTAATGGAGATGGAGGCCTACAGACACCACGTTAATGCTTTACAGCAGTAAGCTTGTAGCAAGCTTTTAGCACAACATAATGATTCACCAGGCTAAAATTATACACTGAGCAGTGCTTGCTTGAACCAGCACATTATGTTTTCAGTACATACTCGCACAACTTGGCAAAACACAGCTCCTTCAAATTGCAAACATGATTTATAATAATTGGCACTATCTTCAAATTGTGCTCACACTAAAAGTTCTGGGAGAGAAAAGGGTTAAACTTTCCACACACCCTCAGTGGGCAACTAGTTTTATGGCTCCCCTCATAGAGCTTAATATTAAACCCTCGATACTGTTGTTTATGGGAAATTCATAATGAATAAAAGCAAAGTATAATGCTGTTTTCAGCAAGAGACTGCTTACAGAACAGGTTCTTATCAGCCATGTATGAAATCCTTTTACATGACCTTGTGGAATGCCTTTGCGGAGCACTGAACACTAGAAATTATCATAAGATTTTTGGCAGAGTTTACTCTGCATTAGCTAGAAACTTTCATTAAATGCAGTACATAAAATTATCAGAAGGGTACTATGATGTATAAGATATTCTTACATTTTTCTTTTTCACCTCTGGGCTTTCCCAGAGCTGAAAAGAGCAGCTCTTTATATATATTTCAAGGTGAATTTTAATATGTATGAGGAGCAAGAAAGTGATGGCTACTGTGAAAAAGCCTTCTGTGTATTCCAAGATAGACATGTCACAGGCATTCTGAGGACAAGCTGCCCTTAACACACCCTGCCCTCCTGCTGATCTGAACATTTGAAAGGGTATCCTACTCTACATAGAATTACTCCTTGCTAAGACTATGAGCAAAAGTCTTCTCCTTCTGCTGCAATGGGGAGACCTCTCCAGCTGCAGATGACAGAATCCAGTACCCTTCAACCCAGGCTGCTCAGACAGAAAAGGTGGATAGCAACGTGTGACAGATGACAGTCTGTTCAACACAGGATGTAAAACCACATCTCTCACCAATTGCATGAGTGTAACTAGGAATAGCTAGGAAAAACTAGCTACTAAATGGAGTATTAGGAAAGAATTAGAAATACCAATATTCATTAACCATATTCCCATACTACAGACCTACTGCACCAAAAGTTACATCCAGATGAACACATGCAGGTACAGTACTGAAGGCAAGTTAGAGATTGGGATATATCAATAAATCCTAGCACTGTTTTAATCACAGGCAGTGACAGATGATGACCAAAAAAAATCTGAGAAAGACCCTTAAATATGTTTGCTTATCAGACACATATCAAACTGAAAATTTTTATGGAATACCAAACCTTTCGGCAGGCCTTGCGGTATTAACTTTGTCAAAAAGCATTTTTATGCAAGATGCTTTGTTGCTAGCACGTTAATTAATAAAACTTCTAGAACATTCCTTTGTTAATTGAAGACAAAAAAAAAAACAAACACAAAAAACCTTTTCTAGAAACAAAAGACAACTGGAAGAGATTGCTTCTAGACCTCTGGAAATTTGTAAATAGGAAGAAAACCAGCAACAAAACCACAGCAGCTCTTTTGCAGCCTGCAGGTGAGCTTCGGCTCACAATCACTGTGCAGCTTTTCAGTGATGCTCAACTTAATTGAGCATCCAAGAAGTGAATTGAAGTGACAACCAAACTCTGAGTTTAAGTGACAAGAGCAAAGGAAGATTTTCCATTTTGGAAACCAAACCTCAGAAATGAATACCTGGGGGAGCCACTGAGGCTGCAGCTTCACAGCAACCTTGTCTGATTGCCATCCCCTCCAGACCAGCTTCTGCGCCCACTCACTCCTGGCCACATATTTCAAGATTCCTTTCACATCGATTCCCACCATTGATCACACTTTTACAAAGCTGTTTCAACATACAAAGTCAGTGGGAAGCTCATCAAACTACCAGAAGTTCTCTGACAACATTCTGTGATGACAACAAATGCTGAATGGATGGCAATAATGCCTGAAATTGCTCCTGCCCACCCCCCGGCAGCAGCAACCAGAGGAAAGAGGCAGAAATTGCACTTACTGTTGGGAGTAGATCTAACTGGGGCCTTCTTAGGTGTCGAGGCACATTCAGAGTGAAGGTTTTGTCCTTGGGCATTGTCCAGAACATGAACTGTAAGGAAAAGCCAACCTGTTTTAAGCAATTTTACCTCCTGAATCAGCAACCAAGAGCAAGTCAATGCACAATTAGCAATATCTACATTTGCTATTTGCCACAAAATATCAAAACACACAATGCAGCAATACATTTTAAAGAACCAAAGTATTCTCACACTAGAAAGAACTTTTTCTTTGTATGTTACAAGGAAAAAAGCATGTGTTTCTTCGATTTACTACAGAAATACAGGGACTAACAGAGCAAACTGAGATTCTTCTCTATATGCCTAATGCAAGGAGTATCAGATTTGCTTTGGAAGACAGGGAAAGGACACTGAAGGACAACCACCATGCCAGAAGGAAACTCCATAGTTTTGGAAGAGGAGTTTACCAAGTCAACCAGGAGCAGTTAAAAAAAATAATTGCAAAAGACATTTTTTGAATGCAAATATGATTAGCCCTGTTCTTTACTACTGTATCTCAAACTGTAGATGCAGACTTTTTCCCAGTACCATTTGAAGAATTCAATGATTCTTTGCGCTGCTATTTGTGGCAGAGAAGATTTCCAATATTCAGTTTCGTGTCTATGTGACAGAAGCCTTACAGAGACTGCTAACAGCACCACAGTATGGCAGTACTCAAAAGGCAAATGAGATCAGCTTCAAAGGCACTCAACTTTCCTAGCTCAGAAACTTTTCATACTCCCTGGCCTGCAGCAGGGCTGAACTTCTTCCCACACATCATCTGTGACCAAATGACAGGGCTGCAGCCTGTCCTCCCTCACACCAAAGGGGGAAAAGCAAAATTGCTGAGTGACCAGAGAAAATACTATTCTGCACATGTTAAAAACAAAATCAAAATAAACAAAAAACCAAACAAATATATAGAAACCAAAAGGGCATAAAATCCAAATCCAGCCCAAGGAACTCAAAGACATCTTGATGAGCTAATCTGTTTTACCTTTAAAGATCATCACTACTACAGCATTGAGAAAGGTTTGCAGCTTATAGAAAAACTGAAAACTCAGTTTTCAAATAAACTTTTCTGAAACAAAATATAAAGGCAATTTCCAGCAAGAATAACATTTAAATGGATGGAGGCAAAAGGGGTGGCAAGCCTGTCTGAATGAAGAATGCCTCTTTTAAAAGATGATTAAAAAATTAAAAAAAAAAGAAAGAGGAGACATATAACTGTGTAGTTACAGCAAATTTTATTACACAATGAAATACATCTAGGACTGAAGGTATGTTCAGAATTGATTAGGTGTGAGCTAAAGCTCCAAAAGGTCACAGAATATGAATTTGCACTCTAAAAGGCAAAGCTTGTTTTTAGTAGCAAGCAGAGAATTCCTCTCTTTACACACAATATTTTAAGTAGTAGCTCTGCAAGTTCAGCAGTTTCTGTAGGCTAGCCTACCTTGAGCATTTCTCAAAGGACCTTCCCAGAACCGAGAATAGCACACAGTGATATTTTTACTATTATTTCCAGAGCAGCATGAATAATAATATAAATTTTTCTCTTAACACTGCAAAATAAATTCATAGCCTAGTAAGCTTCCCTGTGATTCTCTGCTCTCTAGAAATTGGACTAATGTTATAAAATCTCTGCTCACAAATCATCACAGATGTTATTACTGGTTCTGTTTGCTAGCTTTGCACAGGTAAATGCTGATCAACAGAGCAAAGAACAGGAGCAGCCCCATTTAAGACTGAGAGCACTTAGATGATCTTTAGCCCATGAAATCTCCCAAAAGATCTGACTGATTTTCCCCTGATAGCAACAGAAATCGCCCTTCCAACTTTGAAAGGAGATCAAATCCAGGAAAAGCAATCCAAACCCAAGAGACAGAAGCTCAGAATAACTCCCTAACATTTCTGAGTTATATGCTTCCCTTTTATGCTTTGCTGTATGCAGCTCTGGAAACAAGAGGCCTGGTCTCCTTGGCTGACAGAGAATCCCTAAAGATACAAGTTCTATATTATAACTTTTATTTCTCTTGATCTGGGTCAAGCTCTTTCATAGCAGGCTTGTGAGGTGCCAAGAAGAAAGCTGATAGCAACTGTCTAAAAAAGCAATTCTAAAACAGAGTTGACATTAAATGACACAAATTAATGCTTTCTACAAATGTAACCCCAACAATTTGCTTCCAGAGAATGTCTTGATGTTTTTAGTAGCACTAAGGCAGTCAGAGGGTCAGTTATCCAAATCTGTAGTCCTTAAATAAATGACTCAAAAAACTGGCATTTCTGAGGGTTAAAAAGTGCAGGTGAGTATTACAAGAGGACACAGGAGGACCCACCAGTTCATGAAACAGGATATGGTGGATGAGTGTAAACAGACTGATAGGATTTTACTCTTTTAAGTGCTGTCAGTTGAATTTGTGATAACAGTCACAAGAGATGTAGCAGATTTCCTGGAAGAACATTCCTGTGACTCCTTGTATGTTTATTGCTAAGCTTGGGAATAATCTCTCCAATATGAATGAAAAAAACAACAAATGTTAAGTGGTTATGTGCATTCTTTATAAATAATGACTGGAGAAAGGAGACAGAACACAGAAATGTGGGCTTTCATGCAAAGGAGGCAAATATGGAAAAGGACTAAACCCCTGGATTATGACATTTTGAGTTACAGCTCTGTTTTACTTTACTTTACTTTTACTTTTTTTACTTTACAATGGATATTTAGGCCTCAGAAACACAAATAGATTAGCATCAGTTTTTGTTGTTACTTGGACTTTTTGAGCAATGGTTGTTCAGGTGAGCAATTGCAGACATGCTTCTCCCAGGAGCTGGTGACCAGGCTGAAGGGTGTATTTGGAGCAGGGCAGCTCAGCATGGTGGGACAAAACCAGCACAAGCTGCCCTGGAAATCAACTGCTTCATACCCAGGATTTGTTGGTGCTGGAGTTTGTGTGCAAAAGTCACAGCAAATTTAGCATAACAGTATTGTCCATGGTGTAAATCAGGAATTCAGTTAGCTGTAAACATTTGATGTTCAGCTAATGTTTGTTCAGCTAATTAATCCTCTAATAGCTGCAGTATTCAGATGAGAAGCTCATGGGAATAGAAATGTAATTGGTTTTCCAATATTCCATTTGTGCCAATTCCATAAGACTGTTTTGCAACCAGCAAAGAGCATAGAAGGGGAGGATCCTAGATGGCTGGAAAAAGATGAGCAGAGCATTTGCCTTGGTAGAAGCAGGAGTGATTCACTGCATTACATCCAGGGATGCCAACTGCAATGCTCAGGAGGACACAGGAAGGAAAACTATTTATTTATAAACTCTTAGAGCACAATAAAGCAATGAGAAAGAGCCAATACAAGCTTGCTGAGGGCACATCACATCAAAGCAGTCAAATTCCCTTCTTAGACAGGATAAGTGGCCTCACAATGAGGATACAGCAGTAGGAGTGACACATCTAAAGTGTCCTCAGCCATTTAGTTTGTCACATTCTCCAATGGGCTCTGGGACAGCCTCCCCTGCAGGGAAACTGCCTGAGCAGGACCACAATCAGCCAAGGAGTCACAATGAGCCACAGTTCCCAGTGACTGCTCCTGTGTCAGCCAGCTGTCCCCAGTGGGGCTATGTGGTGTCTCCACTGCATTCTGCCCAGTCTGTTCTGTAGTTTATCATCAAAAATTGCATAAATTACGCATGAGAATTTTAAGAATATTACTAAAGCAGGAGGAGATACACTTGGGAAGACAGCATTTAAATTCAAACTGGCAGATCCTGGCAAACTAGAATTTAAAAACAACAGGACAAAGCTCAAGGTAGACACGTGCAAGGCAAGCCCAGAGAACTGGTGACAAATCCACTGACACAAAGAGAGGAGCTCAGTAGGCAGGAGGTGCAGCAGATCACAGCACTACCCAACAATGTAACTCAGTGTGATTGCTAAAACAAGATTTTAAGAGATGAAAGGAGTTCTGTATGCAAGCAGTAGTGGTAACTAATCCACTCTTTTTAATGCTAGTGTCTCTCAGCTGGAATACAGTACCCAAATTTGAGCTTCAAACTGTAAAAACCCACAGAGCATCCAGCAAACAGCAAGAGAGATGAAAAATACCAGAAAACATCCCACAAAGAGACTGTATTGGTTTGCAACACTCACAAAGAAATCTTTTATTGAAAGGTCTCAAGGGCCATTTCAAATCCATGTTCCATGAATACTGTGTATCTTATCTTGGGTGGATTTCAAGGGATACCTCAGGTCACTTCCAGGTCCCATTTCTATTATGCTTTTTCTGAAATATTTCCAACAAGCCAAACCAAACTCCAGCACTGCTTTCTTTGTATAAAATAGATGTAAAAGAAGAAAGGCTTAGATTTGCAAAACTGAATTACATAATCTCTATAATTCAAAAGTAAAAAAATTAAAAACCCACTTACTCTACAACTAAAGTAAAATTAAAGTTTGTTACAATCTTCTCAAGAGAAGCGTACAAAGTCAAAGAACTTAAGAAAGCAACCACTCCTAGTGTCCCTACATGCTACAGCAGGCAGAGAAATTAAAGAAGATGATGAAGGAATGCTACTTTTAATTCAGATTTAAAATCCAGTAACTAGAGAAAAACTCATTTGACACTTGCAGAAAAACATTAAATTAATAATAATACCTGCCTTCCAAATGAACCAAGATGCATAGTATCACATAATTATAATGAAGGACTTAAGAAGATTCAGAAAAAAAAAAACATTTAAAAATATTTTGACACTGGCACTAACCACAGCAGAAGGAATTGCATTAGGCTTGTTAAATGCCAGCTAAATCAGCTTTCCACAGGAGACCATGTGCTTACATTAACTATCTGTAAGAAATTGAAACTCACTCTCATAGTGCTATGATTAATTACAAATAAGCTCTACAGTACAATTTTTAATGAAATCTCTTTTCACTTCAGTGAAAGCTAAGAGATGCTCAAAGTGTCTTTGCTTGTACAAACTATACATCATCTCTACTGTAAAACTGCATGGAAAAGAGTTTTCCCCCATGTATCTACGAAGGAGTGATGAAAGGTCAAAGAGAGACAATATTGCTCTGGGTTTCTTTGGAGGTTTTGTACCAATAAATGAGCTGAGTGGGTCACAGCACTGGATGCTGTGAGGGCTGCATGGTTTGCCTGGCTTTGCCATTAACTCAGAGCAGCATCAGACAAAACCACTGGACAGAGTACTCAATCCTTTCTTTGAAAAACAAAGTTAGTGGCACTCCTTATCTTTTCTGAATCCTTCCTTATCTGTGAAGGAAAAGCACTATTTTTAAGTGCCTTATTTTAAGAATTCAACATCCCCTAGCCAACAAACTTAACTGCTCAAAAATAATCAAATAAACTGCAGTTCCCCCAGGAAAGATGAATTTAGCACTGTTTGTAGCACTGTTACAGTCCTGAGAAAAAAGATGCCTCACAAATGGCAAGCGTTGATTTCAGGAACAAAACATTTACACAAAGCCTTGTCTTTATCACAGAAGAGCAAAAGGGAACCCCTGCAAATGAGAGGTGACATGTCCCTGGTGTGCCTCTGGTGTCCCTGGTGACATGACCCAAGGGAGGGGTAAAAGCAGCCTAAATCTCTGTGAGCAGGGCCAAGGGTCTCTCAGCCAGTTGGGTGCTGGCAGCTGCCACCTGCAATGAGCAAAGCAGAGGTGTTGGGAGGAGATGGCACCTGGGAGGAGATGGCACCTGGCCTGCACCATCTGTCCCTCTGTGCCCTCAGCAGCACAGCAGAGCTCTGCCAGTGCTCTCAGACTGGCCCTGCACCATCCTATGTGCCACTGAGCCCCATATCTTCTGCCAGTATGGTCATGTTAACAGAATTATAAGAATTGTTTCAGCTGAGAATCTCATATATTGTCACTATCTTGAACCTCAAAGTTAAAATAATAAAATGTGACTAATGATGACTCTGCAGTTTATTGCTGAAAGTTGACATTTGGATATGCTTTAGGCCTGATACACTCCAGGAGCTACAGCAGTAGCCAGAACTACATTATACACTTGGTACACCAGCTCATGCATTAATAAATCAGTTGGACAATGCATTTTTGGTGAACATATCATTGCAACCATCAAAATCAGCTGATTAGCTTTAATTTCAGCTAAAGACTGAAACTGATTTTTTGAAGCATTGTGAGCAATTCCAACTCCAAATATTCTGTGAATCTGTAAAGAACACACACACCTCTGTCATAAACACATGGACTGATGAAAATAAATGCCTATAATAACCTAATGGGAGAGAAGTGTTTTTTCTCGCCTGTAGTGCTGATCAGTTCAGTATGTATTTACTCATGTCACACTTTGGCTCTCCTGAAGCCCAGATGAGTGTGACAGAGTGGATATTACGCTCTGCTAAACAAGCTCAGTGACACCTGCCAGGGTGCCTGGTCACCTCTGAACTTCACCATGTCTGTCAGATTGAGGCTGATTCCCTTGAGATCAGCTATAAAACAGAAGGATGGAAGGGCAGGGAGGGCATGTCTGCATAGAGGCAGCACACAGGGCTGCAGACAGCACACAGCACCCAACCATGCCCTGGGGAGCCTTTTTCTTGTGTTGCCGCTCTTGGGAAAACCATCCCTGGGTGCCCACGTGCTCATCATGCTTGAATTGCATCTTCCCCCTAATCAGCAACAGGGGAAAAATGTCCGAAAAGAAAAAAAAAACCAAAAAGGTCAAAAAATCCATCCCAAAACCAAATTATAAAACAACCCCACCAAGCATCCAAAAAACTCAAGAAGATATCACCTTGCATAGTGGGAAAAGCTAAATGCAAAGAACTACAAGTAGGTGCTAGTGACAGATGCACAAAGTAATTGCTAAAACAGAGGAGGAATTAGAAGCACTGGTCTTAATAATTTTAAGCACTTAATATTGATTTTCTTTTATTTTTTTCCCGTGTCTCTGTGATGATGACTGCCTCATTTCTGGAATTACCAAAGGTGTCTTTCTTGGTCGTGTTTTTCTCATCACAGCAAGGGTGTAGTGCTAATGACTTTTTCTAAGAAACAGAAATATACATTGGCAGTTTTTCAAACTGTAAACTGGAATGAAGCATTTCTGTTGTGAGGAAATCTCAGCAGCAAATCAATCTATCCTGTCTCACTGGTTATGAGAAAAGGAGGGTAGAGACATGCAGGAAAGGTTAAAAAAATTGAAGGAATGGTTACTGTTGGTTTTGGTTTTTCTTTAGATAACTTTTCTAAATTATTTCATTTATTTTGTCAATAAAATCTCTAAAATAGTGGTTTGGGACAGAATCCATCACAATGTAGACAAGACAGGAAAAAAAACCTTTCATGAAACTAATTTAAAGGAAAGCCATTGATTAAAACAAAAGAATTAGTAGGAATTGGTAACTTTTCAAAACCTTGAATCAGCAACAGATTATCAATGAGGCCACAGCATATGACATAGTACTCATAAGCTGCAGACTATGAGCAGCACAGCATTAGCTTCCAGTACTTATCCCACTCTTTTATCCAGCCTGATCTGGGGTGTAAGATGGTGGAACACAGAATTTCTAATTCCCTCTAGTTTTTTGCTTTGTGTAATGTTTTGATACCAAAATGATAGAGCACAGCCTAATATACTTATGGTTTGAAATAAATAAATAGATAAAAGCACCAAAA
>JAHXMQ010000566.1:23155261-23195062 GCA_020466415.1 Ammodramus savannarum pratensis | reverse complement strand
TCAAGTCAACCTTCCCTAGAGTAGCCCTTTGTATCTACCAGGAAAAAAACGTGTCACTGAGACACCAACACTGTGATTCAGGCTGGAAGCAGAGGTCACTGCCTGCTGGCCCTCAGCCCAGATCCCCAAGAGCCCACTCTTATTTTGTAGCCTACATTACCATGAAAGCAATATTTTATTAGCAGAGGATTTCCAACTCTTAATTTATGTCCTGCTTTTTATGGTTTCATAATGTGCGCAAAATTCAAGTTTTTCTTTGCTTCCCTTTCACTTCAAACCAATGAAACACATCCTGGCTGCAACACCAGCACCTCTTCTTCCCAGAAGTATTCTGGCACTCTCTTTGATATTGTCTTTCTTCTTGGAATAAGGTCTGCTTCTCAAACCTGTTCACATTCTTCCACACTATCACTTTCAAGCACCTTTTATAACAATTTTCATATAGTGACTGCATAAACCATTTGGAGATCAAAGAGTTTTGAGTTGTCTGGAAACAACAAAAATGCTGGAAATTTATGTGGGAAATTTCTGGTGCTTTCCAACCTGGATTTTTTCATTATTTGCTGGGTATTTCCTCTCAAAATTAGGGACAGTTGCTTTTTCCACAGCTTCTGCTTTGGTCACATGAGGTGGCAGCCTGAAGCATCACGCTCTTGGGAGGATCCTCATTCTATTCTGGGACAGCAGCAAAGACAAGGCTGTGGCCACAGAGAGCAGCTGAAAGCACCAACTCACACACTGAACTTTCACTGAACACTGAAGAAATGGAGAATCACCTGAATATGAATAAAGCAAAACACAGCCCCTAAAACATGATAAAACTACCAACTCTTCTCCTTGATATGTAATGTTTCCATTTTTATTAAGAGACAAATAATGGTTCATCATTAATGCAAATACCAAGTGATTCCCCAAATGATAATTGTTTTTAGAAGAAATTAATTAATTTGTGATGTGACCACACATATTTGTGTTAAAAATGATGATTAAAAGTGGATAAAGGGCCCAGGAATGGAGATAGGCCAAGGAAAACTCGGCTTAAAACTTGCAAATGTTGAGTCCATGCCAAGTAATCTGCTTAACCAAGGAAAACCCCTGTAAATAGCCTGCTTCCTGAAAAGTGTACAGCAGTTGTACAGTCAGAAGTTCTCCTTCTGACTTGCAAATTGAAACACTTTTCAACAAAAAACAACAACAAAAAAGGAGCAGACTTAGTGCAAGTAATTTGAGCTTGTTATTCAGCATCACCAGGAGTTCCACATAATGAAACAGTAAGACCTTGGATAGCCCTGCCAAATAGTTGCCCATTTCCAGTTTCTAATACTGAAATAAAAGTGCTCATGGTTGAAAGTGATTGGTCATGGATGGAGATGATTAAGAAATAGGCAAATAAATTTTCCATCTTCCACTTCCATGCTTCAGAAAAGTACGAAGAATCAAAACCAGTACATCCACGTATCAAACCAGGAACAAGGGAGGTAAAATACATCTCACAAAGGAATCTGCACCAGAACCAGTAAATGGACTTGTTCCCAGATTGTTTCTTCAGACACTCCCAAGATGAATAGATTTTGATCAGATTTGTGGTAATGAAATACAGCCAAACTATCAAGAGTTCACACATGCAATACTGTCCCATAATTATTATGGGTAGCAAAACATTGCATTTCTTAGCAAAGGACCAATATTGTGCTATGATCTGTTACACCTGAAGAACAGGGGATTGTAGTCTTTGCAGCCCTGCCAAAATCAGGTGATCAAAGCCTGTACTGCCACCCTGCAAGTTTCCACAAATGGCCATGCTTGCCTGATGAGTCCTAGCAGAGACAGGACCATGTGGTCTAAGGTCTGCATCTTTATTTTACATGTAGTACCTCTGAGAAGCGTTAAAAAGTATAATGTAATAGAGACACTTAATATCATCTATATCAGTATGACAAGAACAATAAATTGCAGAAAAAGCAGTGGAAATCACTTAATCCACAGTGCCTGCTTAACAACAAAAGAAAAGAGGTCACAGGAAAACCATCGTGGAAGAAAACATTTTACTTCTCTCTGTGGCTCTACATGCTTTTAAAAAATAGAGTACACAATTGCACAGGTGCTACAGGGAGGAACAAGTGTTAGAAGTCTAAGAGCAGCTTTTTGCATGAGACCAGCTAGAGACAAAGCCTGAAGTTAAAACACAACATCCCAGGGTTGCTTTCCAAAGCACCATCCATCTTTAGGTGTAGATAAATTAACCACAGAAGTGAGTTTTGCCCAGTATGTTTTGTCCATTTTTAAAGGTTCCAAATGCTGCAGTTAGCTCCACACCCCCAGTCCCACTCTGTGGTGTGAAGCCCTGGGCTGATGCTCTGCACCACTTCCATAACTCAGCCTCTGACAGCGTGGACCTGCAGGGCTCAGAGCAGCACAGGGAAGGTGTGCTCTCACACACCTGGGAGCAATTCCCAATGTTCACTTCCTCTGCTTGACATTAACCTATGGGCACAGTACCAGGGAGAGCTTGAGGGAAATTTATCTCCATTTTAAAGGAAAAAAATAAGATTGTATCAGTCATAATCTACATGTTTTCCTGACACATTTCCACATTTGTCATATTTTCGAAGTTCAACTGACAAACATAATCAAATCTGGCTTTCAATCTAATGTCATTGTCAGAAAAAAAAAAGAAAAACCTTTTTTTTTTTTCAAATAGCAAGGATTATTTCAAGCAGTTTCTCTTTCTCATCAGCACTCTCTTAAACAAGTTGCATTGAGCAATCAAAGATAATCTTCAGAAAGCCACAAATCAGACATCATGAAATTATATTCTGGGTTTTTTTCTAGAGTGCTTCCTCTTTCCTACTTAAAATAAAACTGAAAGGGAAGTCAGCTTTATTCACCCAAAAACTATTTCCTCAAAATTTTCACTACTTGCTAAATTATCAAAAAAAAAAAAAAAAATTTAAATTCCCATGTATTCAAAAACCACGGATATTCTATTTCACTTTTGTTTTAACCATTCCAAGTGTATATTAAAAATAAATTTTCAACATCAAAAAATACTTAATTCTCATAACCCTTGCAAATCCCCTTCTAGAGTAATAGTATTAATAACCACCTTTCCAAGGGCAGATTACTGCCCATCTTGTATCAGACCATGCCACTTGGTACTTTCTCATGACAAGCACCTGCTCCCTTTTGGTAAAAAAGTAATTAAAATCCTGTAAGAGTTCCCTGCTCTAGGTCAGAATCAATGGCACTGACAAATGATAGTAACAAACCAATGCCAAGCAAGAGGAGACACCAAGATAACTTTTAGAGTTATAATGAACTGCAAGTCAAAATACTGCCACTATTCAGACACAAAAAAAAAAAAAAAATCCATATTCATGTGTTGCAGCAGCCTTGCCAAAGCTTTGAGATACTGCACAGCAAAACTAAACTGCAGTAGGAACATTCAGAAATTGACTTTGTTGCTAAACATTTGGAGCCAACCTTTACACATCAAAAATTGAGGCAAAACAAGTGACTCCTTCCAAAGTCAGTGACTTCTTCCAATGGGGAAAGAAGTCCACAAAATTGTTCACAAGAATTGTTCACAGAACTAGAAATATGAATTACAGTCTAACCCATCTTTTGTTCAACAGCACTCTCACAGCTTTCTAGGGAAGTGTAGTGCTTCTAATTCAAAGCCTGCAGCATAGAAGGGTTTTTACATTAGGAAAAAACAAAACCACTTGAGCTCACCAATAAACAGCTCTCAAATAGTGAAAAAATAAATTTGGGGCATCATTAGTATTATCATAATATCTCAACAAGGAATATGCAGAAGAGACCTGAGTATTATATCCTCTAATACCAAATTTTGCAAAAATGTCCTCAAATTCTGTGGTTTCTAAGGGATTTTATGAGCTTTTTTTCCCTTCCCCTCCACATCATTGTGTACAAGTAGCTGGGTGAATGATGAAAAGACCCCATGAGAACTTTTTTACTCCCGCTTTGGGTAGTTTCCCACTTGGCCAAAATTAGACACAGCGTTATGTTTTCACACTTGCTGCAGGTTCCAGTGCGCAGCGCTCGGGGAGGGCTGGGGGTTTCCACCCTGCAGCGTCAGTGCTGGCAGGAAGCTGCTCTCTCTACAGAAAAGGGGAAGCTGCTCTCTGCAGGGCTCTGAAGCCACAGCCTGCTTTAACCCTGTGTGGCACATCCACCTCCCCACAGAGCCAAGTGTGATACAGCAAGAAGCTGAACGAGGAGAGAGAGTAAGCACTGATTGCATCCAAACCTGTGCCTAACGCAACTGAAAGCACATCCTGCCAGTGTTGGAAGGCAAGAAAATCTTTGCCTTAGAATGCTTTTGGCATTTAAAGCACGTTTAAAGCACATGCACAACTTTACTGGGAAAAAAAGCCAGTCTTGACGTAGAAGCTACATAAACATAGTGGCCCCCTGGTAATCAGGTTTACTAAAAGCCAAAATTAATCACAACTGTCTGCTCCTGCTGCTTTAGGTTCTGATGGCATCTGCAGCAGAGCTTGGAAGGCCTGCCAGAAGGTTCCCTAATATTTATAGAGAAGCCATGTTCACCCTCATAACTGTTGGAGAAGCTCTCCTGAATCTGGAGCACATGTAGGGTTTCAAAAGAACCACAAACAAACACAAAACCAGAAAAACCCCAACATTTTCACTTCAGTTTCACTAGGAAGGGGAGCAGCATTTATTCAGTGATATTATCAACACGTAAAAATCTTGCATCTCATGAAAGTAACAGAAAAATATACATCAATCTCAAAAAGTGCATTTTTGATATCTCTTGCTTACTTCCTAGCTTTCCTTCTCTTTTGATGATAAAAATCTAATAGATTTTTTCAAAGCGAAACAAGATTTTGCTTCGAAAACTTTTATTTTTAATTCAAATTAACTCTAAGTTCAATTAAGAATACAGGGACCCTAAAAGCTATTAAAAAGTTGGTTTAAGCTAAGAGTTTGATCGAGTACTAACTGAAAACAAAATTCATTGGTAACATTGAAACACTCTGGATAATTCAGGCTTGAGGGTACAAGTATATGATGATTAGTCCCTAATTCCTTATGGCCATAAAGCCATAATCATGCTCACAACTGACACCTACCCTACTTGGTGTATTAGTATTTATACATTCAGCAACATACTATGTTTTTGGGCAAATAAGTGTCATTTTTAGTCTAATTTTCAAGGGAAGTGAGTTTTGTGTGCTTATTCTGCTTATCTGTCAGGTTCCCTCTATATTTAACTCCAGCAAGTAATTCAGATTTGTCAAAGGCAGAGGTCTCAGTGCTAAAGAAATATCTGCTCAGAGAAAGCTCAGGTTAGTGCCATGGCTGAAGTCAAAGAGCTCCACCTGTAACAGCCCCACATGGCTGGTGCCAGCCAGGATGCTCACAGCTCTGGTTTCATTTCACATCCAGAAAAAAAAGAAAACAAAAGCCTTGAAATTACAAACTGCACCCAAATCAGCAGTATTATATCACAACATAAAGTTAAGCTTAGTAATGCAGCAACAGAGAATTTCCTGTAGAAAGAAAAAGAAAAAAAGGAAAAAAATGCAGGTCCTATTAAAAATCTACAAGATGGTTTTCAAGTTGTTCTGTGGTGAATAATCTCTGTGTTTAAAATAACTACAGTGTGTCTTTGAACAGCTCAAACCTGGATTCTCTTTAATCCATTCTACCTTAGGTGTCAACAGAATAGCTGCCAGTTTCTCCATATTCTTTATTTTTATGTCACATTTAAACACATATAGTTAGGGATGTATCCATCATCCTGATGAGATATGACTGTGTTGTCATTTTTCTTTATGCTGTGATACTACTTTTCAAGAAGGATCTTCTATGATCATAACTGCACTAAGGAATAAAATTCTCAGTTCCAGGTTTTTTGTGAAACAGTTTAATGACTAGTCAATTTAGCAACATAAATATTAGTATTTTGCTAGAAATAACTTCTTAATGACTATTAAAAAAATATGATTATTGGAAAATTGCTGGTATATTTTAGTTGGGGTGGTTTAACCCTTCAAACTCTTCCCATTGCATTTCTCTTGGCACCTAGTATTTAAAATTCTGCCTTTTCCCTTTCTTTGTATACTATAATTTGTCCTATTTCTTTCTTATGATACTCCCATCTCTGAAAATATGTATGTCAAATTTTATTCTGATGCTAAAATGCATTTTCAGTGCAAATTAGCAGTGTGTTCTAATAGTAATCCATTGCACCCCTCATTTTAAGGGGAAGGAGGCAAGACACATGACAAAAATCATAGAGTGAAATAGCTGGAATTCCACCCACTGAGAAAGGCTGGATGGCAGAACCACTGTGCAAAGCTGCTGTAAAGAAATGCAAAGTAAGTATTATTTTACTTTATATGAGTCTTACATAAAAGATTTTTTTTTAATTTGAAAGAACCGGTGTAGGATAATTTATAGTTAGAGATTTGTATTGTTCAGAAATCACATTGGGCAGTCTTAGACTTGAATAAAATTTAGTTCACACATTAGAGAGCAGAAGAATTGGAACTATGCTAAGCCAAACCGTGCACTAGGAAATGCAGGCAAGCACACTGCAATAACAGCTCACTGTAAAATTCCATATTATTGGTATTTGCTGCCAAAACGCACTCTCCTGTCCTCCCATCCTTCCTTTCCGTGGCTTCAGACAAATCTCTGATTATGGGACTCCTTCTGTGCCCCCGGTCATCCACTTCTCAGATCTCATCTAAACACACACCTGACTCAGTAAGGTCAAACCATTCTTATCCATTCAGTGCCCATTGCAGAAACCCCATCCTTTGCAAGCCTAAATTAAGTCTATTCTACAAACCTCTTCCAAAAGTATCCTACTAGCATATAATCACATCCTATCTTCTCACCTTCCCATTCTAAAATGTTCCTTCACATTTCCTGTAAATAAATGTCAGTTCCATCTCCATAAAGTTACATCATTTTCTTTTGCCATCACCTCTGCTTTCTTCCTCATTCTTTATCAACTGTTCTACTTATTTCTACATCCTTATTAAAATTTCTATACCTTTACCCAAAACCAAACTCATCTCACCACTAACATGAAGTCTTCAGTAACTACAAACTAAATTACCTACACA
This sequence comes from Ammodramus savannarum pratensis, assembly GCA_020466415.1. Taxonomy (NCBI): domain Eukaryota; kingdom Metazoa; phylum Chordata; class Aves; order Passeriformes; family Passerellidae; genus Ammodramus; species Ammodramus savannarum. Next base: position 23,187,935 of record JAHXMQ010000566.1, on the reverse strand, counting down.
GAATATTGCTTTCACTATTTGCTGATTTGCCTCTGCTTGGAAGATTTTACACTGCAGGCATACATGGAATGGAAAGAATCTCTCATTTCTTATTATTACTGATTCAGGGCTCCAAACAGAACACATCTACAATTCTTGCTGTATGATTTAAGTGAGCTTCTGAAGAATTTCTAGTATGCATTGGACATTACTACGCAAAAATCAAGCACAAATAATGGTCAAACAAAAATTTATATTAAAAAAAAAGTCAACAAGTTTAGTTCCAGAGTGTTAGTTCCCAGCTGTCAGATTTGCATTAGAATACATTGTAAACAGTTTCTAGGTAGCTCTGTAGGAATTTTATACTCAAAAGAAAACCAAAACAAAACTGCTAAAAAAACCCGAATCAACAGAAACCCCCGGAAAACAACAAATTAAGTCATACTGCACCAAAACAGGATTTTTTTTAGTAACTTTAGCAGCAATGATATCAGAAACCAGCCAGTTAGGAATGCCCAGAACCTGCTTCCTTTCCTTCCCAACACCAGCACACTGCTCTGAGCTACCCTGCCAATTCCCATAGCCCCAAAGGCAGAGGGAGCCGCGGAGCAGCGCCGCTCTCGCTGGGCTCCGTGCAGGGATGGAAGTCCCCATGCCCGGCACATGACAGCACGTCACGGAGGCTGAGGCTCAGAATTTCCTCGGGGCAGCCCCTGCCGTGCGCTTTCGCTTTCTGCGGCTATAACGGAGCCGGGAGCCCGCGCTGCCCGCACTGGGGATCCCGGCTCTGGCACCGAGCGGGGACCGGCTCCGCTGGGAGGGAACATGGTCCTGCAGAGCCAGGTGAGTGTGCACAGCACATGGTCCTGCAGAGCCAGGTGAGTGTGCACAGCCATACACGGGCTCCTCTGCCCGCTCCACACCCTGCTGGAATCCTTTCCTGCAGCCAGGTACAGCTGCGGTGCCAGGAGCTCTGTGCCGGGTGTGGCAGAGCTCAGCCGCCCACGGGCGCGCTGCCATGCGGGACATAGGGATTCAATGTCATGCTGCAAGTTGAAAATTGTGATGCTGGCTATAAATTCACTGACATTCTGGGCGTTAGGTCAGGATTAGATCACTTGTAACCAATTGATACCACCCAGGAGGAAGATTACGCGCTGGTAGCTTTGTGCAATGGAGGTGTTGAGACATGGAAAAAGAGGTTAATGTTTCATGTTACTGTGGTATGTGAAGTTTTTTCTTTTCTGGAGGGGAGTAAGAGAAGAGGCAGAAACATAGATTTAAATGAATATCACCCAGGTGAGATGGTTTTAGCATTGACTAGGGAAGTTTAAAGTGATGCAGGACACTGCATCATAGATACAGAATCAAAGTTTACTTGAAGAGATGTTTGAATTTGTCTTTTGGAGTAAAATCCCAAACTCAAGTGATGCTTTCCAGAACATCAGTAATCAAGTTTCACATTTGCAGCAAAGATGGGTACTTTTTCCCAAAGATATCTCAGTCCCTCTTTTTCCAAGTTAAGCAGCAGCAATGCTGAAATTTCAAGACTAACAGGATGTTTGCATTGCAACCTGGACCTTTGGTTACCTTATGCAACAGAATAAAAAATATTTTCTCCAAGATAAAAAAAATTAGGTTTTATTTTCAAAAAATTGCAAAGGGATGTTTTCATTTTAACTTCTACTACATCAAAAATACTCTCATAGTACTTTACAGGGAAGTAAAGGTTTCTGCTGCAACAAATAAGATCCAATTCTGGGCTAAGTTTCTCTGGTGCATTTAAGCTTTAAGTGGATTGGTAGGGACCTGATGCACATAAGACTTGAAATCCCTTGAGAAACGATTTTCAAATTAACTAATAAGATATTGCACTGCGTACAGCTTATGAGAAAGAAACACTGAGCAGCAACAGCACACAGCTACTGTGCCTGGGATTTAAAAGCTGGATTTAGCTGTCATGTCCATAATTCTTAGAGCATTGGTTATGTAAAGGAGTAGGTGAGAGGAGGGTTTAGTTTCATATTAAGGAAAGTAAAAAGGCTCTACAGAATGTAATTGCAGGATTAGTAAAAAGCATAAGAGAGCTTTGCTCCACTATTTACATATCAAGGCAATTTAGGGAAATCCTCATATAGAAAACTTTAATAATTGAAAATGAGATTGAGAAATAACTTGGTCTTACATTAAAGGATAAAACATTTGTTTTCATATTAAAAAATCATATGTGTAGAGAAGAATTTGGTAACTTTTCACAGGAAACTTTAAAGGTTAATTTCCCAATGAGACAAAATAATATTCAAGAACTTTTGTCCAACACTGATAGCTACTTTGGTAATATCTCTGCAACTTTCCAGACATGCAAGAGATCTACATGTCACAGGATTTCTATGCATGAGAACATTTTGACAGTAATTGCCATTCATCTTGAGGGTGAAAGTTAAAGAGACAAAGCAAGTAAATGCCTCAAGAATAACTTTTTAGAATGAGCATCACAGTATGGGGCCAACACTTAAGAACAGAGAACCTATAAAGGCAACAGATGAGGGGAATAGTTGAACCTAGCTGGGCAGAGAAAGAGGAATCATAAGAATTAAGGGTGGAAACTTGTCCGTTTTGGTAATATGTACAACCCTGATCACAGAAAATTAAGTTATCATAAAAACAATTTTTAGCAAAGCTGCTGTTCCAAAACTAGAAGGACACTAAAATTTGAGATTGTGCACAGAATGCATTAGTGAAGTCTACCAAGGTAGCACTATACATAGGGTGTAAGGAAGTGCTAAGGGAGGAAATCCCAGAAAAAAAGTAATCACTGACTTTAGCCTCATGCAAAAGTCACATACTGGGGGAAATATGATGCTATTGTATGTGACTGCGAAAAGGAGCAGTTAAAAAGAAAAGTAAAAAACATTACAAAGAACTGGAGTGAAAGTGCTTTGCTTGGACTACATATAAAGACAGTGGCTACTGATTTCTAATTTGTGATACCAGCTTCAGAGCATTCCCATTGAAACAGAACAAGTTACTGGTTTTTAACCCAGATTACACATGAGAGGAACTGAAAATATAATAAATGCCTGAATGGTTCACTTGAAAGTGAAGGTGATTGAAACAGCTATTTAATGCTTTAACTTGTAAGGACCTCTAGTTTCAACCTTCAGCTGCAATTGTCATGGACTTGGGTTGCCCTTTGTCACACAGCAGCCCTTGCACAACTCCTGTCCTGTCCTAAGGAGACACAGATCAGCCTGGCTGTCACATCCCATTAGGGGCAAAGCTGATAAAACCTGCTGGGATTCCAAGGTGACATCGTTTCTTTCATTACCTTTGTCACAATATTGATTAGATTAGGTCTGCAGCCCATCTTTGGCCTGCTACTGACCCATCACATCTCCTGGGAAATCCTGCAGAGTGGGAAACAAAATTGAAAATGACTGGAACAATAGAGATGTTTGAGATGGTAATAGCTCATGGGACTCCCCCAGATGTGACAAGTGCTGATTTTTACTAACTATGCATCCTAATACATTAATCCCAAACTTGACAACTACGTATTACATCATCTCCTTCACAGTATTCAGCCTTCAGGAGCTTAATGGCATAAAAATAACCCATGAAATATTTTCATTTCTTTCACTGGAGTAAACAACAACATGGTCAAAGTGCTGCCTGGCTAATTTTTCCTATCACAATTTTAAAGAGTAAATGAAGAATAGGTTGGCTTGCTGCCTGTGCATCAAACCTTGTATCAATTGTGTCCCATGCCATGTTTAGTTCAGATGTTTCACTCATGCAGGACAGCTGAAGATGCAGTTCAGAGAAGAGCACAGCTGAGCCATATGGCACCCAAGTAATTGTAGCAGTTAATAGCTAAAGACCCCTACACCTGCTCTGATGTTTTCAACAGGCTTTACTTACTGGCATTAAATGCTTCTAATATAATACATGCTCTGTGTTGGTCTAGGCTTTGTATGGGACAGATTTGATAGTTCCAAAGGAAAAAAGGATTACTCTCAATTGCCAAATATATTTTTAGATTTAGACAGAAGAAAAGTTGGAGATTTCTATTTTTTTTTTAACCTTTTTTCAATGCTAGGTCAGTTTTTCCTCTTTCACATGTGGGCTGCTTTACAAATACCATCAGTAGGCACAGCTGAACCACAAGGAGCCTGAGCAATAGGTTCAGTAAATGTCACTCCTTTTACCTTCACCTTTACCTCCCACATGTAACACCCACTCCCTCTGACAGCACCAAACCCATGGTTTGAATTTGCCTTTCTTCTGCATGTTCTCTCCTTCTCCTTATCTTCACATAGCTTTGGGAAACAGGACAGCTCAGCAATTAGTATCCCATAAGTAAAATAAACATTCCTATTGGCAGTGGGGAAGCTGGAGCACATCTGTCTCACTCAGTAACACTCCTGGCAGAAAATCACACAATGGTAACCTGGAAACCTCAGGGTCTCACAATACAAGAGCTTCCAAATTTGATTGTTGTATGCTTTGGACGATAAAGCAAAATGAAGCAGAATAAGAACTGTGGATTTCATTCCACTTTAGCATGCCAGGACACTGCATCTAGATGCTTGTTTTATTTCCATGGGCGTAGAAAAAAATATATCAAGACAAAAAAAAAAAAGACATCTAAGACTTTCTTCTGTATAAAATGTTATCTCTTAAACATACATATGAAAATACATATTCTAGGTTGCTGCTATGATCCTTTTCACAACTGCTAAGATTCCTTTAAGTCCTAGAAATCCTCTCACCCTGCTCTTAAACTAGTCATTCTCTTTTTTACTCATCAAAAAAAAAGGAGCAGTGTTTCTCTTAATATATTTCCATGTACTTTTATAATAGAAATTTTTTGTATATGACTGAAAGATTTGACAAACAATTAAAATTGCATTGAAAAAGACTTAAAAAATTAAGAATGTGCAGAGAAAGAGTAATACTTGATTATGGATTTATTTTAAGTAAACTCGTTTTAAATACACTCCAGGATATTTAAATTGAATTAGATGTATCTATCTATATCCATAAATATTACTCCAAGCCCCAATAAATTCACACAATATATCTTCATGCTTTGCAAAATCTAACCTGTAGGTTATTACTGTGCAGACTTCAATTAAGATGTAATAACAGCTTTTACATCTAAAAACTATGGTTTGCACCTCGGGGATGTAAAAAAAGCAATATTCTGAGGATTGTCCAGGAATAGTCGATCAATATTTTTATGTTTTAAGGGCTGAAAATTGTGGGAGGAGGTTTCAGCCAGAACTAGAAGGTTTTTTCTTTGGAAGGGTACAGTTCATTGCCCAAATAAAAATGTTCAGAAAATCCCTTCCTGCATTATTAAACAATATCCTCTAATTATGTTACACTTATGCCCTTGTTTAAACCATTAACCAAGTGGTACAACAGCTGTACTCTTCACACATTCTAAAATAATGAAACCCTGAGCACAAACGAAAAGGAAAAAGTAACCATTTCTCAACACCCTAATGTAGAATTAAAATAAAAATAAATTAAACAGATATTTTTGTTGCAAACACATTTACAAAACCCCACAACCATTTATTTTTTTCCCACAATATATATGACACAAATCTAAGAGGACATTTGCACTGAAACCTTTCATTCATATTAACATGGGAAGAACCTTTCCTTCCTCAAAATAATACACATGTGTGGGTAAAACAACTTTTCAGGAGTTTTAAATAGCTCCAGTGTCAAACAGACCTTGTCCCAATTGTGTGTTCCTACTTCTTCACCCTCTTTTCTGCACTCCCTCCTTACATGCACTGCTTTCCCAGCTCCCCCAGCAGGCCCATGGTCCCTGCCCTGATCCCTTCCCCACGCTAATCCAATATGTGGCCCAGCTGCCTTTGCCAGCAGTAATTCCATTCCTCTCCTGCCCTATTAAATTCTGGCCTCTTCACTACCCCTGCTGGCTTTGATTACCAGGAAGAGGGTTTCATTTCCATTCCCCACTTCCCTTCACTACCCATCACCTTCTGCTCCAACCAGGAGATGCCCTGCAGTCCTGCACACAGGCCTCAGCCCATCTCCAGCTCTGCCACCTGGTACTTGGCAACCCAGACAGAACAAACCTTAGCTGAAGGCTGAGAGCTCTTGCTCTGAGCAGGTCACAGGCTGACAGAAATGGACTTGACACCACAGGTTTTGTTTGATGGTTTCTACTGTGCCTTCCCACCAGAGGAACAGAAAGCCAGGACACCCCAAAGCTGGCTCTCAGCTGTGTGAGTGTGACAGTATGCAAACTTCAGAGGGAAGAGGGTGAAGATGCGAAATTTTTGTCAGTCATTTGGACGGTGCACAGCTGGCTTGTGTCAGGGTGCTTTCCTCTCTCTCCCTGGTGATTGTTTCATCCAGAGCTTAAGGTGTAAATGTGTCTCCTACCCACACTGCCCCTCACCTGCAGAGAAAGAGCTCCCAAGCCAAGTTTGAGAGGTATTTCAGAGCATGTCAGAAGAAGTGTACAGGAACTCACTTCTTTGAAACTGCTGACATTATGGAGGATGAAAGAAGCTTCAAATTTCCAGGGTTCCAGCCTTATAGACACTGAGAAAAAATAAATCCCTTAAAAGAAAAGAAACAGAAGGAGGGAAACTGCCTATCAATGTATTTAGAAGTTAATATATTTAAATCTCTTGAGGAAGGAAATAGTTTGGGAAAGTGACAGTAAAAAATAGAAGACTGAAAATAAGTCTGATTTTTCTGATATGTTTTAATTTTATTTTTCTTAATGAGAAACATGTTCTGAAATAAGTATAATCTACAAAAGCAATACGATCTATTCACCAAAAGCAAGAAGTTAGGAAAATACCATCTAGAAACAGTCTGGCCAAAATTTAATTTGTTTTCAGAGACTGTACGTGTTTATCATCGGCAATAGGCATCCCATTACTGCTTTTGCCACCAACCAATAACAGAAATGCATGTTGGTTTTTTATTATTCAATAATAGCCTTCCTTACAAGACAGAATTACTGAATCCTAGAACTGGTACTGTAAATCTCAATAATCCATGCAACCCTTTTAGCCAAACGGGATGTTTGAAAGAAATCTAGAATAGCTCTACCAAACTGAGGGCAGCTTTATTTCACCTGCTGGTGTCTGCAAACACAGAGCTGGACAGCATCTATCACTGGCTTTGAGAAACACTGGAAATGAGAATAATAATGCTGCACTACCTGGAGTAGATGGGCAAGCCAAGCCAGCAGAGCTGTGACCAGACCCAAGTTATCTCTGCAGGGTGCCCAGGTCTATGGGCAGGGACTGGGCACAAATTAAAGCAATTGCCAGGTTTCTCTGCCTTGTGCCATGGGGCATCCAGGCATATTTTAGGACTAAAACGAGACAACAGTACTGAATGCTTTCAAATTGTAACCAGAATCTAGCTTAGAACCAGAATCTAGTTTAGATACATTGTTTTACATTATCTTCTGACCTTGCTTTTGCCACAGGAAAAAAAAAGCTCTGAAAACCATGTTTGCATACTTAAATGAGAAAAGGAACTGTTATGCCCTTGTATTTTTTATTTCTGAAGGTCTTAAGGGAGGAGTGAGAACACGCATTAAATGAATAGCTTAATAGACTGTAAACAACTAAAGCTTCACCTCTTGCAAAACTATAGTCCCTGTGATTAATGTTTCAGGAATTATATTAAAGTGCAATAACTTTCCCTGTAGACTGGTGATACCCAGGAGAAAAGATTGCCTGCCTTGAATGACACCATGAAATTTGATTTGTGTATTCTAAAGAAAGAAATAACAACCTGTTAATTTAGATAGATTTCTTAACAAAAGCAGCATCTTCCTGTTTTGATCAAAAATTAAACAATAAAAATGAAGAAGTCAGGCTGCCTGACTGCATGAAAGAAAGGGAGAAGCTGCATGAAATAGTCCTCTCTTGTAATTAATAATAAAAAATTGACAGGCATTACATCTGCTCTGCACCTTCCAGTATCGTGACTCGGAACTGTACTGTAAAAGCTCTACAGATTGCTAACAGCTCCTTTCTTTAAGGGTTGTTTGTGCTAATAAAAACTTATGAACTGAGTAAAGAAGAATTTAGGGCATCAGTCACCACTGGATTAAGATAACATCTCAGAAACTTCAGGGGTTGTGGAGTTTGCCCTTACTCTCTGGTGCTTGCTCACCACTCAGACCAATAATCAGGCATGTGCTGGCTGACGCTAATTTTTAGGGCACAGACTCCAGCAGGCTTGTTAACAGTAGAGGAAAATCCATAAATTAAGGTTACCTGCAGCATGCCCACACACAGATGCAATCAGCACCAAAGCAGAGCTCCAGGCAGAGGTGCCCTTGCCCAGCTCTGCCCCTGGCAGGGTGAGCCTGGCTCTGCCCAAGTGCTGCACTCTGTTCCCATGGCAGCAAGCTCCAATTTCACCACAGGTTTAGCAGCTCTGTTCTGCACCACAGTCACTGATTAATGCCATAACCCTTGACTCCTTAACCTCAGCAGTGACAAAACAGAAGGCTCTGGGCTTACAGCCCCAAATTTTAAATTGGTTTAAGGATGGTCCTTCCTGTGGGGCAAGGGTGGGACTTGCAGAGATGTTTTGTATGAATAAAGATAATTTTTACCTCTCTTAGCCTTTTTTGAAATTTAGTAGCAATAGAAAAGTAAACAGGTAACTGCTCTAGCACAGCCTTAAATAATTCAAAGGATCACACTCTTTGCCTACCTGAAAAATTCAGAGCAGACCCTATAACAGTAAAGTTTTCAATCAATTCTAAAATCATAAGAATACAGAAGATAGATGACACTAAAACTTAATTTATTTTACATTTGGCAGAATTTAATAGAGCCTGAATGATCCTCTCAGAAAACTGAAACAGGAGCACAAGTTTTAAATAAACTTCTTCTGGGCACATCTGCAGGGAACAGTTCATGATCAAGCAGCCCTTGAAATTTCTCATGCCATTTGCTGTTACTGCAATGCACAAGTTTTAATCACTGCAAGGAGCTTCAGCTGTGCCTAGGAGTTATGTTTTTCCTAGTGATCCTAACTGGAAAAATCCTGAAAAAAGCAGGTCATGGCACCAGGGGGGCTCAAACAACTCCTGTGCTTCCAGGGGGGTGAGGCCAAGCAATGCTGCAGAGCAGAAGTCAAATGTTCAGATGGCTCTTGGCAAGGAAGAAACTAGAGCAAGGTGTGGGCCAGCCAGGCTGTGCTTGCAGCCCACAATTCACCCAGTGCACGGCCCAGGACAGCTGTTTCCACATCTGCCTTTCCCAGGCAACACCAAGAGCTCAGGGACTGCAGCCAGGCCCCCTCTCTGCCTGGCCTTGGCACAGCAGGGCACTCCTGGAGCACAGGGACACACACCAATCCCTTGGGACAGATCTGCTGGCAGAGACAACCCAGAGTGGCCTCTTCCAAGTACAAGGGAATACTGGCTACATTCCAAAGCTGTACTGGTACCAAACAACAAGATGGGAGGAGACTTATACTTTAAAACATTGATTTTTTCATTTTGCAAAGGGCAGAGAGTAGCAGGTAGGACTGAGGTGGCAGAGCCATCTGGGCAGCTCTGGGCTGTGGGGCTGGGCAGGGAGGCTGAGCTGCCCAGGCCACCCTGGGGCTGGGTCACAGAGCACTCAGAGGGCACAGCCCAGCATGGCACAGCCCAGCAGGCAGCAGCACCCTGCTCTGCCCTGAGAGGATGGCAAGGAGAGAAAGCCTGCTATTTAATGTAAAACCAAGCCTGGAGAGCAGAAGAAAACTGCCTCTCTACTGTGTAGGCTTCTCAGGAGACTGCAGCAGGCACTGCCCCCCAGCAGCTGGAAGAGCAGCCATGGGCACAGCCACAAACCCTTGAGGACATTCACTGCTGGCTCCAGGAGCAGCTGCTGTCTGCTCATGTGCCAGTGGCTCAGTCACAGCAAGCTGGCCCTGCTTGGCACAGTTCACAGCCACTTGCTGCAGCCATGGCCCTTGGATGCACGAGCAGCTCAACTCTCTGCTGCAGCACTGCTGCTCCCCTCAGCCCTGGGGTCTGACCCAATTATTGCCAGTTTTCAGTTAAGTTACTTAAGGCATGAAAAAACCCCCAACAACCAAGTGGAAGGGTAGCAGAGGGAAGCCTAGTTGGTTTTGCCCATAATCTTAGAGCTACATCTCTAATTCCAATCAAAAATTATTCTTTTACATGATTGTCAGGCAGAGAAAGCTACTGCCAGCATTTGATACCCTGGTTCTGAGCACTCACAGTACCTGTTTAAAGTAGCAAGAAATCAGCACCCACAGCAGTTAACATCCCATGGACAGTATTCCATTGTACATTCTCTCCTCATTCTTCTCTGTCATCTTTATCACACAGGGCTTGTTTTGACAATATAGCTCGTTTTTATGCAGGAATTCTATGTACTTTTTGTTCAGATTTTCAGATTCAGTCAGTCACTATATCCTCGAGCTGGGCGTAACATCAACATAAAGTAACAAACAGAACTCAACAATCAAAACTGTTTTCTCTTTCTTAGAAGGAGAAGTCATACAGCATGGTTCCACCAAGGAGATTAACAGAAGAGTGTTCACTATCAGTTATGCATTAATAGAAAATTACAACTCTTGAAGTGGAATGGATCTAAAGACCAAAAGAAATATGAATTTGGCTATTCAATCTGAAGTTTGAGCATTACTGTTTCCAAATAAGAATGAGAACTGAAACTACTTCATGTCAAAGGCACTATTAAAACCTAAACCAATGCTCAGTGACACTGCATCTATAAAACAATCATTTCTTATCAACTCGCACATTCCTTTTCAATTCACCTTCCTACATGCATGCATCTTTCCCCACACCTGTAAGAAGAAAAGTCACTTATATTTACCTGTATGGTCATAGCAGGGGTGCTACCAACACATTTTTCCCCAGACCAAAGTATTAAGACCATCCACAGAACAGCAATTGGATACTTGCTCTGTGCCTCCCCCAGAAATCATGCATGATGGGGCTTTCCCCACTGCTTCATTCTCCTTTATTCCCTCATTGATAGTAACTATTCCTTCCACATTACAAACAGCATAGATACAGACACAGCAAAAAAAAAACAAACAATTAAATAATGACAAAGAATGCTTCCCTATTTCTGAAAATATGTGAAATGAAATTACATAATTCCTGATGTGATGCATATTCAAATTTATGATATAGAATTAGTTTAAAAATGAGCTAATAAATAAGCTAATGAAACATTCCCAAACCAAACTGGTATCATGTTAGGTTTCTGAGGTTTTCACCAAACCTGAGGTAATTTTCAGGAGGTAAGGATGATTTCAGCAACTTAGGTGGTAATGTAGTTTGGGCCAAAAGAAAGAACAGCAGCTGTTTCAGTTGAGCTCTGCATTTGAATTTCCAGGGTTTGTTGCAACCCCTATAAACTCAAGACAAAACTCAGCTGGTGTGAACTGAAACAAGATGTTTGAGTGAGAAAACTGCCAGTGGAAACCACTGAGCCTGAGAATCAAAACCAGGGCTTGGGCCTGCACTGCACAGATGTCTGGCCAGCCTGATGCAAATGTTAGGCTTTTTTGCACAAAATTCTAAGCCCAACTATATTTTTCACCAAAAGCAATGGTTTAGGGTGCAGGGAAATAAATTAATTTGAAATGGCATCTCCCAATGAGCAAAGAAAGATCATGGACCCAGCAAGGGCAAGGAAATTACCTTTGCATATTTAGTTTTCAAGAGCTGGAGGAGAGAATGAGAGAAATGGAGCTGTGGTCACAGTGGGGAAGTTTTTTTAGGAGCACAAGCAGTGTGGCTCAGGCAGCTTGGGGGAGTGCTGGAAGATTTCGGAAGGTGCACAGATTCCTTTCTCATTAATGAAGGGGCCCTGACTCCAGCTCTGCTGAGCTGGCTCTGAGTGCAAGGCTATTCAGCTCCCTGCTTTGATTGAAAGCATCAGTCTGTTACTTATGAGCTCTCAGAAGCTTTCCTTTTAATGGGAAGTGGGGGGAAGGGGCAAGAAGATGGCTGGAGGAGGGGAAGGAAAAGATGGGTGGCAAAAAACGCTGGTGGCTGAACATGGGACTCAAGGGATTTGCAGGACAGGCTTTGGGGAAGGGTTAAAAGCTCAAAAGGTGAGCTTTCCTGGGCTGATTCTTCTCTCATTATTCACCAACATGTTAAGAAACAAACTGCATATTCAATCAACCCTTAACCTCTTCTCATAATCTTACAAAATTATTTATTCAGCTAGCATGGAACTAAAAAAAATTAATTTATGGTTTGCAATTATTTTTTTCTGGTAGATATCAGCTGTATTTTAATAACACTAAAAAAAACCCTAAATAAACCTAATCCTGACATCTTTCCTGCTGCAACAGGGAACATGCAGCCTGCTGTTCCAAATTGCAGACAGTCACGAGCTCTCGTCAGACTTTGTGTGGGCTTGAAATGTTCCTTTAGTCCCTTGCAGCTGAAAACTGAGCACAAATTATCACTGAAAGGATATGAAAAATTCTGCTGGGACATTTGCCATAGCTGTACAGGAATGCTCCTCAAAGCAATCAGAAAAGGGAGCAAATTACTTAGCTCAGGTTTGAGGACTGTATTGACAGCTAGCTGTTTCTAAAAAACTTTACTTTTTCATCTGGAGAAAAAGGCAAAAACTCACTGATCAAGCTGTATTTTACTGGTTTTTAATCTGTTGCCAATGAAGAGATATCAGCCACTTCTGGTCTGTGAAAACTTTGCTTATCTTCTAAACTGAGCAGAGATCTTGGCAGGAAGCTGAATGGGCAACTTCAAGATAAATCTAAGTACTTCCTATGTGCATCAACCTGGGATGCAACTTCAGTGCTGTAACATTTGGAGTGCTGTGCTGGATTCAGTGCTTGAGCCCCTAGGTGTGTACACTATTAGTAGTCACTTTTACAGAGATGGCATATCCACAGTTTTTAAAAAAATTAGCAAAATCTTTAAATTTTTGCTTTTGGTGAGGTAATTTTTATCTGCATTAAAAACGCAAAATGTATGCAGAATCAGACTTTGAACCAAGTATATCAATACAAGATAGAGGAAGGAAAAATAAGGAAAAATAGTAATCATAAAAAGATCATTTTGCTCAGTAATGAAAATAGGGGCTTGTGATCACAAGCAGCACCAAAGAGAAAGGAGAGATTAAGTAACACTAAACATCAACCTTTACCTGGGGTCACTCAGATGAGTTCTGTTGCCTCTACAAGTTTTGTGCTAATACTCAGATCTTGCAGCATTGGACATGATAACCTATGGCACCCCTTCCCCAGGATTACAAATGTATTATCATTTATTTTTGAAAGAAAACAGTGGAATATCCCAATATCACTAACCAAACAATATTTCCTCACTCTTTAAAGCACACACATGCATACACCACAAGAACAATGCTAACTTCTGAATTGATGCTCTTTGATGTGTGAACATACGAGACAATTGGAGACATTCCAATTATCTCCAGTTCAAAGTTAGGCCAAAATTAGAAGCAGTTATGAATAATGGATTAGGTTTTAGTAGAAATGGCACTGCTGCACAGAATAAAGATGAGAGTTTAGCTTAGCTGTGAATATGTGAACCAGGTGAGCCACACTGCTTCCTTAAACAGACACCTTGGAATTGCACATCCTCAGAAGTTCAATTAACAAAACACATGTCAAAGCAGGGGTTTGTGACAGATTGTAAAGTGTTTTTAGATGCAATTCTGATGTTTTCAGGATAAAATTAGAAGCAAAAGTTCCTTATGAAATTGGGGTTTTTTGGAGGGTTTTTTTAAAGAAATAACCATGCCAAAATCTTGTCATTTACCATAGCACCCTAGGAGTCACTACCCAGGCAAAACATGTATCTTGATCAGCCAACAGGGAGATAAGCACCAGCTCAGATCAAAGGGTGCCTAAGCAGGCTGTTTCCATTCATTGGGAAATTTTCCTGACAATCTAGCATTTTCATTAAAGAGTAATAATCTTCCAAGTAGTAATGCTTCTATAGCTGGGTAAGTTATTTTTGCTTGGATGTCTATGCTACATTGCAGAAAAAGATATGGGGTGAGCATTCCGTTGTTGCATTATATTAATGTAATTCTACTTTATTTTGTGGATTCTGTGAATTTTGGAGCTCAGATGATCATCACGATAGTGCAAATTGTAGGAATGGGGAGATATATGTGGCTAGTTCTTTGGCTTTGCACTCTTATCAGAGACCTGTTTTCCTTGGCTTACTTTACTGTCTCCAGAGTTGTGTCTAAGTGTGGGCAGTGCCAAGTTAGGCAGTGGTTGGCATTCAGGCTCAGTGCCTTGTTATTCACAGTTTTGACAAGGGTAGCAGACAACAGGCCAGAGATGATCTTTTATGGTTTGTGCCCTGCTTTCTGTGTGGTTATTTACAGATGCCCTTGCTGAAATCCTGTGTTAATCCTGCCTTCCTTCACCAACCTCAGTTTGAGTCTGCCAGTATTTTGCAAACTATAAAAATGAAGTGGTTACATAAAACAGTCAGTGTTGTCTAGATTTTTAGAAGCAGTAAAAAGCTTCAGTAAAAAGGAAAAAAAATATTTTGCTCAATAGACCCACTGAGAACTGCAAAACATCAAGCAGCCATTTCACCAAATTCATAGAACATCCATTACATAAGTTAATTAATAGCTAATATGAATTATTATGTATCATGCAACGCTAAGGCCATTCAAGACTTTCATTTACTTTAGAAAATAACTACCAATAAAAAGCATATTCAATGCTTTTCACCTTTTGCTTTAAAATTACAATTCTGTTTCTAGAAGCAACTGCTCCACTTGAACAAACCCTTCTTTACTTCAATAGATGTAGGTGTGAGTGGGAGTATGTGTTTTATTTTCATCTACCAAGGACATGCAGCACAACTGTGTTCAACTTGCAACACAGGTGTTTAAAATGCCAACACTTGAGTGCCTCTCCAGTCTCAAATTTCTCCAGCATCACTGAATTTTTATACCAAAGAAACAGCAGACTCAATAAGGAACATGGTAGAAATTACAATGTGATACACCCCCTTTCCTGGACTGCACAAAGTATAATATGACAAGAAATTCCTCAGTCTTCTTATCACGGGGATTTGATGCAGGCTGGGGGGTTATCATGGGAGAATTTTGTGTATAATGTTTTATATTATGGTCCTAATTATTCTTAGAACAAGATGAAATGATAGAATACAGTATCAGGAAGAAAATGGTTGTGATATGTAAATCTATAAAGCATTTATGCTGTAAATGGACAAGAGAGTATTTCAGATCTCCCTAATTGAAATTGGACTAGATTTTATTAAGGAATTTGCAAAGATAACTGTTTAAATAACTTATTGCATTTGCAATACTTCATGTGAAACAAGCTGCATTTTTTACTTTGGTATTATTAGTTCTGAACCAGCTGCCAGTGGGATGCCTTGTAAGTTTAGGATTTCTAGCTTGTCTTTGCCATGCATATATTCTGTGGGAGCCACAAGTGAGAAAATAGGAAATTATAAAATACTCATAGGGAACTAGTCTCCTACACAAGAAAAAGAATGTGCTCTTCAGTGAATATTCCCAAATTAACAATCAGTGCTGCAACACTGTTAAGTCATTATGCTTAAGCAGCTTCATTTGGAGGCAAGACACTTTGAAGCTTTTTTCATGTATACAGATTTTAAAGAAGTAAGAGTAGTACCTGGCCAAAATCCTCATATAATTGGGGAAGTTAAAGGCATTATGAATAGAGGGGCCAGGAAATCTGCCAAGACATGGAAAGATTTTACTTTTAAACCACCAGCTGAAATACCAGTCAAACAGTAGGTAACTATCAGTTCAGGATACACAGAAGCACCAGGGAGGGACAGGATGGCAGGGAAATTAAGTAATTTTTTAATTTTTTTTCATTCTTGCTATCAAAAATAATTGAAATATTCGTAACATATTTTAATTTTTATGCAATGTGTGTGTATATGAGCTTTACATAACATTTTACAGTTTGTATGTAGAGTGCTGTCTGTTTGTTTCAAGACTTTACAGAGAGAAAACCAAATAACAGAGCTGACTGTATTTTCCTGGGCAAGGGGAGACCATATTTCTGAACACCACTGAGTGCTTTATTACAATTACTGCAGCCATGTCTTAGTGACAGCTATTCATTCCACAAACCCAGCATATATCTCTACAGCTTCTCTCCTCAGCTATATCAACAATCTGCATCTGTTTCTACCTTGTCTAGATCAGGAGAAAAAAAGGTGGTTAGGAAAGTATACAGGGAAAATAGCATCAAGGACTACAGCACTTTCCAATTCCTACAGAGATCACAGACTTCTGAGATCCAGTCTAAAAAAATGTTTTACTAACATGAGCATGGATTTTAGGGAGCTTTGGTGTCCCTGAACAAATGAAAATAAAAAGTCAACAACAACAAGAAAACCACCAAAACAGAGAAATCCACCCACAGCCAATCTTAGCACAAGTCTCTAAACCTGACCTGAGCCGGGCTGTGCCACGGCGAGCACAGCTTTGCTGTGAGAGAACAGAGCCTCATGGGGAACACAAGTGAGCAACAGAAGGAACAAGCTTCCCCAGGGGAAATAGGATCAGTTTTAAGTTTCCCACATGCTCGTGCCTAGGGAATCCCCTTTGAAGTTGCTGGCTGACATGACATCTGTTTCATGCCACAGCAGCAGCTGTGGGGTTGAAATCCAGACTCATCAAAACATGCGTGGCTCTTGAATTCACTGTTTTTGTTTTGCACCATCTGAGTCTTCCTCTGGTCAGGAGGCAGAAGAATATCAATTGTTAAGTTTAAGTAAAATAATAAAACAACCTCCCTAACTGATTTTTAATTCTGGCACAACAAACTTGAAAAGGCAGACAAAAGGATGAAAAATCCAATAATATCCTCCTGACAAAAAATAAAAGTACTCCCCCTGCCCCTAAAAAAAAATGTACAACTAGAAATTATTGAAACTTGTTATCCTATGACTTAGCAAACTTTTAGGTGAGTGTCAAAGCAAACAGGTTCAATGAGCACATTGTTTTTTCATCATCAGCTATTTGGTTTGTGGCTTGACCAGCACAGACCACAGGGAAAATAAAAGCTCTAGGAAGACAATAAATCTTTTCTTTGTAGTACACTTACATTTATGTTCTTATAAAGATACTTTCCTAAAGGTCTGGGCCAAAGTAGCTCAGTCATGTGAATTCTTTGACTGACTCATGTCAAGATGTTTCAGCAAAACAGAAGATTAAGTAATTGATCGCTTAATATCACTAGTACACAGATAATTAATTTATTTTCTTTTTACTTTCAACATTTATGTATCTACAGCAGGGAGTTTGTTCACCTGCAGAACAGTCCTCAGCCTAACCCAGTGCAAATTTGGGCACATAGAGCCATACTACTTTAGAGCTTCAGGTTCAATAGTTTATGCTTGAATAGCCTGAGACTGTGTCCTGGGATATGCAAAATAGGATAAACATACATGTAAATGAAACAATAACATCTCTTCTGTACCACCCAGCACCAATTCACTACACAGTTTGTGATGTGATAGTGTCAGTCCTTCCCAAACTATGCTAAAGATCACTGTAGGTGAGAGAAAAATTCTTATAGATAAAACTAAGCTTGGGAGCTCATCCCTTTGTTCACTAGCTCTTGTTAGTCATCAGAATGTTTCCTTAAAAATTTATTTTGAATACTTAATTTGCTGGCAGCCTTTTGCTAAAATTATACCATATTTAACTATTTTCCCAATACTTCTCCATATATTTTCCTCATGATATTGTCAAGACTACCACACCTTGATTCTATTCCAAATAAAGACATTAGAATTAAACCAACAGCAATTAAGAGCCCTGGAAAATGAGCAGACTTCAGACTACTGCAAAACTCCCCCAGAAACTGCTGATGAACTTCTTGGCAGTGTCAGCAAAAGGAGCCCAAGCAATAGATGTTCATGGGAACTGAATTACTTGCAGTAACTCAGCTAAGACAAGACACATCACATATTTAATAGAAATGCTTTTAAACTAATACAGCTGCAGGTGAGTTACTGCAAATGAGCTCATCAGCCCAGAACTTCTCTCCATCAGCTCAAAAATGAAATCTGTAGAACCAAAGAGAATGAAAACTGGGGGAGAAAAAATGGATCCCATAACTGATTGTAATGAATCTTCCAAAATACCTGTGGGAATGCTAACAGTGTCACTGTCGTAGTTTCTGCTAAAGCAAACAGAAGGTTGACTAATCAAACTGGCAATTTTGATCTGTTAATTGTGATGCCCTAAAGCTTATAACACTAAAAATAAACTCATTTTTTGTTGAGCTAGTTAAAAAGAAATAGCAACCCACGTGCATTCACAAAAATACCATATCAAGAAGATTGACATCAGCAGACATGCAGATTTTTCTTCCCCTGGGCACCAAATTGCTGATGTATGTACGTGCTTCCTCCTTGGCATAATTCATTTTCCCTTTCTGCTCAGTGGCAGGGTCTTGGAATGGCTGGTGTCACAGCAAGCATGAATATGCAAGTAAAGGGCACACAAGCTAGGATAAGTGCAGAAGTCCTTCATCTTGAACCCAGTCTTGAGCCCAGTTTAAAATAGAATATCAGTCGTTTTAAAATAGTCAACTTTAAAAGGCCTGAGATAAAATTAATATAAAGAGTGCCTATTACACTAACATGCTTCTGTAATTCCTTGCTGGAGTCAAAATGAGACTGAATCACAAAGCAGTTAAATAGGGGGATTTGTGCCTTTTCTGCCCTTTCTTAAAAAAAAGTGAGAAGGCTCCATCAGCTCCTGAAAACACACAAATTGCCATTTATGTATAACATGTTCTAGCAGCTTCTTTAAGCAGAGCAGGCCCAGCCTACATCTTTCTCTGATATCTTTTCCTTTAGTCCACTCTCTAAATCTCCTCTGCCTTTATATGAGCTGAGGTCCTCAGCCTCCTGTAAGGGATCTCTTGTTACATCCTTGATGCAAAGCAGAAGTATCAACCCTTTATATTTGTATTTTATTTAATCAAAGCTGATTGATCCAGTTTTTCCTAACTGAATATTCCTTAAATCTTAATCAGCAGGCAAGACAATTCCTAAAAACTACAGATTTCTATGATTAGAGTATCTATGAAAACCAGGAATCCAACAGACTAGTGGAATTCTTTTGGCAGCAGTGCCAAAATAGCCATTAAAATCTCAGTAGTTAATTAACAGCCACACGCCAGTAACACAGGCAACTCATGTCAGGTTATGTTAAATCTGTTATTTTGGCAGAGGCACTAAAATGCCTGGGGATTAGCACCATGTCCTCTCTAAATCCTGGGGAAGACCTTTCCTTTCAGTCCAAGGGGGAGCTACAGGACCCAGCATCAGGGAAAAATCTGTTTCACCCTGCCCAGCAGAGAGCTCTTCTCAGTGGTGTCACAGAGCTGCCCTTATGCCAGTGAAAACACAGTTTGCTCCACAGATACAGAACACAATTTTCACAACTGGTTTCCCCTTTCAGACAGAACTAAAAACAGACATAGCAACAAACATCTTAAGTTGCTCCTATATTTTCATCTTGGTTTGCTCTTAAAATTGCTGGATACCTAAGGGATAGAGCTGGTCAGGACCCCTTCAACAAAACATTTTCAAAATAGAAAATGCCATTTTCAAAACTACAATACTCGTTGGCTCAGGCAAAACTATTATGTGGGAAGATCCCTCATGCCCCAGGTCAGAGAGAGGGAACAAAGGCATAGTCACTAATAATCAAAGACTGCTGGCTAGCATGCTCAACCTTGTTTCAAGCTTATAAAGCTTTGCTCAGTTCAGAACCACAATTTGAAACTCTTTCCTCCCACTCCCATCTGTTGCCAAGTTATTAATGTGCCATCAAGTTATTCTGCAGCATGAATCTCTGAAATTTAGAAGTCTTCAAATTCATCTAAAAGTGGTTTGAGAACAGCTTTCAAATCTGAAAATTTGTGTGCAACAAGGAAACCTTGAACACTTGTGCAGCCCTATGAACAAAACCAGAACCCAAATGCTCCTTGAACAAAGGCACCTGAGGCTTTGAATCTCTTAACTTCATTCTACTCCTTTAGTCTTTTATGAAGTCTTACAAATGATCCCAACTAACATGAGCCCATGTAAAAACCCTATCTAAGACCACTGTTGTGGAGTTTAATGGCATTTCCTGGACAAATTCCTGATCTCAAGTCCAGATAAAAGGGCTCAGTCTACAGCCAAGGCCATAAATCCATAAAACCCATGAACGTAACACCCATTTTTAATTGAGCATTCTTTTTTGAATTCCAAATGACAGTATCAGGCTGTATATGCCCTAAAGCCTTCCACAGTGGCAAGAAGCAGAACACAGTGCTGTAACCTGCAAAGGTGGTGGGCATGCAGCCGGGTTCTGCACCAGTGGGACATGTGCAGGATGTAACATGCACACACTGTCACCCTCTATGTCCTGGCCACTTGCAAAAGCTCTGGAGAGCTCTGGGGAACAGCTGAGACTGCCCCTCCAAGTTAGAAACAAGGTGAGGCATAAACCCAGCAGCGCTTCAAAGACCTAAGCCATGTGCTGTATTCATCCTGTGTGCATAAAAAAGGGAGGGAATGGACAGATGAAGACTCGACCCTGTGTTGGTATTTAATCAACACTATGAACAATGCCATACACCATTAGGTTCATTTTCAATGCCAATTCCTGTGGCTTTGTCCCTCTTTGTTTCCTTCAATGCAGATGCTGGGGCTTTAAAGCATGTTGACATACTCTGTTAAACGAAACCAAATGTTCATTATTAACAGACTTGTGTGGAAGGTGACCAAGGGAGGGACTCGAGTAGCTTGACAATGAAAGCTCCAAGGACAGCATTTCTCAGAGAGCCCCTTTATAATTGACTTTATAACCTCAGATCTGCTTTAATGACATTTGTAATGACTGACTTTTCTTAAGTACAATTACATTTAAAATATATACACAGGCACATTTAAACAAGTTGTTTCCAAAATATTGTTACTTAAGACGAGTAGAAAAAATTCAGATTTCTTCTTCCCCAACTCTCTTTATAATCTTCACTCTCACATTGATCTCTCCTTCATTTTCATCCATTTTTCTTTGCTAAAATTCCTTGTTTTTACCAAGATATTGACCAGCAATTTTCCACTGAAGATGAGATGTAACTGTACTGGGAAACTGTATTACAACACAGTAAAGCAAAAGCTTACTGCCCAAATATAAAAACATACAAAGTAACTGCATGAATGCAAAGTAAAAGCATGAAAATACCATATCAGCATCTCACAGATGAATACTGAGGGCACAGTGGGATTAAAAAAATTTGTCAGTCAAGTGCCCAGAGCACAAGCAGGAACAGAACCCAAACACTGCAAGTGTCAATCCAGGTGGTTAATCACAGGTAATGGAAGGTGTTAGGGTGATGCTGGCCAGAGGCAGGGAGGCACAAGGAGCCCTGAAGGCTGAGGCAGGCACGGCGTGGCTGCTGCTGACTCACTCTGCAGCAAGATGCTGCTCTGACCAGCTCAAGTGAACCACAGCAGCATTGCCTCAAAAGCAAGCCACAGAACCAGAACAGGCTCTGCTGCTGATTAAACTGCTCTCGGGAACACCCACCAGCAACATGAGGCAATGCCTGATGGAAGCATCTTCAAAATGCAAGCAATTTGCTGAGGAACAGAACTTACATAACTACAAAAACAATTAGACCTCAGAGTTTCTGTATAATAGATTTCAACACTCGGAATATAGATAGCTAAAGGTCATCATCCACACTTTACAGAAGGGAAATGAAATGAAATGATAACATGATTCATCTGCTACATGCTGTACAAGGCCTTCAGCTACTCTGATTTGTAAAAACCACCTTTCCAACAAGACTGCACAACACAGTGTCCCCAAAACCAAGCATCATGTATCCTAGGAAAGGAAAAGATATTTTACTGAGCTTTTATCCTAGCACACCCCCCAACATTTGTATAAACATACAAATGTGTATGTTTATACGTGTATGTTTAAATGTATATGTTTATATTTCTTGTTTATATGTGTATAAATAAGAAATATACATGCATATGCTCCTTTACATACACATAGAAAAGTCTAAACAGACTCTGCTGGACTACTGAGTGAAAAAATATGGAAAAACACCACAGAATAGATACACATCTCAGAGAAGAGAGAGCATGCCTAGCTAGCACAGTTTTCCTTTATTTTATCTTAATTCCTACATTTCTTAGTTCCACTGACAAGACAGATCTAATTTCTGATGTCACTAAAACCAACAAAACCCCAAACAAACAAAAAAGATCAGGGGTTGTTTTTACAACAGATTGAATCTGTGACTAGAGCTCAATTAACTAGGTATGTTTTGCTAAGATTAATGGACATATTCTTCTAAAAGTCTCAGCAAATGTTTGAGTAAGGTTAGAAAACAGATTAGCACAGAAACGGCATGAAAAACAGGCATTGGATTTCATTCTTACTTATTTGCAGGTTTGCTGGTGTTGCTCCTAGCCATAAATACTAGTTGAGGTATTGAAAGATATTCATAGCATTCAGAAAGAAATACTATCGTGTTATACAGTGAGAGACTACAAGCTCTTACCTTCTGCTTTTGGTAACTTTTTGTAAAGAGCTTCAAGATGTTTGAACAAGACTTAACAAAACTTGTCCCTCACCTCCTGTGGGTCACCTTTCCATTTCCCTGACCATTACACAGCGGCAGTGCAGCCACCACTCCCTGGATTCCAGCCCAGGACTGCTGCCTGGAACCTGCTCGGTGCCCAAGGCAGGCAGGGGCTGCAACTGAGCAGAGCCTCAGCACAAACGGGCATCAGGTCTGCTACAGCACCTGCACACTGCACAGGTTGTGGAGTACAGCTAAGAGCCAGGATTGAGCACAGCAGACTTGGCAGGGGGGGGGGAGACATGACTTTTCTAGTAGTTGTTTAAAAGAAAAACTAATTTTAAATAAGGAAAATAATCTCTATAGCAGAACTGCTAGAATTTGGAAGCCAAAATGAATTTAGTAAGCAAGCAGTAAAGATGAGTTGCTACATGTCCTTCTAAAATTAACGTGTGTTTAGGATGGATGACAGTGCTTGTCCTCAAATCGTGAGCAACCATGAATCTGTTCCTTACACTCCTGAGTACGTGCATGTGCCCAAATTCGTTTGCCGTGCCCACCTACCTAGAGTGGCGTACCTACCTCCAAAAAGGCTTTTCCTACATTAATCACCATGGAAACTAGAGAAGCCTTCTGCTACATATTCAAACACAGCAATCGAATAAATAATTTGCATAACAAAAATAAATCTAAATAATGACTGGAGACAATGTAGCAACCAGTAAACCATCCCAATTCAAGTAAAATGAAGAACAGGACAAGAAGGGGAAAAGGTTGTGTGGCAAAAGGCTGAAAAGATGGCAGCCCTCAGCTGCTCCTGAGTACAGGTGAGGGACTCTGTGGGCTAGACTGATGCACCTCGCAGCCTTTCCAAGGGAGATCAGACTCTATACAGGACCCGTGCCCGTGTGTGATACAGCAGGGGCTGGTCCCGCGTCAGCCCTACGGCTCGGCACAAGCCCAGGGATATCAAACTGGCTCAGGCAACTAGAAGAGAAACAACTCCGACAGAGAGAGGAATAAAATCAATTATCAGCGGGCAGGGCTGGGCGGCCGCGCTCCCGAGCAGCGTCCCGGCCCCGGGAGCGCTCCCCATGCACGGGCACACGCGGGGGCAGCGCGGGGAGCCGGGCGGGCTGGCGGCTGGAGAACGCGTATCAGGGGGGAAAACACAGAAAAGGGAAAAACCAAACCAACCAAAAAAAACCAAAAGCGGTGAGGAGAGGGAACCAGCCCTCCCACCCCAGACCACGCGGAAAGATGGAGCGTTCCCAGCAGAAAGGTGCCCGGCCGCCCCCGCCCGGCGCCGTTTGAACGGGCCCCGCCGCCGCTCAGCCAACGGGGCCCCGCGGCCGCCCTGACGTCAGGCGGGCGGGCGGGAGCGGCGGCGGGCGGCCGGGGCTGTCAGAGCCCACAGCCCGGGCCCCGTGCCCGTCCGCCCGCCGGGAGCGCCGCGCCAGGAAGATGAGGGTAAGCGCCGCTGCCCGAGCCGGAGCCGGCCCGGCCGCCACCTGCGGGGCACGGAGCGCCGGGGGCCGCCGGGAGGGAACCCCGTGAGCGCGGAGGGCACGGGTGGGCTTGGCGCGGAGCTGCCCCTGCGCCGGAGCCAGCGCCCCGCCGGGTCCCGCCAGCCAGCGGCTCCCGGGGCACGGCCGGCGGCAGGCAGAGGGCACGGCCGGCGGCAGGTGCTACCGGGGCTCTGCCGCAGCGATCCCGCCCCAGGAGCGGGGCTGGGGCGCGGGCAGCGCGGAGAGCGCCCCAGGATCGCGGGGTGGCGGCGGCGGAGCGCACTCTCTGTGCCCGGCCGTGCCCCGCTGTGCCCACCGTGCCCCGGCTGTGCCCGGCTCTGCCCGCTGTCCTCCCCGCAGGGACAGCCCCGGGAGCGCGGGGGCACCGCTGGATGCGGCACCAGGACAGCGAGGGCGGCGGGGAAGGGAGCGGTACAGGCTGCGCCCCAGAGGGGTCTTTAAAAACCGAACTGATGCAACGACGAGCGCCTTTCAAGGAGTTAAAAGGCTTGATGGCAAAAGCGGGGTACGTTTCCCGCTAAAGCATCGTTTCGCTGGGGATTTGTTTGGTGGTTAGGTTCGCTTAAAAGCTCTGTGCAACTTCAAGTTGTTGGCCAGAAGTGCTCATCACAGCCAGACCATCCTGAGCAGCAGCTTGGGGCTGGATTGCTATGGACCTTAAAAGGGAAAAAAGCAAATTACTGGCGAGTTACATAGTACAGATAGCGAAGCCGTTAGCTTCAGCCGTTTGTCGGTGTTATGTACTGCAAAGCTCAGGCCTAACAGATAAATCTGTAAAATACTGAGTAACCTCAATGTGCTTTTATGCAGAACTGTCATTTGTCATTTCTTTTGATGTGACATTAGATCCTGCCTTTTCTATTTTATTGGACTCTGTGTCCTGAACTTCTGAAACTGAGCTCCATTCCTCCTTGTGGCCTCCCTGGTTGCTATTAAACAGCTACTATATTTATCTTACGGGGAATTACACTTCCGTTGTGTCTCTTATCACGTACGTACGCAATGGTCTTTTGGTAAAAGCCACGAAACAGTTCTACTTATCAGCGTCATGCAAGTAAATCTGTCACTTTGATAAACAAGTTCTGTTAATATTGGTATTTTTTCCTCACAGTGCACCTAGCATTTATCAGTGCCTAAGAGGAGAAAAATGTTCTGTATTCCAGTTGTAAACATGAATGATTGACTTTGGAGAGTTTGAGAGGAAAAATATGCCTTGCATTAAAAAATTGCTCAGGAGAAGACTTAAGTGCAGGAGATGAGCGCAGTTAGAAACAGCTGTCAGGTTAAAGGTGCCGATAATGGCCTAATCCTTTTCATCTACATAAGTGCTTTTCATCTATGTCAGTATCTTGTCTCTTTCAGAGACAGTGAGACAGCAGCTCAAGAGTTAATGCTGCCTTCTTTGCACTTGATCTCCTAAACAGTCTTGACTGTTTCAGCAGCCAGGGGGAACTGTTTTGATGCTGAATAGCATTTCCAACCTTTACATACAGCAGCAGGATGTTTTGTTTAGCCTTCTGCATAGATTTAAGCTGTAGCCAATTTAAAACAAACAAGGAACCCCCTAGAGTTTACTCAAAGGCTGCGGTACAGTGATACAATTGCGGCCAAGGGAAGGGAGGTGCAAACCCTAAACCTTGGTGTGGTTTTTGTGTTGCGACAACAGGTTTGTATCCTAAGCAAAGATCTCCAAAGAGACTGTTTAAATTAGGCTTGCATATGACAGTATATGTCACAGTTCCACCCAGTTCCTGGTTTCATGTGCATGTTTAAAAAAAACGACAATTCTGATCAGACAGGATATCCCCTGCTGTTTCCAGAGATATCTACATGCAGAAGATGCCCTTGTGCTGAGACCTGGATTACATGTAGCTACAGAAGTGGTGCAGGATTTATCATCAGAAGTGAAGTATTTTGGCCAAAGATCTGACTTCAAAATGAGTAAAAATGGGAACATTAAAGCTTAGTATTTGTTTGTTTGCTCAGTAAGGCACCACTTGAGTATCTTGGAAATTCAGAAAGCATTCTGTATTTTCCTCTCTGTCTAGTTTTATGCATAAAGAACTAGGGGAAAACTGGGGAGAAGGAAGAAACGAAGTGCAGTGAGGAAAATTCTTATAACTCATGCATCTACAGCCATAGAGACATAATTTAAAGTGCACTTCAAACACCAAAGCCAGCTTGCAGACTGCTTGGATTCAGAACTCAGCTTGAACGTTGAGGCTGCCTTCAGTCAAATCTGTAATTGTGTTTAATGTATGCCTCTGTAAAACCCACACACAAACATCCTGCAAGAAAGCTTAACCCTCTCTCTCTTTCTCTGCCCTTCTGCAGGAAACTATGCCCCAGACGCCAATATTTTCCAGCATGCTTGGTTCCAGTTGTAGTGGGCAAGTGCAGCCAGACATGGGAGAGAGATGTGTGGACCCTGTTTACCAGGATGGGAACCTTGTTTCTGGATCACTGGAGGCCTTGATAGAGCGCCTGGTGCCCACCATGGACTATTACCCAGATGTAAGTAGCCACCAAAAGGGGATTTTTTTACTCCCATGGTTTACTACTCCCATACTGCATTAGTATCTGAATTGGTGCTCTCTTATGAAATTTTCCCTCTGTCTGATTCAAGATTGAGATGTAGGCTAAAGATGCATTTATTTTACTGGCAATATTCATTAGTAAAGATGTTGCTCAATAGGGATAATTCTCTGTTTCTAAATGAGAGCATTTGTTAGAAAGATAAAGCCATCTTGAACTCAAATGGGTGCCTTAAGAACCAATTAAAAGCAGCATTAGCCACAGAATTTTCATAGTTCTAAGCTGCTTTAGCTCTAATGCAGCCAAGATTAACTACTAACTAGGTCCTACCTAGGGAAGCAGACCTGAAAACAGCTCTAGTATTTTTCCCCTTAATTTTCTATGCATATCCTAGTTAGGCCATCAGAAAAAAAAATCACAACCTAAAATAGATTTTAATTAAAATACTCTCTTTCTAAAGACATTTTAATGGGACAGTGCTGTAATAATGTATGTTCTCGAGCCTGAAAATCATTTTGCAACTGGCTGAACATCCTCAGTGCAGTCCTCAAAGTGAATCTTACCTATATGTAACTCTAGGGTATGCAGTAAGAATTTGAACCTAGGATATTAAGATACCACTTCATCATTTAAAATTACTCTTTGTGCTCATTAATCAAAGATACTATTGGAACAAGTGGCCAAAGATCAGAGGGTCTACATAACTTCTATTCTATTTGAGCTCTGAAAAAGCAGCAGCTATTACAGAAGTATCCCAGCACTTTGAAAAACCAACAAGGGAGCAGCAAACTGCAGTCACTATTAACTTGTATGCCAAACTTAGTGTTTATTGCAGTGGGCCATGCTATATCTTGTATGGTTCTCAATCTAATTTGTGTAGAATGTTTTATTATGGTCTCATTTAAATCATAATAAAGTCCCTCCAAGGTCCCACAAATAACAGCACACATCCTCACAATCATCATCGTCCACAAAAAGGGACCCTCCATGCAAGAGTTCAGTGGGAATGTGCAGAATTGCCATCAATCATCAGTACAGGATTAAAAAAGCAAAACAAGCATGGTTTACTATTCCAGTTCAAAAGTAATCCTAAACCTTATATTTAAATATGGCTAACATACAATTGTGCTGCCAGTACCAAATCCTTTCTAAGACTCAGAGGGATAACCATTGTTAGACATGAAATCTCCATTCCACACCCCCAAATACATATTGTAGAGCAGATGCACAGAAGAAACTAGTGGGTAGAGCTGGTGTGGTATAACAGTGGAATGAATAGCTTTAGGATAATCCAAGGAGTCTGTTCCTTCTCTTTCCTCTGATACATGAATCTTGCTACTTGTATTTCAGAGGTGTAGCAAAGTTTTTTAAGTAGCTGCTAATGCACATCTCTTACTGAACCTTGCAACATGAAATCTATTTATACACAGCTACTCTGAAAACGTCTCCAGGAAGTGAGTAAGGGGTCTACAGCTTGTAATGCTGCTAGTTTCTGTGGTGCTTTCCCTTCATGTCCCATGCAAGAGTGCTACAAAGCAAGCAGCCATGGACCCCACCCTGCAGGCTCACAGCTGAGCATCCAACAGAAGCAGTCAGGGGTAACTCCAGGGAAAGAGAGATGGACAACAGCATCCAACCAAATTCATCTCCTCCACAGCTCAACACATACCTTTAGTTAAACCAGATCACCCAGTTTAAATGAAAGGATTATTTATAAAATGAGTGGACAAATAAGCTCTGAACAACATAAAGAAGGAGCTGTATTTGAGTTATCTTCAAGCCCAAGTTTTCTATTTCCCTTCAGTTACATGTTTATGCTTCATTTCATGCTCATTTGTGGTTTTAGGGGAGTTGCCACAGAGGGTTGGTGGTGGCCATTTAAGCTGATATCCTGTCAGAAGAGCAGCCAGTCCTGTGTGTTCAAAGAGAAGTTTCAAAACCTCTTAGGCTTAACTCTCTGGCTGCTCATCCAAAGAAAGGCAGCAAGGTGTCACCCAGAGAAGCCAGTGGCAGTATTAGAGCAGGGGTTGCCTTCTTTCAGAGTGACACAGTGCTAAGTTGCAGCACTCGTCCAAGTTTTCTGATGACTGCATCTGAGCACAGACTACATTGGTGCCTGTGTGCACACTGATCACAGGAACCTTCTGGGCAGGGAGAAAGGGAGTGGGGACAGAGCAAACACACTGTGTCCTTCTGTGCTGGTTACAGAGGCAGAACAAAAATGTGTTTGCCATGTTGGCAGAGCACGAGACAGGCAAGGGAGGACAGGAAAGATAAGTGTCTGCATTAGTGTGCTGCTCTTCTGAGTCTTGTTTGTGTGCGGGGACTTGCTGTGCACATAGGGAAATGTATGCTCATGAGACAGAGGAGTTCAGGAGGTTAGGAATGGAATGTACCAGTCTGCAACCCTTGTGCCCAAGCAAGAAAATATTTTAAGAAAATATTTCACAAACACAAAGTTCCAGAATGAGCAATGAGTACACACAGAGAAATTTTATTTTTTTTCCCCGCCTCGAGAAGTCATCAGTGCATTCTTGGGTCAGAGAGTAACAATTCCTTCTTTAGTCTTGTGCACTCACACTCTTCTTTTTTTTAATATAATTCAGCTCATCTCTTAGCAACAACTTTAGGCACTAAAGGAATCTGGCTTCTTATTCTCTTGCAAAGCACAAGCCCCTTTTGTGTCTACTTACATTCTCCCAACTGCAGAAAGGATTTTTTTTTTTCACCTCCCCTCCCAAATACCTGTCACTTTTAGGATAAATGGAGCTTAAATTCCACTCTTATAGCTTATGGGAGCATTTTTTTATCATTCTGTATCAAACTAGCTAGCTTCAGAGCTAAATTTCCTTCTCCAAACCATCCTCTTCATGGCTAGAGGACTGCCTGAGAAGCTGTTATAACATTTAGCCTCTGTACATATGACATTACATATGTACATACATTACATATGAAATACTAATTAGTATGAAATCTTTACTATCCAAAACAACTGTATTTTAGCCCCTGAGACCTAGTACTAACCTGAAATGCATGGCTTAGTTCAGTCTGAAATTTCTTTATTGGATAAGGAGTGGCTCCTAGCAGAGAGATAAGGAAATGGGGGGGTCAGTATGCTGTCATTTTTCATTTGGTTCTTAATTGTAGTCCTTGTCTGTGTCAGTAATGAAAGTATCAAAACTCTTCAATTTGATACCAGTATGGTGTAAACCACCATATCTTGATTGACCACAATGGAACAATTTTGTTTTCCAAAGTAATGAACCTAGTTCCAGTTAAATGACTTTTAAAATGGAATAAAAATAGAGGAGATGAATTCCAGAAGAAACGATAACTTGTTTCTGAAATCTGAAAGTTTGATGTTGTCTGAGAAAGCATTGCATGGGTCCAGTACAGTAATTACTGATTACAGAGACACATCAGCAAGCCTAAAACGCAAAGTACACACTGCCATGGCCTGTATCTTTCTGTTGCCAGTTCAAATCTTTTATGAACATCCTATAAATCATTACCAAAGGAACCAAATAAAAGCACAGGTCATGAGACACTTGCTGTGTGACAGCAGGGAAATGAAGCTGTGAGTGGCCCTTTCTGAGAG
Source organism: Ammodramus savannarum pratensis (assembly GCA_020466415.1). Lineage (NCBI taxonomy): Eukaryota > Metazoa > Chordata > Aves > Passeriformes > Passerellidae > Ammodramus > Ammodramus savannarum. Next base: position 23,157,620 of record JAHXMQ010000566.1, on the reverse strand, counting down.
TCCCTCTGGATAAACTCTGTGCCACATCACACACGCTTCCACCAAGGAGACCAACTCTAGAATTACTGTGAGAGAGAAGCAAAATTACATCTTTGCTTAAAACAATGTGTTCCAGCTTATCAGAGCAAAGGTCACTGCCAGGGCAGTGTGCCTCAAGTTGTGGCTCCCTGCTACTGGCATCTCTCAGCCAGGCCCTCTCAACTCCCAAAGCAAGAATGTGGGGAAGGGATCAGAATGTCATGTCCCTTTTTTTTTCCTCCCCACCCATCTCATCTCTCAAATGCAAAATACAGTAAAAACTGAGGGCTGCTTCAAGTCTTCAGTGCAAAACAAAAAGTTCACATGACCCAGTGACAGCTGACTCACCCAACAGCTAAATTCCTGTTCCACATAGTCCAGACTCACAGTTTTAAGTTCAGGGACAACAATGAACACATGAGATAGAAAGTGAAACAGAGGATAAGTAGGCATAGTTAGAGACACAAACACACACGTCCCAAATCTCACAATCCAGAGTTCTTTCCGTTGTTTCATTCTGAGTAGGGAACACATCAGTTTAGGAATCACTGCTGCTGTATCACACTGTACATTCTGTACTTTCATTACATTCCTTCAAAAGGACAGGACAGAGTTGAATGTTTAGATATGTGTTTAATACTATTATACTTTTCATTCACTCCCAGAACACTGTGACTTTTGGTTAGTGTTATTTATTTTGTTTTTTAAAAATTCCTTTTTCCCTGATATTTGGTAATTAGTGCTAAGTTTGTAGTATAGGGCATGCTGAGTACATGAGAAGTGAAAACAGTTTTCATTAATAGCACAGAGATAACCACTTTGGGGTCATAAAGATACCATCCTTGTTTAATTATAAGCTCCTTCTAGCAACTGCAAGCAGCAGAATTTGGTAGCAGATAGTAGAGCTACCATATTTTAGACAACTGGCCCTAACATTTTGACTGTCTTAATTTGCTTGCCCAGCCCAAGGTTATGCAAGCTGACATTGACTCTTTAATGCACTTGGCTGTGTCCTGCAAAGTCACAATTACTAAAACATGGAAAAAGTAACAGTGAACATTTCAAACATAACAAAGGTTAATTGAAATACAATGTCAAGGAGATCCCCTATAATTTCCCAACTCCAAATTTTACCAGAAAGCCTGAGGGAAAAGTGGAATTGCTTATGAGGTGCTACTGTCATTAGTCAGGCAATTACAGCCCAATGCAGCAGCCCAGCTTCAAGCACTGGAACAAGACTGGGACAAAAAAAATCATCCTCACTTCAATTAACTTATCCAGAATATGGTACAATGGGTACTTGTCCAGAGTACCATACAGTGCATCACAGCTTTTAAATTACAATGGAGAGGCTATTTCTAATGAGACATCCTCATTGTTGGTATTTATTAGCAGTGTGATATTCAAAGACTCTGAAACAAGCCCCAGATAAATAAAGTCAGGTTTAAAACTAAATTATTGTCCTGCGCCCCCAAACAAAGTGAAAACTTTTGTCAGTGATTGTGGGGAGAAAGGAATGAAAATCCCCACACATGAAGAAATTACAGCTGTGGTTTGGAATATACATGAAGTAGATTTCTGCAGCTCAGTCAGAAACAATCAATCACTCTTGAAGAAACCAAGCAGCATTAAATAGTGGTGTTTAAGAGTCATAACACCCTTCATTAGATGTATTTCATTTGTGGCTTTGGTAAGTGATGACTAATTAAGCACACTGAGTCTGGCATTTTAAAAGGAAACCATTTGATAATTGGAAAACCCCACAGTTAACAGCCTTGAAGCCTACAGCATTTCCTCTCAACAGGGCTAAAAGGGACCTGCATTTGTCTGGAGACAGGAAAAATTATAGAAATTGTAAATGAAGCAAAGTTACATTCATTGCTTACAGATTTGTTTTTCCAAGGAAGACATGTTAGTTTTGCTAAAGCTTTTCAATTTGTTGTTTTCCTTTCTGTTTTCTACTTCCACAGAGAACTTACATCTTCACTTTCCTACTGAGCTCACGAGTCTTCATTCACCCACATGAGCTCCTGGCTAAAGTGGGGCAGATCTGCATTAAACAGAAGCAGCAGCTGGAAGTGGGGACTGAGGCAGAAAAGGTAAATGGACCATTGTGTCCCTCAGTTACTTGTGGTGCTGTCATTTATTGTCCACTCTCTCCTCATTGTAAAGCTAAATAGACTGATAAAGAATAATACAAAATTGTAACTGGGATTTGTTGCTGGATGCACTTGTACTTGTATCTTGTTCTTTGAGGTATCTTTACTTGCTGTCCACATTTGCTGGGGTTATGTCCTGCCTCACCAGGCAGCTGCAGGTCAGGGGAGCAGTGCACTGGAGC
>JAHXMQ010000566.1:23084577-23153067 GCA_020466415.1 Ammodramus savannarum pratensis | reverse complement strand
TATATAAAACAAATTATATATAATCCCTTCAAAATTTACTATTTCCTCTGGGGTTTTTTGCCAGTAAGTCCTCCTTTTTAAAACTAAAAGTGAAAAAACACATATAACCAGGTCATTGCCATGAAATCTTTCCTATTGCACTCCTTTCTAATTGGGAGTTGTTTTTCAGTCCTGTCTTGTCTCGGGAACAGGGTCAATCCACAGAACACTTAAATTAATGGAGTTATTTTTCTCAAAGAAATGTTTGTGGGAGAAGTATTCCCATGGGCTCCAGAGAGCTCTGTCAGGCCTCACAAGGGGAGGCCCATGTCTGGAGCAGGGCTGGAGGAAAGTATTTTGGTGGGTTTACTGCAGCCATGGCAGAGAAGGAACTATGCTGCTGCTGTCCCCAGGTCTGTGAGGTTTCCATCTGGGCCACCTCAAGCACTGAGCCTGTCCCACTGCTCTGGCTCCATCAGAGTGCACATGGAACAGAAATGCCCTGCTCTGCTGCACTGATGCCTCCCAGCACTGCTCTCACAAAGTGTGCACCTTATTGTCATCAGTGTTAAAAGGCAGCTGATGAAACACTGAGCTTTTTTAAACCTGAAGAGTGCAGTTTGTCTTGCAACATGCCTGGCTTGCCATGCAAAGAGGGCAAACCATAACGACTCAAAAATAGATACAAGAGATGTGAAGTCAGTGTTCATAAATCACTGTGTTTTAAGCTGTACATGGAGTATAATCTGGGGTAATTTTGCTGAGTACTACAAGAACAGAGCTTCATTTTTCTCCTTCTATATCAGTGTCTAAAAATACTGATGAAACACAGCCTGGTGTTATGCTGCACCTACTTCAAATCATGACAGCTAATGCTACCTCTTCAGTGGGCTCCTGGCTTTAAGGAGCAATCTTGGACACACCAGCATTAAAAAAGCATCAGCTATGACTGATGTAGTCTCTTCAGCTGCTGGGGTCGGTCTAGACAACCCATAAATTCTTTATGAACTGAGTGTTCATATGGAGATGCTTGCCATAGCCTAAGGTGAGATTTTTAAACCTTTCTGCCCTCACCACTCCTTTTTCAGGTCTAAAAATTAAAAATAATCAAGATGATTAATACTAAACAACAGTTCTGTAGCCGCTTTTGGTAAACAGAAGTGGAGTTGGCACACACCTGTTCACTTTAATTGAATGGAAGTGCACTCCCTGGCTAATTAATCATCCATCACCACCTACAGATTATTCTTTTAATACTGTCAGGGCCCATGCCTTTCCTAGCAAATAAGTATTTCCTAAGCAAATAAGTATTTCCTAGCAAATAAGTACAAATTGTCTTTTCCCCAAGGCAGGTGACAGTGGGATTTTGGAGTGCAGGCAGCTGTAATCTGGAACTCTGTCCCACACTGCTGAGAAATAGCTTGAAGCTGCACACAAGGGGCACTGACAGACACTGCTTTGCAGGAATGCAAAGACACTGCTGGCAAAAAGAGTGGGGGTGTTTTGGTTTTGCCCTCCCTATGCAGCTATTCTGTGTTTATCTCATTAGCAGCATCAATTAAATGCTGTCAATAAAAACAGGTAGGAAATGCATGCTAGCAATTTGCAGGTCTTAAAAAAACCAAAACGACCCAAGAAAATTCCCTCTAGACTTAAAAGCAGGCACTGGCTAATTGTAAGATTGAGGATTCACGGGTGCATGGTTTAACTTCAAAGTTCTTTATCAATGATTATTAATATCACTGACTATAACATGGTGAGATATTAAAAAGGCAAAACAAAATCATCCTCATTTCATTGACCTTGGGTTTTGATTAGACAAACTGGGACATGCCACGATGAGATGTTGTTTTGGCAGGAGCTGCTACCAGTATTGGGAGACATTCTCTGTTACAGCAGTTTCCTGTGGTGGCAGTGCCATGCTGAGTGCCCTCCTGTCCCCAGAGGGCTGTGCTGGGGACAGGGAGCTGCTGCTCCAGGGAGCTCTGCACTCACACAGCTGGGCAGGGAACACAAACAGAGCTTCCTCTTTTTCCTCACTGCATCACAAGCTGGGTAGGAGGATAAATATAGCCTAAATTAAGGTTTGATTCCTCTTGTTCATTACAAGGGCTCTTAGCACTCACACTCCCAATTTTACAAGACTGCTCCCTTGGATGTGTAGATGCTGCTGTCCATTGATGCAATGGAGAGGGGAGTAATTGGCACCCAATTCAGGTCTAGCTGATCAAAAACCTTAAAATAGTCACAGGTAACCAAAAAAAGTTGGAAAAATACTCTCTCTGCCCTTTCTGTGGTTGATAGCTCTTTGAACAGAAGCCAATACCTTGGCTTTTCAGAGTCTGTTTTGATTGAGACGTCATGGAAAGAACACACACGTCTTTCCTGTCAGTCATTGATTTCATATACAGCCCAGCCTGGACAGTCTGATAAATTCTATAGAACTGAGATGTCTTTGTGAATGTTTCTCATGAGCATGGTTGGTAGAGTACTGCGGTCTGTACACATTTGAGCTCAAACACTGCAGTACTGCAGCCTCAGATGGAAGAAATCAGCTTAAACCCCATGGACTTCAGTTAAACAAGTCACTTGAACTGTTCTGTCATCCTCCTGGTTTTATACAACTCACCTTGAAAATGTCTTCACGCTGTTTGGTAAGAGACATCACCATGAAAGGAGGGTAAATGATACTATTTGGGAATCTAGTGCACAGTTAAATATGCTCTTTTTTTGTCCCCATCACCTACTATTAATGCAAAGTATTTTCAAGGGTGTCTCCAGATTTCTGTGAACCTTTATCAGCCAATTAATCTGCAGTCAAGCAGGTCTGTGATCAGTAATCAATTCATTGTTTCTTTCTAGGCAAAACTAAAATCCTTCGCTGCCAAAATCATTCAGCTCCTGAAGGAATGGACTGAAACTTTCCCCTATGATTTCCAAGATGAAAAATCCATGAAAGAGCTGAAGGAGATTGCTCACAGGATCACACAATGTGATGAGGTAGGGGTGGGAAGGAAAGAAAAGTGCTAAAGCAGTATTTGTCAACTGTTCCACGTTCTGTGCAATCCTGCAGGCAGCATTTCCTAAATGAGCCACAGCAGCCCTTGCTGAGTTGTCAGGGTAACCACAGGACATGGGCTGCTGATGGACTTAATGGTGCATTAGCAGGGGCTGTCTACATCTAATCAGCACGTGTAAGGAGAAGAGAGAAAATAGTCCTGGCAATGTGAAAAATGACCGTGGTGCAGAAGGAGAAAGGACAGCAACTAGAATGGCTCAAGAGGATTTAATAATGAATTACAGAACATCCTTTGTACATTGTACATCACATACTTTGTTCATTCCAATCCTTTGTACATTGTCCCTACTCTGTATGTCTAAGTTCTGCAGGACACACCAGCTAGCTGTATCACATGTACTCTTGGCCAAGGTGAAGGTGTTTATTATTTAGCACCTCATTCCCAGCTTCTAACAATAAAAGGTAGCTGGTTTATTGCAATGTTTCAGGTGGCAGGCACAGTATTTTCACAAAGAAGTTATCTTTGAGCTCTGCTAGTCCATCACCAGTCTAACAGCTCTGAGTTTCTAGCCTGTGAAGAAAACTAAGCCTTGAAAAAACCTAAAGCAAACAGATAAAGTGAATAGGAATAAAACAAGGGGTGCTAATCTTTTGGAGGGGGGCAAGGGGGCCAGGGAAGGGGGGTTGTTGGGATTTTTTGGTTAGTTTTGGCTCTTTCCCAACATTCACAAAGCCTGCACTTTTTGTTCATTGAGAAAGTCACTGTTCACAGCAATAGACAGAAGGAAGAGTATAATAGTGTAATCAAGAACTGCAAGAGAATTAGTTGTAAAGTGCTTGTACAAATGTGAAGTCTTACTTCTGTAGAAGCTTCTTATTGTTTTTAAACCCACAACTTCAAGATACTTTTGAGAACAATTAGGAGGAACCAGGAAGACAGTTGTATTATGTGCATTTGTTGATTCAAGTAGAGAGAAAATGAAGAACAACAGGTCTGACAGCAGGGCATGAGTCAGGGCTAGGACAGCACAGTGAGGTGAAGGAAGTACATCAGTTTTGTTGCATCAGCAGAGATGTTTATGTGGGTGCAGGATGAGAATGTCAGTGCCTCAGGAGGAGGGGAAGAAGAAATAGGACTTGAGCCTTCTCTTCCCCTTGCAGACAAGGGCCAAGGGGTGGGTGCTGGCACTGTGAAAGGGGACTTGGCAGAGGTTTATTTAGCATCTCTGTCTCAGTATTTATTTTGTCTGTTACTTTGAACCAGAAAAGAGTTGTAGCCTTTCTTTCTCCCTCTTCCTTCCCACTGTTATGTATGAATAATGGTCATTTGAGAAAAACCCATCTTTGTGTGATGGCTCCGTGCTGTGGTGTCTGAGGCATCTGATGGCATCCATTAATTACAGCTCACCTCATTTACCCCCTTAACAAGGCTAATCAAAGTTCACCAATGGAGAGCTGTGCTTCATCTGACCCCTAGGAAATACTAATTTGACACTGACAAAAAGCAGCTCTCACTCTAAGTTTTTGTTGGCACATTGAATTATGCTTTAGCATGGAATTATGGTAAAGGTTGGGGGTTTACTTTGTATTTTAAAGCTTTTTCAAATCCCCTTAGGACACTATTATCGTACATAAAGGTAGAAAGTCACCTGAGAACTCACAGAAAGCAGTCAGGTGTTGTCCTGGTGACAGCAGCCTAACAAATAGTTAAAGGTACAGCCAGGATTGCACCCCAAAGTTAGTAAAAATTAACTCAAACAGGTACAACTCCTTGTACAGTCATTGACTTATCTTCCAAAGTTGTAGGGAAAATTAGGGTAAAACTAGTAATGAAAGGAAACTGCTAAAACTCCTAAGGACAATTGTCTAAGCATTAGGATGCTAATGAATTCATCATAGCTTAAGTAAGCCACAGCTTTTCATGTCTGAGTTTCTTTCCTCACTTTTACATAACATCTGCAATACTCTCACCTATCCTCAAGTGTCATTTTCTGCAATCCTGTCAGCAGGTCTTCTTCCTCCCAGACACGTGGGCAAGCAGGCACAGCGGCTGAAGGCAAACCATTCACAGTGGAAAGCTCAGCATAAGAGAGGAGAATTCTGCTTTGTTTCAGTCCCCTCCACCAGGCTCCCTTGGCATTTCTGAACACTTGTAGCACAGTATCAGAAATGACTGCAGACAGCTGCTGTTCAGCAGTAATCCAGCCTCAAGATGAGCTACACTGCCTTCAGCTTTTCATTTGATTTCACTTGGGAGTCAGATTATTGCCTTGTAAAGCACCATTCTGACACCATTATTGCTTAATTATAACAGGCAATATACAAGTATTTGGTAGTCATCTCCCACATCTGCTGCATAATTTCAGCCATCACTGCACAGCAGTGGCTCCTTTGAATGGTCACAGATTCATTGCAGTTCTGTCTAGTGAGGACTGGCACAAGTGAACCTTGTGGTTAACTTCAAGAAAAGTAATTTGCATGAAAGCAGGAGAATGATTCTGTGAGGAAAAGGACTGTCTGGTTGAATTAACTCTCCTAGCAGCAGAAGAAACGTGGATCACTGAAAGCAGAGGCAGACAGGGTGGAGGAGTAGGAAAGCAATCAAGTTGGCTCTTTGGGGGTGATTGCAGAGAAATGTCTATAGGACACAATGGCAGAAAAAAAAATCACCTTAGTTGTCAAAACACTGAGCAGATGGATTGTGTTCCTGTGGCTTTACCTTTCAATGAATCCTTACAAATCTGTGTTTAAAATCTGTACATGATAAACAGGAAAGGCATTTTAGTTTTCTGAGAACATGATGTATATTGTGCTCTAATATAAATATTTGGGTACTTAGCTGTTCAAAGCTAAGTTAGGATATTGTAGGGGTATATTCCTGGACATTATGTGAATTCCCTGGATTCTGCTTGGGCTGGACAGACTGGATTCATCAGTGGGTGTGATCAGGATGAGAGCTTTTGGCCCTTGGTGCGCAGGGGTTCCAGGGAGCCTTGTGCAAGCAGCTGCAGCGCCTTTCCCATGCCCACTCCAGCTGCTGAAATGGGGCACTCCCCGAAGGAGCAGACCTGGCAGCCCAGCCAAGCAGAGCTGGGAAGGCAGGCAGAGCAGTGTCGTTATGGAGTTGTGTGGGTATTTAGGACAAGGTCATTTGTCACAGAATGATCAGCTCAGAAAAGATGAAAGAAAATGGATAATAGGCAGTTATTTTTCTCAGGCAGAAATTCTCTGGTGATCCATGTCTGCAATAGCTAAAGGTTTTCAGCAGTTGTTGTTTCTCCCTTCTGCTTAGGAAAATGGAACAGTGAAAAAGATCATTAGCCAGATGACACAGAATCTCCTGATGGCCCTCTCTGCACGGAGCCAGTACCAGGAAATCAGAGAGAAGTTCCGGCAGCCTGTCACTGACAAGGGCACCATCCTCAAAACCAAGCCCCAGTCAACCCAGAAGGACATCCTGAGTGTGTGCTGTGACCCTCTGATCCTGGCACAGCAGCTGACCTACATCGAGCTGGTGAGACTCACTGGGGTGGAGGCTTCTGCTTGCTATTTCATAAATATTAACATTATTAACATGCTCATCAATAGGAGTTTGGCTGTGGCTTCACTGAGAGCCTCCAGGGTTTAATAAAAAAATACCAAGTCAGGTAATGAACAAGATCATTGAGGTACACTGATAAAAGCACCTTGCTCTAGGAAGATAAAGTTACCTAAATGTTCTCCTAACTTTGATTTGTTTCCACAGAACTCTGTTTGTCTGTACAATGACAATCTCTCCTCTCTCCAAACACAGGAAAGGGTGAGCAACATTTATCCAGAGGATCTGATGCAGATTGTCAGCCACATGGACTCCCTGGATAATCACAAGGTACAGAAAGGTGTACAGAGGGAAAAAGAAACATAGCTGAACCAGAGTAAAGAATAACAACTCCATAATTTGAGTACACCCTGTGCAACAAAGACTGACATTTCCTAAGCTTCCTCAAGCTCATGCCTTAAAACACGTACAAGATTTTGCCAAGATATGAGAAGGAAGTTTATCCTTGGGTAAACTTTGACTTTATAATGCTACAGGAGAGGTTTAACAGGTGACCTGTTCTCTTGCAGTGCCGAAGTGACGTGACCAAAACCTATAATTTGGAGGCCTATGACAATTGGTTCAATTGTCTCAGCATGCTGGTGGCTACAGAGATTTGTCGGGTAGGTGTGCACAGAAAACAAGACAGCAAAGGGATCCTGCCTTAAGGACAAGAGGCAGGCAGTGGTCTAAATGAGATTTACACATTAGCACTGCAATTAAAGATAATAGCATTATTCAAGCATTAAATTATTTGCATGCTCATATGATTAAGAGTTCAAGGCTATGTTTGACTTTGCATATATTCCTTAATTTTGTGCAGCTGCATTAGTCATGCAGTGAAATGGAACTTGTGTGGACTGAGTTGGGAGCTCTTTAGGATTTATCTTTTTTTTAAATACAGCAAAAGTTTCTTAAGAATACTCCTCTTTGAATGCAGATTTGCCAATAAACAACTGTCCTTCCACTGCATTTCAGTAACATTAGCACTGTGATATATTAATTTTTAAATTTATATTCATTCATTTCATTCATACAACATTCATTGTAGAAAAATCAAGAATAAGCTTTCTTTAAAATCTTAAAAGAAAGTGTATTATTGCAAAGTTTAGAAAAAAGTAAGAGAGGAGGAATAACCTTACTAGAGGTTAAGGTAACTTCTGTCATATAACAGGCAAAGAAATGGAAGGTGTACTGCCCAGAAACCTTTTTTTTTTTTTCCCATCTATGTTCTCTTTTTAGCTTCTTACTATGATTTTTTTAGATTTCTATTAATTCCAGTTCTTGCAAATTGGATTTTTTTCCCTATTCCTGCTTGGTCAGGCACCCTTCCATGGGAATCCCAATGCCTGCTGCATTTTCATGAAGCCCAGTGTACTGATCCTAATCTCTTAAGATTTCCTGCTCTCAGAAATGCATTGCAGAGCACACCAAGACACTTCCAGAGCTGGCTGGTAGGGCTCACACATTTAAGAAACCATCAAAGAAAGGTTTTAGCACACTGAGGGCTAAGCCAGACCTTTGACTACTGAAACATTTTCTTTTGATATGACAGAAACTAAAGTACTTAGGTCAGAGATTCTGCAGTCACTGCTTAGGAGCCATTTTTATATAAGCCAGAAAGAACTTGTAGGTTTAAACAGGGAAAATATTTTCATGAATGAATGCAATCCAGGCAATAATTCATTTTGCTTTGCAGTTTATAAAAGAATTTGCAGATGAGATGCTCAGCATCAGTTGCTTGATGCTGTGCACATTTGTGTGGGTGGGAATTTGTGTATTTGCTCATCCTCACTGCCTGCTCTCAACAGGTCATTCAGGAGTACATTCAGCAGAACCAGAAAAGCAGGATGTGCCAGCTGCTTTCTCTCATATTTAGGTTCCATGCCCCTGACTTTAAGTCTGTCTGATGCTTCCCCCCATTTTTGAGAGGTTTAAATGTTTTGCATATATTTGATAGCAGTGTCATGTTATCTTCCTTTTCCAGTTACAGGAAATGGCTGAAAATGTCCAGCTTGTTTATGCAGAATTGCCCAAGACATGGACTTTTCTGTATAAACAAAGATGTGCACTCCCCCAGAACTACACAAGTAGTTGGTAGTCATCCCAAATATTTCTGCTGTTTTATTAAAAATTATTCTAAACAAAAAATCCTGAGGCCTATGTTAAGATTTAGCTAGACAAAGTGTTGAAATGTCTATTCACTGAACCTGCTCCAGTGCCTTTGGCTGGACATCCTATCCAAAATTCAGACCATCCCTTCCCTCTTGGGTGTCTCTCCAGGTTGTAAAGAAAAAGCAGCGCACAAGAATGGTGGAATTTTTCATTGATGTGGCAAGAGAATGCTTCAACATTGGAAACTTCAACTCCATGATGGCTATTATCTGTGAGTATCCTTAGCACAGGTGGCAAAAGGCATCTCCATTTCACAGCCTGACTGGCAGGACTGCTCACACTTGCCCTGAATTGGCCGAGCACATCAGCATGCACATTTCCCAGAGACAGTGTCTGCAGTGACAGATTCATGTGTGGGTGGGAGAGCTTCAGCTGCAGCTTGTCAGCCTGACACACCTCCCAGAATGTGTGCTGGTGATACACGAGCTCAGTTATATTAGCCCAGTATTTTTTTCAACTCAGTTGTTTCTTTGTCTCCTCTCTCCCTGCATTCAGCTGGCATGAACCTGAGCCCTGTGGCACGGCTAAAGAAAACCTGGTCCAAGGTGAAAACAGCAAAATTTGATGTTTTAGAGGTATGTATAAAGTTTGGACTTCATATAGAAATCCACCAAATAGTTTCATCCAAACCTCTGCTAGCTACTGTGTCAGAGAGCAGGCACCTCTGTCAGTGGTCACCAGCACATAAATGTTGTGAGAGTGTTTCCTCCACTTCAAACTCTCTACTTGTCTGCAGTGAAAAGTGGATGCCAGCTCAAACTCTCTACTTGTCTGCAGTGAAAAGTAGATGCCAGCTCTTTCTAGATTATTTCTTCCTAGAGTACTTTTGCCAATTTAACTTCGAGGCAGTCTCCACTCCAGTGAATGCTGCCCTTAAAACCAATGGGAGGACTCCACCTAGTGGAGACCTGCATGGAAACAGAACCTGATTGAAACCGCCATCAGAAACAGAGGTGACGGCGAAGGAGAAGTTTGCTTTTTCCCCCCAGAGAGTCATTTATGATTTCTTTTCGGTCTGCTTTGTTCATGGAATAGATGCAAAGCCAGTACAGAGCCCTGTTCCAAGCAAGGCAGAAGTTATAAAAACCTGCACCCAGACCTGATCAGTATAAAGCTACCCTACCCTGAAAATTTAAATAGGGAACAAACGAAGTTACAAAGAATAAACTCTGATGGCTAGAGCAAAGCTTTTAGTTCTTAGAAGCATGTATTACTTGTCTGCCTTTCCCCCCTGTACAAAACCAGCACCACATGGACCCCTCCAGCAACTTCTGCAACTACCGTACGGCGCTGCAGGGCGCGGCGCAGCGCTCGCAGGGCGCCCACAGCAGCCGCGAGAAGATCGTCATCCCCGTCTTCAACCTCTTCATCAAGGACATCTACTTCCTGCACAAGATCCACACCAACCGCCTGCCCAACGGGCAGATCAACTTCAAGGTGGGTCCTGCTGCTGCCCAGAGCTCTCTGCCACCCAGACCTGGGGCGCTGCAGCCTGGCCTCAGCGCTTCACCCATCCCTCAGTGCCCGCGCGGGCCACACCAAGCGCTGCCATACCCCGGGGACTTGAATGGAATCAGATTCTGGGAAAGCCAGCAGTGGCTTTTCTGTGGCAGCAAGCCATCATATCTGACCAAATTTAACTGGTCACTGCAGCCTGACTCATCAGCCTTAGCTGATTTGGCCTCATCAGTTTGGCTGGCTGCAGTGGGGTTTATCAGGTCTGCAAGGGAGGTTCTGCAGCTTCTGGGTTCTCTCCCTAGTTAATAAACATGCATGTCCAAACAACCACAGCCTGTCAAAAGAACTTATAGACAAAATTTTACTGTCATCATTAAGGCTGTGTAAGTGGAGGGAGGCACACAGAAGATACAAGGCAAACCCTGAGTAATTACAGATTTAGAAGGTACAGGGCAAACCCTGAGTTATTACAGATTTCTTAAAATCCTAGGAAGGAAAAGATATCTAAATGTTTCTGTATGTTACTGTGATTTTCCAAATTTAAAGAGTGCTTTCTGAAAAGATCCGACATGTCACATTTCATTTAAACTGAAGTTTGGAAATGTAAAAAGTAAAGCAAATAAACTATTTGCTGTCCAGTTCCAGTCACAGGAATTTAGACACTCCACACAGAAAATAGGCACTATTATATAGGAAGGAAAGGTTGATGATGAAAAAACCTGAAGGCAAAAGATCATATGGTGGGCTGAGATAACACTGTCCTAAACTTGAGGCTGGCAGCAGGTGAGGAACCAGCAGCAAGAGGGGGAAATGAGGGGAGCCATAAGAAGATAGGATAACAAGGAATCCCAGAATATGCAGAGTTGTAAGGAACCCACAGAGATCACCAAGCCCAACTCCCAGCCCTGCACAGCACCACCCCAAGAGTCACACCATGTGCTGACAGCACTGTCCAAATACTTCCTAAATTCTGTCAGGCTGGTGCTGGGACCAATTCTATCTAAGTCTGAGTAAGGGACAACAAGAAAAGCAGCATAAGGAATAAGACTGAGAGGCTCTGAAATGGAAATGAACTAATATTTCACAGAAAACAAATAATACTTTAATAATACTCTTTTAATTACTTTATGCAGAAGTTCTGGGAAATTTCAAGACAGATTCATGATTTCCTGACATGGAAGCAGGTTGAGTGTCCTTTTGAAAAAGACAAGAAAATCCAGACCTATCTACTCACAGCACCTATTTATAGTGAAGAAGGTAAAATCCTTTGCTGAACATTATAGTGAGTCTTTCTATGTGTTAAAATCCAAAATATGCAGATGAAAAATATATACAAGCAAAACTGTATTTTATTAGTAATTTTCTAAGTGTTATCACTTTCCTGTTGGTTTCTGATGAGAACAAATTTCATAATGAAGACTGACAGCTTGCATCTGCTATATTTCCCTTAGGTAAAGAACTCATCTATCTGATGGTTACTACTTTTTTTTTTTTTTTTTTTTACCAGCTCTGTTCATTGCATCCTTTGAAAGTGAAGGTCCAGAAAACCACATGGAAAAAGACAGCTGGAAAACACTCAGGTATGAAGCTTCCTCAGAACATGAGTCTTTCTGCAGACACAGAGGCATGTAACCACCAGCTTCTTCTGTCCTATTTGTATACCCGGCCTAAAACCACAATACTGTTCTTTTTCCTTCAAAATTTAAATGTGAAAAAATTTCATTGGGGCTTGGATTTTGATACAGCTTTTGCAGCCAGATCTGTTGAGGCTGCAAGATCACTGCTGGGGCTGTGAAAGAGAATATCCTTTATTCAGGCTATCAAATAGAGTAAAATAATCTGCATTTGTAGCAGTGTTCAGACATGATTTTCTCAGGGGAACAAACCTATAGAGACACTAACAAAGTGCTCTCATCACAGCAATGCTCTTACAAATCATATAAAAGGATGAAAATTTCTAGGAATATGGTAATTGTCAGCCTACCCTAAGGGATCAAGTCTCAAAGACTCCTCATCCTCCTGAGAATGGGAAGCACCACTCCCCTGTACATGATGAGATCAATTAATTAGAGTTTTTCCAGCACTGAACCAAGGCAGAGAGGTTTGTGAATTGTGCTAAATGTGAAGATCTGACACACCTGTGGCAGACAGGGGATGAGCACAGCCTGCATGGGGACTGCATTGTCCCAGACAGGAGCCAGTTTCCCACTGATCCCAACATTTCCTAGGATGTCCCCGTGCAGTGCACCCTGCACTAAACCCAGCACTGCCCAGCCTGCAGTGGTTTGGGGTGACAGACACACAACATGTGCTCCATGCCTGAGCTGATCCCAGGGGCCTGAGGTAACGTTGTGCAAGTTAAATTTTCATCTCATTTAATGTCAGCATCTCTACTGAAATGCACAGATTCATTCCAGTTTCTAGCAGTTGAAAATCCATCCCTTGAAGAGAGGCTGTCAGCTAGATCTATTGCCAAAAAATGAAAACCTTTTTGTTGTGATAGAAAATAGATAATTTTTTTTTTTTATTGCTTTGTCTTTTAGGACAACTCTGCTTAATAGAGCCTGAGAAATTTGGATCAGATTTGCAGACTTCAAAGCACATCTAATGGACATGTTTTTACAACCTGAATGAAAGACTTGGACTGAGCTAAGAAAGACCTCACTGGATGAGGTCTGTTTTGTACATACAGTAACTTTTATGAAATAAAATGTGGTAAATATTTCACATGTCAACCTTAAGGCACTTACTGAAGGGTTTTGGTTTTTTATTTTAAATATAAGGGCAGGGCCCTGTTCTCAGAGATGAAATGTATCATGGGAGATGGTATCTTATTCTATCAGCATCCAAATTTTTATTTTTTATTACTTCCACCAAAACAAATACAAATTAAAACACACATCCTAACTGAAGCCAGTGTTCAGGTTAAATACCCCATTGGATCAGTATCCTACAGAACACTCAGTATGTCTCCCCAGCTTTGAAATGAAGGGTCTCCTTCAAATCGGCAGAATTGTTCACAAGTGTTTGTTCCTCTCCTCCATCAGCAAATAGTGCCTTACAAGGTACTGAGCTTGTGTAGTTGTACCTTCTGACGGGGCTGGAAGTAAGGGAAATAAAAATATGGATGTCTCCAAACCAGCTACAATGTACTTTTTAAATAAAGTGGAGAATTATGGCACATGAAGTAGAGTATACCTGCCTGTAACACTGATGGTGCAGCAAACCTATTTTTGTTACGTGATGTAAAGAGGTGAGAGGGGTAACTGCTGGGTCTGTGTGTTTGTGTGTGAGTATGTGTGTGTGCACTTGTGGGGATGCACACGTGTCTCAGTGTTCATACTTCTGGGAACTATCCTTTACATTCTGGCTCTCAGAATAGTTTGTGTTTTCCTTTTGAAAAATCAGGGATTTTTTTTTTTTTTTTTGGTTATGTTTGAAGAGAAGAATATCTAACCTAGATTATAATTTCTGCAAAACAGGCCTGATATGCTTTTCTAAAAAGAGTCTTTGGAAAACAAAAAATTCAGCATGGGCCAGGGAAGAAGGGGAAGTAAACTCAGATGTCCAAGTTAAGGCTAAAGTTCCCAAAAAGCATAAGAAGAGATCATTGCTGTGAATTGGTCATTTAATTCCATTGGTTCCTTTGAAGAGTCCAGTCTGCCCTTACAGACAGTTAACACAAAGACACACTTGGAATGTAAGTTTTTGTAGCCTTTTGCAAGCCATGATTAATTGTCTGGGACAGCACCCACTGAAATCCAAGGGTAAACACTCTAAGAAATTAGTCAAACCTTTGAACAGGTCAGTACCAAAATTAGAGGTGATCTGCAAACCCACTGATGCTTGATTTCTAATTTCTCCTTTTAGTACTGAGTTTACACCTAATGTGACTATCTAAGTACCTGAAGAGCTTCTGTTAAGTTCAAGGTATTTGTGTCGGGGAGAAAAAAAAATATATAGTTAGGACTTCTGTCAACTGATCGCTGAGTTAAGGGAGAAAAGCAAACAGGCTCAGATTAAAACCTATTTTGTTTAATGAACAAATTATTACCCACAAATGCCTACTTTTCTTTTCCAGTAATTTTCCCTCTGAAGGCTTGAGGGCTGAATGTAAGATAAGATAATAACTTGAGCCAGATTATTGGTTTGTATTTTCTTTTTTGTTCATTTAAAAAAAAAAGCCCAACAAAGAGAGTCCCTCTGAAGCTGGCAGTGGCCACAGCCTCCCTGGCAGAGCCTTGCAGAGACGTCTGCAAGGACTTATTAAAAATGGCCAGCTCTAGGTGGATGGTGTTTATCTTATTCTGCCTTCTGCTGAAGAAGGGGCAAGAGTTGCTGGACTGAGGGTCTGGTTTATTGCAGCCCTGCAGACCCTCCCTGCCCGAGTGCCTACAGCCAATTGCAGTGCCACTGTTGGATGCAGCATCTGCAAGCACTTAGCAGAAATTTGCTTTATTGGCCCTGGAGCACGGTGAAAAATTAAAATACTTTCCCTCTTTCGCTTCCCCCTTGACAAATACTTAAAATTAGAGGAGTAAGTTGATGTAAGGAAGGGAGACAAATCAACATTTTGCCATTCCCATAGCATTGGCATCAAAGAGAAACAAAAGCAAGTTACACCACGAGGAAAGAAGAAGTAGAATACTAACAGTTAACAAGAACAGCCCAGGAAAGGGGAAGGGATAATTCTTATGACCTGCTGCTATTTTTCCTGTGCTGAAGTACTGGCCTTCAGCCCTGGATTCCAGTAAGAATATTTATACTGTATTATTACAGTGTTTTGCACTTTCAGAGATGTTCTAGCTAGTAACATTGTCAGACACTATACGAGGGATTGTATATCAGCTTTGTTTATGTAATTGAAGTTTAAAAGGGATGCTTAAAATTTAAGGAAAAAAATATATATTTGAAATTCAATTTTAGAACACTTTCTGTAAATGTATGAAAGAGCTTTCACATGAATGTGCACTCTGCCGGTCAATCAGTCCAAGCATATACTTGAAATCCATGCAGTATCTACATTGGTTCCCTTTTATTTTCCTCCCCAAGTTTGATACATTCCTTAAATACTGTGTTTTGCTATTCTGAGCTGAAATGCTAAATATAAAGCTGTACCATAAAGCAGGATATTCTGTGTTTGACTGGATGTGCTTGCATTAATAAAAAAAGAAATTGCTTCAACCATGACTAACTTTTCCCATAGTTATTTTTCCCTTGCAAATGTATCAAACCAGAAGCTGAATGAGGTGTGGAAGGCAATATGGTCACAGGGAACCAATTGGTCACCTTCTGACTTGAAAAGCTTTATTATGAAATACTTAAATTTCTTTCAGCAAAGGCAAGAGCAACACTAAGCCAACAATATACTGCCACTTCATGTTCTTTCTGTAGTTGTATTTTATGGATTTGATAGGGTCTGTGCTACAGAATATTTTTGTTCTCTCAATGGAAATGTTTAACAGTTCCACTGTGTAAAACCCTATTGTGTCACAAGAGCTGAATTTCATTTTTCCCCTGTATTTACCCTTTGAGCAGCAGAGCACAGAACATTTGCTGGCTGCAGCAGGGTTTCCTGTGGCAAGATTCTGTTGGCGTTTCAACACCCCAGCACCTCTGTGCTTGCAACCACTGCCCTCCTTCATGCCCTGCTTGAAAAAGCCCCTTCCTTCTGCAAGGTGACACAGAGAACAGACAGGCACAGAGCTGTGAACAAAATCCAGTCCTTTTCTGCCAAAGTGCCACTCCTTGCTTAGGGATATAAGCCTTGGGAAAAGAAAACAAAATTACATCTTGTGAAGGCAGGAGCTCTGGAAGTCACCATAAGCATTTCTGATCTGCTGGAAACTCTCTAGGGAAATGGTTTTGGTAACCAGACACCCACACCACACTTGCAGAGCTGAGCAGTGCTGGCACAGCTCATTAGAACAGATAATGATGTTTACCAGCAATAAGAGGATCGAGCAGATAAGAGTCTTCCTGATGGCCAGTTCACGCTCATAATTAATATGAATATTGCATCCTTGAAAACTCACTTCCAATTATGTCCCATCCAGTCATTAGGATAAATTAGCTACTTCCACAGGCATAAGAGTAAACAATAAAATTGCTTTCCAGGCCCTTCTCTGCCATTAGATCCCAGCACAGTGTGACAAGCAGGAGCTCAGTGCCAGGATGGTATCCTTAGTTACGTTAGCAGCAATTTGATTTATCAAGTTAATAATTCCCAAGAAACAGCTTTCTTTTAGCAAATAACTCATGGGGCAAAATTCAGCTGAGCAGTTAGCTGCCAACTGATATAGTACATATTTGGGGGAGAAATCAGTAATTCTCCTGAGGTTGTGCTGACAGATCGCTCTTCAGCCACCCATGTATGTAATTTTATCAGGGCAGCCCCAGCTCCCCAGAACATCCCACAAGCAGTGTGGGGAAGCACAGTTTTGACCTTGCTCTCTGCAGCATTTGAATAGGACTCAGTGGACAGCAAGAACTTAATTTAAAAATCAAATTGCAGAAAGAATTCATCTGCAGCTGTTAATGCATGTTATCAAGGAAGTTTCCAGACCAGTAAGCATGCAAATATTAGCAATGGCTTCTTTCATGGTTGTCCCTGGCAAGGCAGGGATAACTGGGAATGTTTTGAGGTTCCAGCACATTCCTATGGCCTCTGACAGAGGTTCCCTGACAATTTGCCATCCTTCACTGCTTCCTAAGATGGACCTTGGGCTTTGGAAGGGAGAGAAACCACATTTGGGGATATAGTTCTGCAGTAACATGGAGGTACAGCAAAAATTATAACCATCTCTCTAACATGGTAATAAATAATGGAAACATTTCTAGTGTTTCCAATGTTATAAGCAATTTTTCACATCAGTGTTTTTATGCCTTCCTGACAGCACATTCAGCTCTTGCATAGAAAATGCATGCAGATAATTGCTGTAAGGTTACTTAAGGATATTGGTTTACTTCTGTAAAGAAATATCAGAAGCAATAAAGTTCTGCTAAGGCAGGGAGTGCTGGACATTCTGAGGCATATTCTGCCCTCTCCTTCATGATGAGGAAGATATTCAAACCACCAGGAAATGCTACAGCCAGCAAATGCACTGTTGCTGATCCATTGGGATGCATACTTCACAGTTCTGGTTACTCAGGCTCCCAACAGCCAAGAATAAAAAGCACTGAAATAGAGGAGTCCCGTCAGGAACACTGTTTGGCAAAAACAGTGCACAGAAACTATTAGTAGCACCTACCAGGAAACCAAACCTCCCCAACAAACCAAAACTAAACACACTCATACAAAAAAGCCAAACCCCAGGTCTGTGGGCACACAGAGGAGTCCTGTTCACAAACCTCCTTCAGCACGAGGACTGGAGACCATTTTACAGGATTGGAAGGAAGCTGAAAGGGAGCACAGACCAAAGCTCCAGCTTCAAACAGCCTCACCTAATTCAGGACAGAAAAGAAGAAACTTGAAATTTAGTGGAAATTTGCTTCTAATATGTATAATCTTATCTAGGTGCTCTGGATTAAGCAGCAATCTTAAAAGTAATGTAATTCTGTTTGGGGGCAGAAGTCAAATGACTTCCAGCAGCACTCATTACAGAGAAAACTGCTTAACATCTTTTTAATCCCTGTCACATGAGCACACTATGGCCTCTTCTGATTCTGTGGCATATTGAATTAAATATAGCACCCTGCTGTCCATCAGCGTCAACACGGTAATTTCCTTTAAAATATTTACACAACATCTTTTACATTCAATTCAAAGAAGATACTGCTAACAACACTCCACCTCCACAACTATCTATCAAATCAAAGAACAAAGTACAACATATCCTCAGTAACAGCAATAGAGCACTGAGGAACTCAGCAAACACAGTTGTAAGTGATGGAGTTGAGGGAAGTCATGGATGTTTATGGCAATACCAGAATTCAATGAAACAGTGAATTATTCTTGTCTGGGCACATAATAGCTCACTGTTGATGACCTGATCTCAGTTTGGAAAAAAAAAACCCACTTCTAACACATTTCAAATTCCAAGCAAGCAATGAATAATTTGACAGATGCAAACAAACCCATTTTGTTTTTCTATACACCTCTTAGTTCACTTTATGGCTTAGAAATTTCGAGTATCCAAGTATCCCAAAAAGAATTTCACAATAACCCAGCAGCCAAGAAAATCACTTTGACAAGATTTTTAAGAGCACACAAACACCATCCCCCCAACATCTGTTCCATGGATGCATTTAGAGGCCAGAGCACCATCCCAGCTGCTCCCCAGGAAAAGCTGCCAGTCACAACCCGAGAGTAGCCAAAGCTGTCTCAGAGCTGCTCTCCAAAGCCTTCCTGAGCACCAAGCAATCTCAAAGGGTTTTGGTTTTGCTTCAGACCATCCCTTTAACACAATCATTTTCCCCATGGGTTGTAATGAAGTCAGCAAGAAGCCACTTAAGCTCACACAAGGCTGCAGGAAATGCTCAAAGAGCTGAGGCCCTCACAGGGCCAGAGCCATGCTGTGCCTGCTAGCTCATGTTCCCACAGCTCTGCTCAGCTTCACCTCCTGCCTCCTCCACATCCATCACACTGGGACAATCTCATTTTCCCCCTTTTTCTCACAGGAGAAGCTTCCCTGTTGTTTCACAGCTGTGACTCTGCTGCCTGGGCACATTTGCCACTGCCTTCAGCAGGAGCCAGGTCAGACAGCACATCCGTGAAGGCTGTCCCATAGCCTCTGCCTGAAATTCCACTCCACAGATACAGCCTTTTTTGAAAGCAGCACTTCTACTCAAAGTCTGAGAACTCACAGGTGCTGGCAAAGAGCACATGCTCCCACCTGAATATGCAAATGGCAAAGCAATGACAAAGAAACCCCAAAACAAACAACCTGCACAAACAAATGAGGAATGAGTTCATGTCCACTTTCACCACCAGCAAGTCAAGTACAAATGCAAGGTATTCTACCTATAAAAGAAAATTCTAAAGCCCTTTGCTAAGTTAACTTGCATGAGCAAAGTTTTTACAAAATATATAGAGAAAGCTGAGAGGACATAGGTCAAAACACTTCAGTGATGTGGTACATTCAAGCCCTGTAGCTACAGGGCAACCTTGAAGCTGTAAGAACTGAACATGCTCCAGAGAAACTCACCACATTACAAACAAATTTAGAGCAGCTCAAATAAACCAGTTAAATCACCACAAACTCCAACTTCAGGGGGACTTCTTTACCTTACCCTGGAAGAGACTTAGCTAACCAAAACAAAGCTGTGTTTTAATAAAACCTTATGCAAACACTTAGACTTACATACTAAGGGATTTATTTAACAGTCCACCTGCAGGTCAGAAGTACTTTTGCTGCACAACACTTCCATACAGATCCCAGCTCAACCCCTACTCTTTAGGCCAACCTCCACAGAAGCATGCAAGGCCTCCTAACAAAAAGGTAGAAGCTGTTCCCTTTCTAGTGCAATCTCAAAAATAACACCTGATAATAGAATAATAAAAAAAAAAATACAACACTTACCCAAAACCAGGAGAGAGCCACATTTCTTGGAAAAGAAGGAGAAGAACGTTTCCCTGGCAGCTCCAGGCCCCAAGTGAGGGTGGGCAGGGCCTGCCCAGGGCTAACGGAGCCCAGCTGCCATGGTTATTGCCCGCACCTGGGCCAGGGCACCCCTCAGGCCCAACAAGGAACAGGTGAGCATCCTTGGGGCATCAACGAGACACAGCTGAAGCTCATTATCCTCATTTTCCTACACAGCTGAGTAAAATAGGAATGATTTGTCTGCTTTAGATGTATTTGGGAGTCTCAGTCAATAAGAACACCTCAGGCAAATAAAAGCTACACTTATTTTTGATACACAGAAATCTTTTATGATTACACTGATGCATCAATAAGTTACTAATTTATGCTGAAACACCATTTTAAAGTTTATTTGAAGATTTATTCCTTTCATTCATGGATCTGACAAGGCAAAAATTTTGTTCTAGTTTATATTTTGGCACGAACTAAAGCCATTTAAATGTCTGCATTCAGATACAAGTGGTTAGGGCTCACCTACCACTTCTCTTTCCCTCCTGCTGCCATTCTCTTCTTGAACACAGATTACAATTAAGTTTTGATTTTCACAGGTGTGTGCATCTCAGAGTCCAAAGGCTTTTACTAAACTAAAAAACATAAAAGTATTTTCTTCTGGATTCAGGAGATCCAGAACTATTTCCCTAAGTTTTTTCCAGTTTTCCATCTGTATTTGCTGATTCTCTAAACCAGTATCTGCTAGTCTAATTGAAAAACATATTTTTAAACAATTTCAAAAGCACAACCCACATTCATTCCTGCAAGGGTTTAAACTAAAAGTCCACCCTGAACTAATCTCACCTTGACTTCCTTTAATGAAGAACACTTCTCTCTAGGGAAGACTACAGCTTACATATTCCATATTCCTTGCAAAAGGCTACAATTTATGTGAATACCACGCAACAGAATAAAAAATTACTTCATGATTCAGTGGAGCATGTTCCTATTTAAATAAGTGTTACTATATTTACTACTCTAGCACTAAAACACAGTGACTCCTCCAGGAAAACACTTGGACCACAGCTCAAAAAAAGTGTGTTATGTAAACAGCATCTGTCAAAACAGGAGGACAGGCCCAGCACTTGGCCATGTAACCCAAGCCCTGACCCTGGGCACGCAGATTGTGACTCCAAAGGCTGATACTGTCACTCTTCCCTGCAGTGCCCCAGCAGCACCCCAAGCTAAATAAACCACCCCAATGTGGGGTTTATTCCTCCTCTGCAGGCAGAGCACAGCTTGGGAAAGCCAAAAGCAGGTCTTGCTCCCAAGGAAGAGATGTTTATGTTTGAAGCACAACTAACCTGCTCCCTTTCTTGGATAAAGTAAGGAAACACATCCAAGGAAGAGTTACCCATTTACATGGGAAAAAGCATCCCTGCCCTGGGTCACAGCTCACAGCAGCAACTGGGACACTGCTGCTCACAAACACGTGCTTGCAGAACAGTGTGGCTGTGCCCAAAGGCAGTCAGAAGCTGAACACACTCAGGTAACTGAACTCACTTTGTCTTTAATAAAGGCATATCCCTATTTCTGTTCTGGTTCCATTACAGAGGCAGTGGGGTGCATTCAAACACGGGGTGCACAGAGCTGCTGAGCTGGTGTGTGCCACAGCAACACCTACCCAGGAGGGCATTGCAGGGAGCTGAACTAAGACAAGGCAAACCCTGGGCCTGCAAGGGCTCCTGTAAGATCAGAAATCCTCAACTCATGAGCCATTTGGAACACTTGTGTGTGTTGCCCAACCCACATAATAAATATTTCTAAGTGTTCTGACTTCCTTTTAACTCCAATGCATTTGCTTCCACCTTTTGGGATATTTAATGGAAAAAAGTTTCCCAAGTGGTTCCTGGTGACTCCATTCATGTCCAGACCTCCCCCATTGCCACCACACATCGGTTTTCATCACCCAGATGGGGACACTGACACTGATCTCCCTCGCTGTGGCTGATAAGCACAACCACGCAGTGGAAAACAGCAGAACCTGAGACACCTGGCTATCAGCACTCTGCCATGTTTCCAAAACATGAGAACTGGGACAAGTGCATCCTCCTGAGGCAGGGTCTGAGAGCTGAGGTGCAGCAATGCTGGGCCTTGCCCTAGCTCTGTGTCCACTCCAGGGCTGCCAAGCAGTGCTGGTGCCAGGGAGAGGCAATTTGGAGTAGATTTTTCTTGTGCTGGAGTTTTAAAGGCTGGAGTCTCAGGAGAGTGCCCCACTTGCATCTTCACCCCAAGTCATAATACCAATGTATTTCATCTTGTCCTCACCAGTACCCTACAATTTTTGTTAGCAACAACCGAGGTATCCAAGTGAGGTAAATCTGGTGTAAATTTAAGTTGTCCAAGGAACAAACTCTGATATCTGGTCTGGGTGGAACCTGAGATGCAAAATTGAGCTGGTTGAACTTCTCACAGCAAATATTATTTGAATCCAGTGTGTTATGCTCTATACAATGTTATTGTAAAAACATATTTCAAAGAAACAGCTTAAAACAATTTCTAAAATGCAGAAATTCCATTTATTATATTGAGAATATAAATTGCAAGAAGTCCTGCAATGCATTCTCTTCACTCTAAGTACAATACAGTACACTGTTCTCCACAATAAGTTACATAAAGGCAAATTTTATATACATATAAAAAAGGATCAGTGCCCAGAACTATTTGCACAGCATATCTGCTATTCAGAAATCAATCATTAAATCTTCAGAATTCTTGAGCAAAATAAACCCATAAACAGATCTTAATTACCTGGTTTGAGAAAAGTTTTCAACTAGTACGTAAATTCAGCAGAAACCATGCAAATGGTTTAACCACTGAATTAGCATTCTCTGCATTAATTTTATAAAAAAAATTTTTAAAATGAGGCATGCCATATGGTATCATATAAGACAACATGGAGAAAAATGACCTGCCTGCATTTGTACTGTTTATGCATCCCAAAACACCCAAAAGGTAAGTACCAAAGTAGTAGTGCCACTGTACAAGGCACTAGTGAGACCACAGCATAATTCTGCTTAAACATGCTCAAAAAAACTCAATAAACAAAAGAAAAAACAGAAAAAAAAAACAAAAAAACCTGACCCAGAGGAAAAAGAACCAAAACCCTAAAACATCTGCAAACTGAAAAAGTAAGGCTGCTAGGATGATCAGTGTAATGAAGAGCATGGTATAAAAAAAGACTGTAATAGCACTTGCTTTTTCAGTCACTGAAACAACTATGAGTATATGACACCTTACAAAAACATGTCAGGAAAATGCCCAAAAGAGAAAGAATGCACAAGGAAAATATTGACATAATAGCAAACAGGCCTCTAATAAATTAATATGGTAATGAAAAGTTGGTTCCTCAACTTAAAGGATGAGATACATAGGCAGGGCCTTGGAATAAGAAGGAGTGAAGGCCAAAAATATTTAAGCAAACAAGTTTAATAGCACAGCTCAGTTTATAGAAGGGATATGGCATCTACTGTGGGAAAAGAGCAGGCACAGAAACACCAAGCTGGAATGTTCCCAACTTCCATCACTGAAATAAGAAGGTGGCATTTTCTTCACAGTGTGAACTTCCATTATATGCTCTACAATTCCACTTAAAAGAATCTTCATTCCCACCCCCTAAATTTTTCTCTACTCAACCATGTCAATGTCTGTTATACAGCAAATGAGGCACACGCCCTTGCTGTGGAATCAGCACCCTGCACAGCTGCTGTACTGTCAGCATGTCCATGTACCTTTCAGGGTGAGATTATTTTCCCAAACCTTTCTCTTGTTTCTACAATGGAGTCTAAGTATAGGATCCTTCTAAAGTCACAGTGCAGTGAGCCATAGACTGAAAATACTCAAGACACGAAAGATTTTTTCATTTAATTCTCAAAAGAATGCAAACATAAGAACAGAGATGTACTACATGGAGAAGTGTTGAATTGTACATTCCAGAGATTTTTCCAGTCGACACTGAAGACACTTTCCTTGAACTACATGGGCCGTCCAATTTAGCTGAGGTGCTTGAACTCACACGAGATGTGGGTATCAGTCAAAAAGGATTACTGGGAAAACAAACACGAGAACCAAAAACCCTCTGAACTCTTCTTCAGTGAAAAAGAGAGGCACTGTGTTTGTGAGCTGCATTAAGGCTGTAGAGCGGTGCTGGTTGAGAGTGAGGCGCAGTCCCCGGGCCCAGCCCCTCAGCCCGCGGCCTCGCTGTTAGTCCTGTAGGCCTGCTTGCGGAGGTGCGCCTCGATCTCCTCGCGGAACACCAGCATGCCCAGGTGCGAGTGCGACGCCTCGTTCATGGCCTTGGACTGGATGCACATGCGGTACTGCTCGGGGGTCAGCTCGTCCGCGCAGTGCTTCTCGTGCCACAGGTGGAACAGCCCGGGCACCGGCGTCCTCACCACCACCAGCTCCCCGTGCAGGTACTTCCTGTACAGGTGAACGTCCTCGCCGCCCCAGCCCTTCACCTCCAGGTCAAAGCCCCCTGCAGAGACAGCGCCACAGATCGTTACCTGGGCACACAGGCAAGGACAGCAACACTTCATGCCTAACGTGCTACCAGATCTGGCATGATGCTCTGGAAATTCTGTAGCAATTAACTAAGCTTCCCATGCCATGGCATGCCAATCAGAGGGACAGGAGCTTCAAGGATAGCACATCCTTGGTGGTGGGAACTGCCCAGCACACAGATCTGCTGACTTCAGAAAGTCTCTTAGAGCAGTGTCTCCAAATTGCATTATGCATGACATCCCATGTGACAGCTGCAGAAAACTGTAGGCAAACCTCACTCGCTATGCTTTTGAATTATTTTTAGGAAGCATAATGGATTTTAGCAGCAGGAAAAGGAAGCAGTCATGCACCATATGAGAAATCCTCTCTAACAATGCCAGCAATTACTCCACAGGTCACAATTCAAAAGGCTGGACTAAGGAAAGGAACATGGTTCACCATTTTAAGTTCTCTTGTTTTTCCAGGACTACAGTGAAGAGCAACCCAGGCTCCTGTACAATTGCAAAACTCCAGAATTATGAAGTCCTCATTTAGCACTACCATACAGATGGCAATGTGACTGCTCTTAGCAATCAGCCTGCATTCAAGGCACCAGACAGCACGCAGGGCTGTGTCATTACATCTTCTGGCAGATTTACATCTTCTGGCAGACTATGCTCAGCACTATCCTCCACATTTAAGCACATCACACTGTTCTCAGTTTTAAGAACATGCCACAAGGGGGGGCAAAGCACGTTGCTTTGAATACAACTGTATTCAACTGCTCTAGGTTATTTAAAAGAAAGTATTTGAATGCTTCTGGTCTATGTGAATGGCTTATTTGAGTGACATGTTTCTTAAACTTGATTCATTTGCTTCAGACAGACACAAAAGACCAAAAAAAAAAAACCCACCACTATTTTAAAAAATTCTAGAATTAAATGTTTCTACTAAAACTACTGTGTCTTTTAATACACTCAAGAGACGGGACAACAAAATCCAGAAAAGTTAATTTATCTCATTGGTCAAACTTTTCAAGCAAGTCTGACTACTGGGCGTGGGGAAATAATACAAGAAATTAATTTATTACTTTCCTGTCATTAGGTAAGACAGGAGAATCACTTTTTAAACACACAATTATTTTTCTTTAGTCTCATCTTACCAACAGTCAGAAAGTCTGTCCGATATTGACAAGTCATCCCAAAGCCAAAATCCCTCCAGAAACCAGAATCCTTCTTGTGTACCTGCAATTTTAAACCAGCACAATTTTGAAATGTACAATACAACCAAGGAGGTACATTGCACTTGGTTTTGCAGAAAGCTAAGCTCTTCCCATCATTTGTTCAGGGCAGGATAGAGCATAGTAACACTTCTGGTATTTCTGTGTCATGCACTCATGTGGGGCTTCCCAGTGACCTGCAGCTCACTTCACCCTCTGCCTTCCCATTCCACTCGACCTCCCTGCAGTTTCCACAGCAGTTTCTGCTGCACCACCTCTATTTTCTATGTATCTGCCCAGACCAACCAGTAAGTAAGCCCATGGCTAAATCACCTGTTCTCCATTTCCTACCCATTTTCTAAGGCCACATTTGTCTCTTGATCTGATATGATGTGAAAAGTAAGCTTTGTGATTGAAGTCAACAACCATAATACTGTTAAGTTTAAAAGAGTGAAGAGAAGAGCTGTCAGGCAGGAGATCACTCTTCTCTCAGCTGTGATTATCCAAGACTACATGTAAAACCTTCCCTCTGGCATTCAGCAGGAACCCTGCAAACAGCGTAGGGAATGAGGGATATTATATTTCTCTTTTAATACAGCTCTTCTTCATACTACTCTCTTCTTTTCCTCTTCTAAACCTGTCCATCTCAGAAGTCTCAGCTGCAAAACCCAATTCCATCCATGCAGCCTCTCAAAAGAGAGCCAGACTGGACACTTCATTCAGAGGTTTTTGCCTTTCACCAGCGCTTTGTTTGCTGGAACATAAGATGAAAGCTGCTGCTGTGCAATGCCATCATCCTCCTAATAGACTGGCTTGTCAAGCCACAATAAGCAGCAGATCAGAACTACCAACTTCATTTGGTTAATTGCAATTACTTCTTTTAAACTAGGTGGAAGGCTTTTTCCCAGTGCTTTGTCCATAATGGAGAAAACTGTTTAGATATGCAGTGCCAAAGGTCACAAGATATCCCAAACAGACTATTAAATTAGACTTAATTTTGTTTTAATACAAAGCACACCTAATTCTACCCAGAATAAAGCAAGCTGCTTACCAATTGCTGCTCCACAGGAGGTGGTATATCTTGATTGGCATAGACAATAGCAGGATTGTAAAGGCTGAATACCACAGGATAGAAAACTTTTTTCCCTACAAGTCAAAAGATAATTGTTACTCACTGTGGGCATGCTTTCTGAAGGCAAAAAGAAACCAGAAACACTCTTTTTATGTAAGAGATTACCAATTAGGCCTCTAGTGGAAATAAATAAAAACAAGTTCTAGCTGCTAAGATTTCCCACCTAGGAAGCCTGTAACATCCAGTGGGGCAGAGCTCTTAGGATTAAAAAAAAAATACATATGTATGCATATTATACATATTACACTGGATTTACATTTATATATAGTTATACATGCTTATATAAAATATTAGATATATCAGTATCATTCCAGGTGACTGAAAAATTCCTGCAATAATGATATGCAGTAAAACTAAAAATAATCAAATCCAAGTAACACCTTGCATTGTTGAATTTTATGAATTTATCTTTGTCCACAAACATGTAAAAGCAGGTACTCCCAGGATATCCTGCAAGAGCATCAAGCATCATGAGAATCCTGACTATGCTGAAAACACCAGTTCTGTGTCTCTTATGGAAGCCAGGTAAATATTTTTCCATTAATGTCTTGCATCACCAATGCTGCAAAAGTATTGACAACAGTCCACAAGAATATTCACTCTTCTGACTTGGGCATGAACTCTGAAGGAGTGAGCAGCATTTTCAGATCTCATTTGAAACATAGGTGACAAACTGCCAGTATGAATTTCAAGCAGTGTCTTGAACTCTCTTTCTTGTTAAAGCTCACAAAATACTCCTCTCCAAAATTTTTCTCATTATTTATACAACTTGTTTCATGAAGAACAGAGACAGACAGAAATGAAATAAAAATCAAGAAACAGAACCCAAATAGCTGGCTTCTGAAAAATTTTCTTGCCTGCTTGTTAGGTGAAGAAAAAAACATCTATTGATTCCAAATTGACATTTGGAGAAAATGGTTTCTGACTGCAACAAATTTGAAACAAGAGTAAGCATTAAAAAAAGAACCCAAACAGTTTGACAGAAGGAGATCTTCAGTAGCATGCTTGTTAACTCAAGAAAGCTTTACCCTTCTTGGCAGAAGCTTGTAGAACAAGCAAGCATCATACAAACTTAGAAAAACAATCAATATTTTAGAGCTTGGGATGGAACAGTGGAACATGAGCTCAGGCTCCATAAGGAGCACACTGTAGCCCTACTGAAAACCATTCCTTTGTGACATGTCTTGGCTATACACGTGTGAGAAGAGGTAAACTTGTTAGAGATTTCAGCATAAAAAAATCATCTTCCACTCTAGAGTGTTACTCTGAGTTTTGTTACACATATTTACATGCAGTCTAATTGTTAAAGCAATTAAGTTGTCCAGCTTTCTTTCAGACAACTAAATCTGAAGAAAACATGAAAACTGTGCGTTGTACAAAAAAGACATGTTCTTAAAACAAGCCACACTAAGGCAGAAGTTATTTCTCAGTATGAATATTATTGCCTTTTGTGCAGAGTGTGATTCATTTTCCAGGGTACTGAACAAGCCCCATGATTCTAGCTGAGTTTTCCTTGTTTCCTACATGCCCAGCACAGGTCAGCTGAAGTCAAGCAGGGTGACAAGGCTCCCTCCCAGCAACAACAGGGGAACTTACCAGGCTCAGCGTTTAAGCGGCAGCTGTTGAGGAATTCGGCTGTGAAATAAACATCAACATCACAGAAGAACATCAGCACCTCGCCCTTTTCCCAGGCTCTGGCACCCATGTCAAGTCCTCGGCCTCGGTTGAATTCCTCATTCAGAGAGACAAGCGTGTAATTGTTGAAGTCAGTTTCCCTACAAGAAAAACAGAGCCAAACCCAAAATCAATCTGTGGGGAGGGGCAGAGGGACCATTGATAGATTTTTTAGCATTTTACAGGAATTTCATTCCAGAAATTTACAAAGAAAAACAGTTATATGATCAGAATGAGAAAAAAAAATATGTTACACTTAGTTGTCTATTTTAAGCCTTGTAAAATGACAGAAATCAGTCTTTGTAACTTCACTTTGTGTTTCATCATTCAGACAGATTAAAAAGCCTTTTGTTAACTGACACGAATTAAAACACTCTATGAATTACAATGGCATCTAAAATTGGTCCCCACAAACCATGAATTCCTGACCAACAGAAACATCTGTCTTCACTAGCTCAGAGAAGAGGGCAAACAGGAAGCCAGAGTGCTGGCTCATGGGGCAAAGGCCATCTGTGTGACACTGCCACCACAACCCAGGCACTTTGCTCCTCCTCGCTGGCCACCACTAGCACACATGCCTGTACTCCCAGCAGAATGGGGAAGGAGCAGCCAAAGGAGACTGGAAACACACTCAGAGAACATCTTCAAGCAAAGTTAAGTGTCTACTTCAGAGACACTTCAGAGGACAATGCTTGAAGAGAACAGAGTGAAGATATTCAACAGTAGCACCACTAAAAAGACACTGAATCTGGTAAATGGCCAGTGAGCCTGCAAGCACTGACTCTGTGCTCTGAGGGACATCTCACAGGGAGCAGGGCAGGCAGCAGAGGCCTCAAAAATGGAGGGGTACAGCACACAGCAGGTGCTAGGGAGACTGCAGCAGAAAATGCAGAAATTCTCTCTTCCTTTCCTAGGAGATGCCCTTACATGCCAGGCCAGCTCTCCATCCCATGCTCCACGCTGGAGCCAAAGTAGCCTGTGCCTGGTCTGTGCCATGGGGAGGAGCCTGGCCAGCATCCTGAGACAGGGACCGCACCAGAGCCCAAGGAGAACTGGCTCCCAGCTCAGGGATGGGTGCAAGAGCTCAGGTGGTGAAGGAGCCCCTTGCCTACAGGGTGAAGGATGCTGACACCTGCCCCATCTCTCTGGAACAAAAACCATAAAAGACACGTTTGTGAATTTTACTGATGTAATGCTGAGACAGCCATGATGAAACATGCTTAAAGTCATTTTACAGCTGAGAGTAAGTACAGGCCTACTTTGACTACTACATTTCTCTTCCTTATAATTAAATAAAACTGTTTTTCCAGTGAGGTATTAAAATGTACATCCCAGTTCCAAAGAACTTAAACTCTAATCAATCTCTTAGCATGACTGAATACCCACTACAAAACTCACCCCTGTTGTTTTTTGGACTGTCAGATAGAAACCTCAAAGTCTTTTGTGGCTATAACTTGATTTTTAGTAGCCTTCAGGAAAGTTTTGCAACCTAAGCTGTAAAATGGCAACCATAAATAGTGTACAGTAAATAAATAATGAATTCCCTAGTAATCTGTAATGGAGTATAAATTTTATTTGGTTTATTTCTTCATTCTTTTTTAAAAGCAGTTTAAAATGCCAGTTTTACTGACTGATGTTGGATTGATACACTTACCTAGCTACAGATTCTAGGATGCTTTTCACTTCTGATAGACCATCTTGTCCAAAGTACACCACTGTCAGGTGAACACGCTTATCCTGATGAATGCACACATCCCTATAAACACAAAGATAAGCTGATATTAGTAAATACTTGAAACAACAAAAAACTTTAGGTACTTAAAAGCTACAGCATTAAAAAGAATTAGCAGATCGAAGTATTCTGGTTAGTCATCAAATGACTTCAAAGAAAACAAGAAGAGATGCCTTCCCCTCTTCTTTCCCCACCTTATCCATTTACATCAGAAGGTTCCAATACTGTGTGTCACATTCCAATACCTTATTTTATAAACAGGCACTCCTCAACTGATGGAAATACACAAATTATGTTCAAGATGATCTGTGTCCAGGTTCACAATGACCCTGACTTTTGGTCATTTTGCTGCAATTAGAGAATCTCTTAAGCCCTTTTAGAAGGAATGTTTTCTCCATACAGCAGGTTCAATTACAAACATCCCAAGGCAGTTGCACACAATGTTGGAATCATTAGCTCTGTTGCAAGTCAACCAGAACAGGAATTCACTTTGAAAACAAAACAAAATACTGAAAATCAGGAACATAGCTCACTACAAAATCTCATGCACCTACCTAAAGTTTTGCATAAATTGTGCAAATGCCTCAGTTCTTCCAGCAAGAGGAACAATAACGTTAATGATCGATCTAGAAATATCGACTGTTTCACTCTTCACTTTCATGAGGGGTCCAAAAGGTCGGAACAAGGTGACATGCCTGTACTCCATGCCATCCATCTTCTTATAAAACAGCTCATACTGGGTCCCCTTATCTCTCTCTGTACGATAGTAACCTGAAGAATAAGTCACACAAGTAATATGTGAAGTCAAAGATCCCAGCAGTTTTATTTCAGACACACTGGTTTTCCTTACAACTAAAGAAGTGAGGGCAAAGCTTCTGGGTTTCTCCTAAAACTATATGAAATTTCCACTAAGGGTTATCCATCACAGTCACCCTTCTACCATTTTAGGTCAGACCTGAGAAAAAATCCCAAATGAACTCCAGCTTCCCCTGCCTCTTAGAGACAGGTTTCATGGTCCTATGCCAATTCCTCTAGTGGAATTGGGTCTTCCCAACAAAAAGGGAATTCAGCTATTTACTAAGGAAAAGGATGGCTGAAGTCTAATATCGCCTGTTCTTAAGCCGTTCAGTAAGCATCTAGCTCTGAGCTAGCTCACAGTAAAATCTGAGATCATCTGGCCAGTAATCACCACAAGAAAAGCAAAATTTGTTCTGTGGACAGAACAAATGACAGTAACTTGCTTGACAAAGTCTGCAAAATCTGACATGTGGCATTTAAACAAAACAACTGCGTGATAAAACTGGAATGCTTTTAAATTCTTTTCACTGCTGACCAGTAATTAATGTCTTCTATCTGATAAATAAGTGGTACTTTACTAACCCATAGTCTTCTAAGGACACAGGCAAAGTTTTTCTATGTGGCTGTCACACTTTAGGACAAAAGTGCTAGTCCCTCCAGAAACAGGACTATCTGTTGAGAGATATTTTACTCCAAATGGGTAGAAAAAAAATCTGTCCCTTTCAGAACATGGGCCTTTAACTTAAGGACATCAAAGAAGGAAGTTAAACCAACAGACTAATTTTACACCACATAGGAAAGGATTGAGGCTCATCTGTGGTTTTGACCCTACTAAACTCTGTGTGGCTAATTCCATTTCTCTGCTAACCTGACAGTAAGAAATGATGACAGGAAAAAGCCTCCAACAAAAATGCCTTATGTTCATCCCATCTCTGCTTTCCTCTCACCAGCAAGAAAAAGATGTATTACCCAGAAGAACCACAAGCTACCCCATGAACTGGCATAACATTCCAGTTAAGTGGCCACCCAGACCATAGAGAAAGTTACAAAGAGCTGCACATTCCCAAGTGGGAGGGATGCACACCCCTGCCCTAACACGATGCATTTCCTTGCACCTGGCTGCCCTGAACTGTCCCTTCTCCAAGCCTGTCTCCTCAGCAGCTGAAATCCCTCCCAGGCTCCCACCCAGAAAGCAGCTGGTGGCAGGGCACAGAGCAGGAAAACCATACTGGTGACACAAAAGGTTCTCTTTTGCACCCAGCATTGATAAGTGTCCTTTTTGTTGTCTTTATTGCAACACCAGACAAAATGCGCAAAGGAAGCAGCTCTCAGCCCTAGAGCAGCTTGGGTTTGACTGTCTCAGGAACCAGAAAGAAGGAATGATCCAGTTTTGTGTCTCTCCCTCTGCCCAGGCAAGTATTCTCCATGTTCCCTTCCCGTTCAACACAAGAAGCAAAGGAATGTGCACACCACCTTGACCTAACTTCTTTCTCTATATCCCAGATTCCATTTACAAGAAAGAATTCTTTCCCTAAATCTACCTCCATGCTCCAGCCTCCATCCCCAAACCAAACCCAGTTTTCCCTCCTTCTGCCCAGTCTCTCTGACAGCCCTCCCATGCCCAGCTCTGCAATGCAGCCTGTCCTGTGGACAGTGCACTGGCAGACCCAATGGACAACGTGGATGAGCCCCACAGAGGGGCTGTGGGACACACGGTGCAGCAGAACAAGCTGCTCCATCACACTGCAAGCCAGGGATGACTGAAGCTCTCAGCTGAGAGGCTTTTACCCTTTGAACTAAGTTCTGCAATGCTCTCCTTTAAGAGACGAAACTCACATTTGTGCTTTTGTCAGCACAGACATGCTTAAGTACCCACCACATTTTAATTCTTATTTTCAAATCATTATTAATTACAAGCAATGAAAATGGTGTTTCAAACGATGAAAGCCCACAATGCTGACTGCCAGAAGTCCCTCTCAACCCTTTTCCATTCCAACTCTTTGTGCTGCACACTCCAGCACTGTAGGGTGAAAACAGCATCTTGGTTAATGGAGTAGCTGATGCACCACAGTTGCTCACACATCACACTTTCATGTAATACACAGCAAATATTTTGTACCAGGACTCCTGGGGAAAATAACCTTCATTTTATATTTTATATTTTCTCTGCTATCCAATAGCTGTTTACAGATAAAAATACCATTTACAACATAAGTGAAGTTTTTTAAAAGCATACCAGCTGCCAATAGCTTATCTTAAATCAAACTATAAGCTTAGATGACAGTCTACAACAGAAGGCTGAAGTACAGAGAAAAAATTTCTAAACTAATTTTAAAAAAATTAAACTAAAGCAAAACCCACTGCTATAACTTCATAAATACCTTAATATGCAAATTCAAATTCAAATAGTGCCTAGCCAACATTCAATTGTTGAAATAGAAGATTCCAAACTTTTGAATCTCAACATGCTACCAGAGCCACATTTCTTTTAAATAGTATTTACTCCTAGAGTTATTCTCCTTGCTATGAGCTAGCTTCTGTTGCTAATCTACTAATTTGAATACTTTTATGGGACTAAAGTCTCTATGCACAGAAGCCAGATTTGAGAACAGCCAGAAAAAGAACCCATATCTGGTTTACTTCTAAGTGTATTCAAGTTTTTAACACTTGGAACTGACTCATTTAATAAAACCTGTTATCTCACCTTGCAACTAGCATACACTGGCTGCCATCCAAAAGAGAACTCCACAAGCAAAGAGGTAAAAAGCAGCAGAAATAATTCAACAGCTGCTATTCCTGGTCCATGAAGCTTTACTCCCTTTGCAGAAGTTCTGCTTCTCACCAAACAAATTAAACACAGGAATCCTGGGGATCAGTTACTATGAAAGCCAAAAAGCTGTTCTTCTATTGCCTTGAACATTACTTGCTTTACAACTACCAGGCAGTGTTTGGTCTGTGGATTGCAGATGGATCTGGTTCTTTTGGTGTGTGTGAGAGCTCTCCACTGAAGCTCCCAGGACAGTGGCCAGTTTCTGGTCCTATGCAGCACACAGGCAGGGGCTGTTTGCACGACCAGCAGTCCACACTGTTCTATGGATGGCAAAAACTTGGAAGCTTGCACATGGGAATAAAGGATTTTTACACTCCAAGGATGGGTGGGGGTGGGAAGTCTTCCTTTTCAATGCTGACCTAAAGAAAGTTTCCTGATTTTGCCCAGTTTCAATTGGAAACACAGAAGCAAGAGAAATAGACCCAAACAGCACTGCTAGAGATTCAATAACAAGACCTTTATTAGCAATTAGCTAATTGCCAATTAGCTTCTGAAAACATGCTAGTGCTTCTATTTGCCAACAGTTAATTTTAAACATTTGTGCAATGGAAGAGCTTGTAATCTCTTGATTAAAAAAGCCAATTACACTGATAAATGTAAACCCAAATAAGCTAGTTACACTGATAGTGAAGTGTGTCCATGAAGGCTCCTCAAGGCTTCTCTATCACCATTTAAGACTCAATGTCACACGCTTCTGGAGAAAGGGAACAGACAGAGGGAATACTATTATCTCCTCTGAATTACTCTCCATTTCTCAATATTATCCAATACTGATCTCAAAGAAATCTATTTTTAATGGAGAACTATCTTAGAACATGCAGCTCAGCAATTAGGTTTGTTGCTCAGAATCCTAAATACATTAATTTGTG
The DNA here is from genome assembly GCA_020466415.1 of Ammodramus savannarum pratensis. NCBI lineage: Eukaryota > Metazoa > Chordata > Aves > Passeriformes > Passerellidae > Ammodramus > Ammodramus savannarum. The sequence goes on along the minus strand of JAHXMQ010000566.1, from coordinate 23,118,551 downwards.
AAAATATGCAAAATTGCATCTTTTATCCTCTCTAGGGATACTCTTCATCCAGGGGGACCAGGATACTCTTGTTTCTCATACACTTAGATCTAATGTAAACACTAAGAAAAAAACCCAAACAACTTCAAAGGGTTTCTCAACCAGTAACTGCACAACAAGACTTTTTTTCAGGTCAAATTTTTCTTCTGTTAATACTAGAATTCTGGAAATTTCATTATGGGTTGCTACAAAGGAAAACAGGCACAGCAAACAGAGCTGAGAAATTTGCTGGTTTTCCCTTCATCAGCAGAGCAAGTCAACTGAGCTTTGTGAAAAACAATTTGAAGTTTTCAGAAAGTCATCTTTGTAGTTGTAATATACACTTAGAAATCTTTTCTTTACTTGGTGTTATTGCTCAAAGCTTGCACATAACCATGGTGTGGCTGTGACAGATCTGCCTCATCAGAACTCCAAAGCAGATTTGGATCACTGCTCTGTTTTGCAACACTAAAAAAGTACCATGAGTTCAGGAAGCAGTTGGCCAGAGTGCTCCCTGCTGTGGACACAGCTCCCCTGCCCCACCACAGAACATCTCCACAGGGGCTGAGCATGCAGCCAGGCAGCTACAGGAACAGTTACATCCAGGACACACTGCAAAAACACAGAGTGGCAACAATAAAGCTGGCATCCATCAGCATGCATTTGGAACTTTTTTGGCCTGCCTAGTATTAAGAGTAATAAAAATCAGTAGATTCAGACTACCATGTTACTCCAATATAGATAAATCCTAAAACACAGTAAGAAAAAAAATTCTTGATGTTTTTTCAAATGAAGACAATGACACTTAACTGAGTGGGCATCAGAGGCAATTCTGGGAAAGAACTACAGACATATTCAGCAGACATTAAAAGACTATTAAGTCAAATCATCTATAAGAAAAGATGTTTTAAACTTACTTTAACAGTCACCAAATTCTCTAAGGAGAAAATATGTATCACAAAAATTTACATGGTTCAAAGTTTAGTCTACTATTTCACACGTCTAGGAAAAGAGCAGACATAATTCCCAGAACCAAATATTGACCTATATAAAAATAGCCTGCTGAGGTAACAAGCTAGAAGGCTTCAGAATAAAAATTTCTTGCAGCACAGTTTTGTGGGTATGTTTTTGTATATAGATATGCAGTAGTTTTGAGGAAAAAGAATCCTGCAAGTTAGGATATAAAATCAACTCATCTATATTGAGCACACAACATGATGGTTATGTATTAACTAATACAGTACCATGTTTTCTCTTTTGTCCCAGAAGTAAAAAAAAAAATAAAAAAAAATCCACACACCAAGTTTCTCAGCCTCCAGGTTCAAATTGCACAATACTCTAGTTTTAGTCACAAACCACTTATTACAAAATAATTACCAACTGAAGAGGATGTAGAACTTAAATTACATGCCTCAACTGAAGCCAACTTTAAAAACTGTTTCTCTAAATGAGCAACACTAATCCAGCAACAATTTTGATGTGCTCTTAAAGACAGTTACAGGACCTGTTCTGACTTCAGCTGATATCCCAAACCTGCTAGGCACTTTGATCCTACCAGTTTAGGACAGCTTAAGGGACTAGTATAAACAGTATAAACTTTTATAAACAGAATGGCATCAGCTTTCCAACTGCACTTCCACCAAAATGGGATGCACAGGCAGAGTGCTAGAGCCTGCTGACAGGGCTGCAAGGCAAGGGACCTGTGTGTACCAACACTGCCTGGGTCTGCTTCTAAACTCTGCAGGAAAAACAGGGCTGGAGAAATATATGTTAACATTCAAAAGATGCCTTTTTTTTTTGATGGCTAAATTAGCCAGTAGTATTTGCACATAAAAACCCACAGAATACCCACACAATCCACAACTTCTGTCTGAAGAAAGACACTAATAGATCTAGATAACACTATGGCTGGTTGCTAACACACCCATATGCAGCACAAAAGACTTGTCTTTCCCTATAACCCTGTGTTTGAAGTTACTGTCTTTACAGCAAAAGGAAATGAGTTTGATTTCCAAAAACAAATTCTGGTGTGAACAGAGACAGAGGTATGAAGTGTGATTCTAAGGTCCTAAAACTACTTGCTTTCTTGAATGCCTGTCATTAAAGGCAGTACACAAAAAAAAATCAACAGCTATTTCAGTCATGGTAAAATAAAAATCCACTTGAGTACAAGCAATATCTAAAAGAGCAACGGAAAAGCAGCTGAATACTTAATGTAGAAATAAAGCCCAAGAATGATAATCCCTGGAAACAATAATAGGGTTTTAAATGAGAACTGTACTGGGAGCCCAACACAGGCTGTGCTGCATTGACCCAGCTGAGTGGATTCCATGGCCTGTACCACCTTCTGGAACGGAGTACTCTCATCAAACTTTAAACACAGTAGCTGTTAAAAACAGAGACTTTTTGCACTACAGACCAATTACATAATGAGAGACTGAAAGAACCCACTATTTCAAGGCCAATGGTACCTTTCTCCAGCATGTCTGCTTAATAATACAGATATCAGTACTTACTTCAGAATCCCTTCTATAGTAATGCTCTTATAACATGGTCCACCTTTTGGTCTTTAATGGCAGCATGAACTGTATTTATTACTGTAAATATGAAGAAGAGGTACTAGGGCAGTTTTTGATAATACTTATCTCCATTGCAGGAGACCACACCCTGAAAGGCACCTGTTATGGGATTTGCCACTACTGCACCTTTTAAGGGCCCCACTAAGTGCTCAAAGTTTAACTGCTGCATAGGCCTTTATAATAATATGTGTTCTGCAATTAAACTTATAGGCACTGAGACAAAATTGAAAAGAAAACAAGAGAACAGTTCAAGGCTGCACAGCTCAGCAGACCCCATAACTGTGTACCATGAAAGTCTATCCAGGACACCAAGTTCTTCAGCTGACAGGCCTGGAACCCAGCCTGCCTCTCCCTCCAGTAGGACTGTGCCAGCTCTAAGGAACTCAAATGCCTGACTATTAACTGAAGTGGCATAGAGATGAGTGAGGAAAAACCATGTAGCTTCATACTGGAGTGTTTGACTAGTCTGGAACCAGAGAGAGGAATCAATTTCTCCCTCCCAGTGCCATCAGTTTCACTGAAAGTCTTTCAGTGATTTAGTACCATAAGCAGCTGTGTCACACTGACTTTGGCTACGATCAATTACGAATGCATACGTATTTTAAGCAGATACAGCTTCCCCAGTACACCTCTTGTGGTGAGTTGTCCTGAAATGTATTTGTTACTTCATGAAAAATACAAGCTAATGAAGCAGCAACATCCTCATCATCAGAAATAAAGGCTCTTATTGTGCAATTACTCTTCAAGACTCCAAGTAAATAAAACACCTAAAAGTACAAACCCCATTAAATGCCTGTTGTGACATTCTGCTAAGGGGCTGGGAAGCATGCAAACATACCTTCTATAAAATCATTTTCACTATACAGCTGCCTGTCTCCTACTCCATCATCTTCATCTTGTCCATCTTCTTCATCTGGATTATTGATAACTTCTAGGCCAGCCTCGATAACTTCCACCAACTCATCTCGTTTGTCCTTTCTAACAGGTTTCTCCTCTGGATGCCGAGTGAGCCCCATCTCCAACTGGAATACTTTCATGGATGTGAAGCTCTCAAAAGGAATGACTCCGTACTCACTCGGCAGCTTGGCCCCCACGCTCACCTCAGCTTTGTCAATCTGGGAATGAAGAAACTCTAGGAGATCATTGGATGTTTGTTCTTTGGTGCCCTGGTAGTTCATGCCATTGACCTTAGGGCTCTTTTTTTCCTGCAGGGACTTAAGTTTGTCACTCATTTCCTGAAGCTCTTGCTTTAGCTGGGCAATCTGACGTTTCAGACTGGTAGCTCGGTTTTGATAATGCTCTTCTTGTTCCTGCAAGAGAGCTTGATAGTATTCTTTACCCATGGTTTCACCTACAACACCAGGCAGAGATCCATTGCCATCTGTCTGTGGAGCACACTCCAGCAAATACATGAGCAGGACTAAACTGAATAGTAAAGCAAGGCCCACCAACAGCCAACGAGTCCTGGCTTGAATTACTAAGCCTCTTCTGGGCATTCTTATATTATTTCTGCTTCCAATCCTAAAAGATTAACTATCTGCTCTTGCTTTCCAGGGGACATCACCCCAAACCTCAAATCTTAGAGAGAAATCACAACTGTAATAGCTACTACAAGTTCTGGCAACATAGCAGATGAGCAGTTTTCAAGCTTTGCCTTAATCAGGTGTCATTGCAGAGATGTAAATCTGAAGTTCCTGTGTCATCCATAACCATCAACTGTAAGTCTGGCTGACGCCATACAATTTGTTCAGGATTTCCTACCCCAAACAAAAAAAACCTGCAAAGGCAGAGGAAGACTGAAGACACCAGCAAGGAATCATATTTCCATTTCCTAATTCAGCCCTAGTTGAAGGGGCCTAGCTTATTTGAAGTTTTGTGAAGGAAATCTGCAAAAGTAATTTTGTAAGCTTTGAACAGACAGCAATTTCCCCCCCTCACTATGTGTGAGAGCAATCTACAGTTTAGTAATAATAATTTTCATTGGCTAGTCTTGCTTTTCCTCTGGCACTTGAGTATTTTATTCCACTTCCCCTCCTTTCCTTGGAATCTGTGGTTTGAGTCAGCAAAATGAAGACAGAACCTAAAATTAAAAGAAAGGTGCATATTAGAACTACAAAGCAGACAGTCATCTGAGAAACACATGAACAAAATTCTGACACATGCATGCAAAAGACCGATGGTGGAAGGAGTGATAAAGGGAGAGTAAAAAATCATTTCTTTGTTTGCATTACCCATCAGCAACTCCCTCTGACAGAGTGTCTGGAAAACAGGGATATGGACAGTCCAATAAAATGCATTTGTCACACAGCTAGCCAAAGCAGTAACAGTTCTTATAGTCTCACCACAGTTTATTTCACATTTGCTTTAACTCCCCCATTCCTTCTTGGGCTTTTTGCTTTGTTTTACTCTGTGGGAGGAAAAAGAGATACCAACAAATCTCATGCCTTTCCTACTCCTCTAAACTACTTCAAAAAATTAAAAAAAAAAAAAATCCCCATGAACTATTTTGAAGCAGCAGAAGCTTGCAATTTCATTTGCTTTTACTTTAAGTAAATACCTTTCAGGGTATAACTGTTCACTCATGAATAAATCATTATAGATTTTAATATCAAAGTTTACCGAAACCGCATTTCAGATTAAGTCTAATTCAAAAGAAATTAAAATTCAACGCCAATCCCTGACTGATGAAAGGGATCCTGAGATTATCCATCTGCTAATATTTCCATCTTCTGACATGACTGGGCTAGCACGAAGAGGCAGTGACCACTTCATGGGTCACACTCTTACATGACTGTCCAAACCAACCTAGAGGGAAAGACCAGAGAAACAGCCCACAGTTATGCAAGAGGGGGATACCAAAAGTCCTGCTCAGCACTGAGTCAGCTAAATGTCTTATGGGCCTCTTCAATGACAGCATAAAAGAGTAAGAAGTAAGCTCAATGCATGTTAGTCTACTTTCAACATTAATAAAATACTTTCATTTAAAATTTGCTTGTATAAAATAAATGAAGCTCATTAAAATTTATCCAGGGACCTATTAGCTCTACATCCATTTTGACTGTGTTATGCAATTATGGTTTGGGGGAAGTTCTGAGACTCCCAGTTTAGTTTCACTATCCTTAGGAGACCAGAAAAGAATGGCTCACTCCCATACTCCTTCTGCATGGGTTAGGCAGAGTTATCTGGCACTGCCAGCTGCCCCCCACAGCCCATCTTGTGCTGACCCTGAGAGTCACTCGGGGTGCCACAATGCTCCCCATGTGTTTCCAGCAAACACCTGGCACTGTGTCTCTCTCATTGTGTCTTTGTGACACTTGTCCCTCCCCACTCAGCTTCCAGCATCAGGATCAGCACCCCTGATCACTGCTGGTATCACATTCAGCATCTTCACTTGTTCCAATTGCAAGGCCTGAAAGACTTGTAAGTGCCTTATTGATACCAGCAGCAGCAATGCCTGCCACAGCCACACAAAGCTTGCAGGCATATCATCCACACCAAGTCTGGCAAGAGCAGCACACCTTCAGAGTTGTCCAGCTGAAGTCTATAGGACTGCTCAAAGCAGTTTTTAGTATTTGTAGTGCTAAAGTCCCTGTTAATACATAATTTACACAGATTATGTAGAAATTCTTAGTACAGCAGATTAGAGGCAACTACTCATCTGAAACTGAAGTTTCTGGAACTCATGGAAAGCTACTGGAGACTCGGGTACAAAATAAGTAACAGTTTTATCAACTGAATACTAGATAACATCCTTTCAGGTCCAGACAAGCCAGAATTTAGTCACTCCTCACTGCATAAACACAATATTATATAAATGCAAGTTGAATGCCTATAAAGAGTGATCAATTCCAGATGTATCTTCAGACCAGTGTCCAGATGTGATGAATCAAGGGAGACAGAAGAAAAATTCTACAGGATAAAACCACTTCACAGAAATGATACAGTATCATCCCAAGCTTTCTTTAGTACAAAGATTACCATATGATGATTTATTACATTTCTTACTGAATTCTTATTCTGTTAGACTGCAAGAGGTGAAGCCACAATTAATAGCATAAAGAACCATAAGTTTCTTTACAACTCAGCAAATGCTAAACTGTACTAAAGCTACTCCATGCAGAAGCTGACACATTTTCAATCAGTAAAGGCATATAGAAAAATGACCAAACGATCTAACTTGCATAAAATATCAGTAAATTTCACTATTTCACTATCCTCTATTTTCAGAGAGCAGGGGGGGGGGAAGCCATTGTTTTGCATATTTACAACCCAAATTTGATCTCAATTTGGTCTGGCACAGCCCTACTTTAGGAATTCCAGTAACTAGGCTGTGGAACATGATTACAAGAGAAAGCAGGCTGTGAAACCCCAGAACAAGCAAAAGCACATGGGATCCCAAAAATCACAATACGGAAATTAATTGGGTTACAAAGAACATTCTGAAGTTTATAAAAAAGGACAGTAAGATTACCTGGTAATTAGTAATCACACAAAAGTCCCTGGAATTTCAGAGCTTAAATATTAAGCTCCAAAACTTTAAATTGCATCTGCTATTATTGCATGCTGGTATTTAACTGCCTATCAGTTCTTCAGAACTAGTCTATTTGCAGTAGTCTGTATGATCTCCAAAGAATGAGACATCTGAGACTCACACAAGTCTTATACAGATCTGCAGGTTTTCCAGAGGCACCTGGTTGTTAATACTTTCTGCATTTCCAGGGTCTTCTGTATATTCAACAATGGAAATGTTTCTGTTCCTTACAAAAAAGTTCATCGATTCTCTAAGCACAAGGGAACAGACCAGCATGCTAACTGAAAATGCTTCACATTTTTAAAATTATATTAGCACTCTGTTTTTGTTCCTTGTTGCGAAGGATGAGTACATCCTTCTGAAGTGGGGAAACATCACACTTAAGGCAGTGACCTAATTCAGAGTGCACCTGGCTTCATGCCAGACTGTGGGGACTTCCCTTGTGTGAGCATCTTTTACTTTAGACGTGTCCTTTTCATTCAGCATGCCCTAGATGGACACTGTTTAGCTGCTCATGAAATCCCAGCTGAGAGTTATATTATTGTTCATAATTTCACCCAGATGCCACAGATATTCACTGTCTTAAGCCTCCTCCACACACATATTTCTCTTCCTGGCAAGTTACACAATGAAAACATAAGGTCCAATGTCATCCCTTGCACATTCCCTTTTATTCTGAAGAAGAGTGCCACTGAGAACAGGATAGCTTGGAATGTCAGAGGAGCACTGGGCACACCTTTATCTGCTCACTTGCTGAAATCAAACACAAAGCAAGCTGGGCATCTGCTGTTGCAGAAACCCCAGAGTGAAAAACCTCAAACCATACCTTAAGTACACATCACTTCATCTCTGCTTAGAGAGTCTGCTGAGGTATATCCTCAGAAAAGACAAAAGAATTTGTCCAGGGTTTTATTACACAGTTCTAGTTGAGTTAGTACTTAAGTCAGACTTGTCAGCTAGAGGGGAAAAAAATCACAATAATTAACTGCTGAAGTTCTCACTTTCCCTGGAAAACTAGTGAAGAATCTCACCCTCTTTACTGACCAAAAAACCCCATCTTTTTATTACAGTTCTGCCACCTGATACGCTTTCAGCTGTGGCTCTGCCTCCCAAGCATACACACACACACATGCACTGCTGGATGGCAGAGAAGTTCAAAGGCACTATCAATTTATGGAAAGACAACCCACATTCAATAAAACCAATAGGAAAGTGAAAATAATCACAAAGTATTTTAGACCTTACCAGTTTCACACTGAATTCTGAAAAACCGGAAAGTTTTGCTTGTACACACTGCAACCACTGCCCAGGGTAAGCATATACAGCAGCTTATTTTCAACTTCTTGAAAGTTTAGAATATGTCATACTATTCCAATTCACCCCAACACCCCCCTTTAGTTGATCAGCACTGAACTTCAGCTTTGCCTCAGTTTTGTTGCTCACCTTACCTGGTTGACACCAAAAGGAATTTTTCAAGCTACCTCTTGATTTTCATCAGTTCCCTTTCCTCTGCCAAAGCCAGAGTCCCATGGGGGAAACAGGGGAACAATGATGACTGTGCACTGATCACTGAGCATCTCACTTCATTTTTAATAAAAGGCATGGGGAAAAAAATGAGCAGGGGTGAACTGTCCACATTAAAATTCATCACATAAAGTGCTCAGCATATCTGCAATAGGTAACATCAGATATTTCTTTAATTTCTAAATGGGAAGGGAAAAAAAATCATGCCTTTGGCAAGAGGACCATTCTAGAACTCACAGTATACCAGGAATAAGCAGTTCAGGCATGGGAACCATAGGAAAAAGTTACTTCAGTGAAGAGTGCAACAAACACAGGATTTATTACTCAAAAAATAATATTCTCCATGCAAATAGTTTCTGCTACAAAAAGCAACATTGTTGTTTTGCCAGCAGAAACGCTGTGCTCCAAAATAAAATTAAGACCAAACCTCCACAAGTTTCCTCTGCAACATCAGAGGCTGCAGTATACAGGGAAGATGTATCAGGTTTCTTATCTCCCTTGTTTCATGTGATAGGTCAACTCACCCTCAATAGCAGGGAGAGATAAAATCAATAAAAAACCTGCCTTTTCCAAGGACCAGATCCTGCTTATTAATTACATCTTTTCAGGATAAGCAACTGAATCAACAGACTTTGTACTGACTTGTAACACACACACACACACATGCACTGCTGGATGGCAGAAACATAGAAAAGAGTAGAGTTTCATTTTAATAGCAGTGCTCAATCATCTTAGAAATCAAGAACAATCAAGTAGGTCACGCTCTTTACAGCTTGCCCAAACTCTCTCTTGCAATTTCTGGCTCAGTTTCCCAGGAATGTGTTTTTACAACAGCAACACAGCCTTGGGGGCTGCAGGAAGGACCCATCCTGCTCCTGCACCACACACCCCTTCCCTGCCCCATGCACACGGCCAGAAAATAAACCAGCTTGCTAAGCTGACAGAATAGGAAATACTGGGGGGTTTATTGACTCTGTTCTCAGAAAAAGCAAACAGGAGGTGATATCCAACAATCTAGAAATGGTGGCATTTTTGCCATGACAATGCCTGGAAAAAGTAGTCACACTGTCATGCATGCAGGAAATAATAACTGTACTGTAGTGGTTTAAATACAATTCTTTCATGATCTACTGTGAAATAACAAGGAAAAAGAGCAACCTTTGGCTGAAGCAGTTTTATCTCCTATAAATGAGAGAAGCAAGCATGTTATCTCTTGTCCTGGCATTTGTTGTTCCTAAACAAAACTAAACCCATTACGTAGTTAAGTGGACAAATGAAAGAACAGTATTATTCACATTATTTACTTTATAACTAATCCAAAGTAAGCAATGAGCTTATGAATAGAAGCCCTGCTTTGGCTTCAGTGAACCCAAACCAAGTCCAGTTGTCTGGAAAATGCTGAATTAAAACTGAAACCCAACCAGCTACACCTTAACCACACGCTGGTCAGTACTATTCCATTTCAGGAAACAAAAGTCAGCTCTCAGTCACCTTACTGTTTTTATGAAGAGACACATCTGCTTGGCAAGAAAAACTAGGTAAGATGTCATAGGTAGGACAAGCTGAAGGAGTTTCATTTGCTTGCTTGCTTGTTTTAAAATTACTATTGAACAGCTGTCACAAAAAGCTCTTCTATCTTCAGCTTTCACAAGACAGTAGCTTTTCTGTATGACACAACTTTTCCTATCACTTACATTATTTAGCTTGTGGGTTTCTGCACTGCTGTTGGTGCTATTCCTCTTTTTAAATTTGGCAAGAAAACCACAAACTCCAAGTTGGGTGAAGCATGTCTTCTTCCCCTTATTCTCAGGAAATTAAAGGAACAGCAGTTTGATATGACTACACTTACTGCACCTATTTTGCTGGTTGCTAGAGCCCAACCTAGAAATAAGAACAGAAGCACAAGAGCTACCTCAGCACAGTTATCAGGGAAGATTCTTCTCCTGGTATTCCCAACACCTTGAAAGTAATGTTGTTTTTCACATGAGCATTAGGCAAGAACCTGGCCTGCTTTTACAACAGGCTTTGTTAAATCCTTATTAAGGACACAGTCCCCATAAGGGGCTGCATGAATTATAACAGAGCAGCATTTGGGTTCCTGGGCACAACACCTGAGCAGCCACACCCAGCAGCCATCCACTGAAAGGTGGCAGAGCCTCCCAACAGCCTGTGTAACACTGCACATGAGAAAGTCTGTGGAGACAGCTTAGGCAAAACTAAATCCCACTTACAGCAACTGCAGCTTATCTTCAAGGATGCACAACAGTCTCTGTCAGACCACATGCTGGGAGATGTTTATACCTTTTTCTGTGGGACAAAGCAACAGCTGCAGCAAGAGGCAGAAATTAAACTTAAGATGCCCAACAGTCTTCAAAAAGGTAATGCTGTAGGTAGGGCTTTTTTGCACAGAAAACAGCCTGCTTCAGAAAGACAGAAAACCAGTCACACTTAGCAACACAGCATCACCTTGAATCCAAGTGAATGAGGAAAGGTGAAATACTCTTTGTGCACCCTAAGTGTCTAAACAACTTTAAAAGCTAAATATTTCCCCCACATAAGACAAGCCTGCTCCCTCAAATGCAACAGGGCAGTAAAAGGTGATCCCAGCTCACATGCACTGCATTTGCACAGCACACCTACACTTTCACTGATGCTATGTTCTGTTTATTAAAACCAGTCACTGAGATTGGCTGCAGTCTTCCACTGCGGAATGGCAGCTAGCAAAACCAAAGAGATGAGAATAACGTGGTTCTCCTGCAATTGCTTCATATGAGTTCCACTTTCCCAGAATCAAGCTGTCTTCTGTTTTCTCCCATCTCTGTCATCTACTTGTCTATATATGGAGATCAAGATAACATGGCTACTGCAACCTAAGCATAGTGAAGATATAAATGCCAACTCTATGTAAACTCTGGAGCTGTTTTTAAAGGGTAATTGTCATTCAAGTTCATACATGGAGCCAGGGAAGAGTTCTCACTGTGGGAGGTAAGAACAAAGGTCATACATGCAGTTTCCTCATACTGTAAAGCAAATCTGAAAATGCTGTAGAGCAAAACAGATCCTTTGAGGCACTCACAGGTGGCTCTCACATGGAGATTTTCTTTTTCCTAAGTAATCAAATGAAGGGATGGAAAAGGACAGTCCATACCCTGTTCTTTCTAACAGTTGCACAGCATATTGGCCAGCATTTAAAAAAAATCAGAGACTTAATAATGTGGAGAAGTTAAACTTTTTCCTTTTTTTGGAATTTTTTTCTATGGTAAGCGTGATACTGTTTTCAAGGATGTAATATTCCAGACTATGATGCAGCTATAGCAGTTGAAGTGGAAACAAAAAGAAATTAAATTCTCAAGTGCATCCAACTTTCTTAAAAATACTTTCAAACTTCTATTAATAACCATCTTAAAACCAGAAATGCTTATAGGAAAATGATTTAAATTTAATAAAAACGTTTTGTTGGACAACTATGCGCCACAGCAATATTCTCTGAAGTAATGATTCATTGCCAAATTTTTTGAGGGTTACCTGGACCAGGGAATATTTGTACATGTCTCCTCAGTGCATGTTTGAAGATCCTGAAGTGACCACTGGAAGACATTTCTGTGCATTTTGTCCAAGGGGCAGTTTGGCCTGAGAGTTTTAAAATAAGGAAAACCAGCTTAAAATACTACTTGATCCAGAAATCCTGAGAAAATGCTGCTTTGAAAATCAAACACCCTCAAGTTACTGAATCAGCTAGCTTAAATTCACATGTGGTTTTGAAAACTGTGCTCACTTTGCTATTCCTCAGTCCTCAATTGAAGATGGAAGGAGAAACACAAACTACAAATGTTGTTAGAAATGCTAAAATTCAGTGTAATAGCTCAGGTTCTGCTTTCAGCACAACAAATCAGCCACAAATATGTCACCAACCATGGAAGCTGGATGCCAAACAATTGAGAAACATCTGGTGCATTCCAGAAGCACAGCTAATGTCATCTGTAATTTTTCAGTATGACATTATACCCAAGCATTAACTTACTCTTAAAGGACCAGCAATACCAAGCTTCACGGGAAGCAGAAAAGCCAGCAGCTTGTCTCAACTGTCTACCTTGATATTTTCCTTGTATTGAGAGAGTTTCCAGTATGAACAACTGGAAACCTCACACACTGAGCACTTCTATGCTGCTTCACCTCTCTTGCTTTGTTGTTCAAGTCCCTGAAGTCAGTCTTTGGGCCACTTGAACTGCCTTTCCTCCCCTTTTCTTCAGGAAGAGATCCTCATGGTCTGAAGGGGAGAGAAGCCAAGAGTTTTTGCAAACCTCTGCTGAGTTTTTGCAGGCCCCTTGCACTCTTCTTTTGCGGTGTTCATATCTCACTACTTTTTTTTTTTTCTAATTTTTTTTGCTTGTTTTGCTTCTCAGCAGGGACACAGAGGTTGTTACCACAGACACTTGTCACAAGTGCCATATTTAACACCTGGTTCTACTGGCAACAGCTCCTACTACACTGTTTGAACACTCGTGGAGAGTTGGTTTTTCCCCCTCCCTTCTTTGTCCCCTCACACAATTGATTTAAATCCCTATCATTTCCACCTGCTCGGGACCTTAAACTAAGGAGGAATTCTGAAGAGTTAAATGCAAAAGAATTCAAAAACACTGGATTCTGTCCAAAACCTAATTTAAAAAATCCAACATCAAGAAACATGCATAGCAGCACTTCATAGCAGAATCTAATACAGTGTTTTGGATGTTAACATCCCAGTTTGCCAAGCACTGGGGGCACTGGGGCAAAGTTTGCCCTGCAGAGGCATCTCACTGGAGCAATAGTTTAACTGTGCTGGGAAGAAACCTGCCATGCCAGCCTCTGTCCAGCCAGCACTGACTGCAACCAAACTCATCCTGCTACCTCACAAATTGGATGTCTCTTCTTCAGAAGACAGAAGTCTTGTACAGACAGAAGACGTGCATCAGGAACTCACTGAGCACATGGAAGATGGACTACACCACCACCACTCAGCAGTCTCAATTTTCACTCTACCAGAGCACAAGATGTGCAAGGCATCTGCTGCCCCTGGGGCGGTGAGCAGCATCAACAGTGCTGTCAAGGGCCATCCTTTCTGACACCACTGCCTGGGGAAGCCTTTAAGAGACAGCAGAAGTGCTACCACAAGTCATCTGAAAGCTGTCACCCAAAACACTCTTGCAGGACAGATTTTATTTCACAGAAACTCACGACTTAGCCTCAGAACTGTAGGTTCACTCTGAACGCTGCTCAAGAGTAGCATTTGGTGTTTTCAGTGTGCTTCAAAACACAAGCCCATTTACATCATTTCCTCTGCTTTAATCCAGCTGTGCTCCCAACAGCTTCAATTGCTTCCTGTGCCTCGCTGCTCAGCACCTGCCCCTGCAGCAGCAGCACAAACTCCACCCAGAACTCTCTAAGTATGATCTGTGCAGTTTCTACAGAGAGGATGCAAACACCACACACACCAACGCCGGGGAGCAGAAAATCTGCCTGGTTACTGATCTGGCTGCAACTGACTGGCACACACAACACACTACAAACGCAACAGCCACACACAGAATTAGCTCAGAACCTCTGTACAGCAGCACCTCAGCCACCAGCTTTAAATTTTCATGTCTTCCTGCAATTACACACCTGAAAGTCAGAAACTGTCCTTCCATGTCCCTGGCAACTGGCATCGGAAAAACCATTAGGGCCCTTTTCTTTACACAATTACCTGGGGCTAGTCAATACTAAACTGCTGTAGGTTCATACACAACTTTCTGGACAACTCAGGTGTCCTATAACTTTGGTCTTCTATGAAAGCATTCATATATTGTCCTGACAAAAAGCACAATTAACAGTGCAGACATACTAACCTCATTTTGTGCTTGATGTTCATTTATCAGAGTTAAATACAAGAAGTGTCTACATAAAAGAACCTCATCTGTTCAGTAATTTTACTTGGAAATACAATAACTGCAAGTACTGTATTTCTAAGCTACTTTTAACTCCTACCTGTTCTGCATTGCATTATTTTTACTCTGAACACCTGAGAACCTGCCTGGAGCTACATTCAGCAAAAGGAGACGACTGCTGCCAGCCACAGCCATTAATACTATGTGGGTAGGACCCATCTCCAGAGGATCTGCTAGCCATCAGAGAATTTTACTTTTGCTCTACAACTAGCACACTGATTTCCTTGAACTGAAATCCCCTCCAGTATGCCAGAGAAGAGTAAAATTACTTTCCCCAGTTTTTGGGAGAACAAGTGCCAAAAGTGCCTGCCCACCAAACCCTCCCGCAGCACCAGCCCAGCCACCCCAACACTGCTGAGACAGCCACAGCACTTCCATTCTGCACTTCTTCTGTAGTTGCCAAGGGTGTACTTCTACTCAGACTGCCACAGGCCAACATTCTTACCCCTCCATCTATTGAAGCCATGCACTGATGGACATTTTAGGCCACTTCTGGCCATGGTAGAGGAGCTGAAGGGAAGTCTCACTTTTGACAGCAGGATGCACATGGTGGCTGCTGGGTGCTGATCTGTGCTTTCTGGACAGCTGCCCTAAGTGACATCCCTACCAGAGACCCCAGCACCAAAAGAGAAGGGTCCTCTGCCAGGAGCTGCTTCACCAGTGAAACACCACCAGCTAGGGCAGGGAGCAGGAAAGGTCAGAACAAACCCAGACAGACCTGTCCCTCACCAGCCACCCACTCCACCAGTGAGAGAATTAAAGGGGAAAAGGCTGAAGTGAAGCAGAGGCAGCTGGGCCCCTGCTGCCCACCCTCCTCAAATGCAGCTCCCCAAGGAGACACAGGCACTCCCTACTGCAGGGAGATGGGCTCCAGACCAAAACCTTCCCAGGAACACAGCAAGGGCCACAGGAAGCAACCAGACCCAAGAGCACCGCGCTGGAAAGCACCTACACTGCAGGCAGCCTCAAACCAGTAAACAGGCCAATAAAAAGCACTACAGTCACTTCTTATTACAGCTGGAGATGACTGTCAGGAAATAGACTCAAAAAGTACATACATGATTTCCTCACAAGATAGTTTCCTCATGTCATCTGATTTAGAGTCTCTGAACTTCACTTTGAAACACCAATTCTTCTGATGCTCTTTCCAGAACTCACATTTGCACTCACAGCTTGAAGTAACTCGCCAGTTTTATCAACTTGCTTTTTAGAGGATTTGGTGTGTGAATGGAAAGAGCCTTTAAAACAAGTAAGGTAAAGCAGAGATTGGTTCAAGATATTATTCCAGCACACCCCATTCAGAAATGATCATGGAGCAAGCAGCCCCTGCCAGCCTGCCCATAACCCAGAGCTGCAGGACACACAGCCCAGTGCCAGCAGACAGACTGCAAGCCTCTCACAAGCATTTTACTGTGCCAGGTTTGAACACGCAGCACCTTCAAGGCTAAGGGAAAAAAGCCATCTTCCTTTTCCCTTGACTCTCCCATCTTCAGTGACTACACACAGCTTGCAATCATTACCTTGTTACTCTTTTTAAAACAGTTTCTCAGCTATCAGTGACCATCAGAATCACCAATTTAGACTACACACACCATAAAGTATTAGCTACCCAAACAACACTAAGCTGGATAACTTGTCAGTCTACATTTTTAAGTACACACAAAATACCTGCAGCCTAACAATAATTTTTTTAAAAGGCCTGGATAAAAGCAGAAGCTAGCTGTACCCAAAATGGGCCTCTAAACCAGGGTCTAAAACAGTACCCTATTCAACTACTTTTGCACCAAAAAGCACTCATGACTGGAGGGCTGTAACTTGCAGAATTTTTCATGCCCTCAAAAAAAAATTTTTAAGAGCTTAATAAAAAAGAAATTAAAGATATTAAAGTAATTGCACACTTCAAGATTTTGTTTTTAATGAGCTATAATATTAATGGATGTGCTGGGCTTCTCTAATCATCATTCAGAATGAAGCTGTTCTGGCAGACAGTAAGAAGTGCCCTTCCACAAATTTCTTCTTATAAGATGTGGTTCCAACCAAGAAATAAAACTATATTCCAATTCCCTTCATAAAGCATTATATTTCTTTTATCAGCACCTTGTGAGTTCTGGTCTCATTTCCCCACTTCCAGCACTAAGCTTAAAAGAGCATAATTAGATATATAGATAAAGCAGTTATTTGTGGTTTGGTCTTTTTTTTCTAAAAACAACATGCTCCTGAAAATATTTTCTTTCTAATGTGCCCTTTGAGAATGATTTTTTTTAAAGAAAGTCTTGCACTCTTGAAACCCCTGCCTATTTTCTACATTACTTTTCCAGAAGTAAAATTATTATGGCCTTTTTCCATACTTTTATTCTGAAGGGCTGATCCCTTAGAGGGCAGATGAGCTAACAAAAAGCCAAGGACATCATCAGCTCCAGCACTTATCCACAGCCTGACTTTCATCCCACCTCTGTGATCCTGTTTCCGCATTATTTAAGGAGAAAATACTGCAAGTCATGAAGCTTGCTTCATAATGACAGGCTGCATCAGAGACAAGAAAAATATTGTGCAATTTGTTTTCTGCAGTGAAAAAAACTGACCTCATATTTCTCATACCCACCCTCCTGGGAGTTTAGTTTTATCTCTTTTTAAAGTTCAGGCGATTCTGATGGATTCTTTTTATAAAGAGGTCCACAGAACACTTCTGGCAAGCATGAAGTAGCAGACTGTGATGCAGGGGTTGAAATTCCTGTGCCAAATATGCTTGTGGGTTTTCTTGGTAAGAGACCACAGCTACTTACTATTTAACCATGCCCTCAGATGATGTTTCTCACTGACTTGGGAAGACCCATATCCTGGGGATGGATCATAAAAGCAAAGAATTTACATTCAAGAGTAATTTGGTGCAACTTCTACCACAATGCAGCAGCTGTACCGACAGCTTTGGGGCTTTCTTTTTCTCCTTTATTCCTTCCTTCCTTAAGCCTGAGAAAAACGCGAAAACAAAGTCATGGGATCAAGAAGGAAAAGAACTATTCAACATCAACTAATCTTAATCACACTGAAGTTCTCACATGTTTTCTCCAGCAACAGACAAGCTAAAGAACGCCTGTTTGGGCAGTACAGTCATGAACTTCAGCAGCCACTGCTCCTCCTCCCATGTTCAGCTGCTGATGGTTCAGGACGGTGGTGCTGTGGCAATGCTCAGTGCAGGCTCCTGATATTTCTGATAAGGACTCACTGGTAGAGTCACCCACAAAAGCCTCAGGGTGTAATTGAGGTGCGTAGCTAACACCCCTCCACAAAACACATCTACCTCCACTGACAGCCACTGGGAGTATTCCCAGGCTGCTGTCTTTGGTGCTCCTTGGAGACTATCTAGCAATAAATAAAGGGAAGGCAGAAGTTTCCCTCAAACACACTAAAGCAAGGTGGGAACTTGCAGCCAGTGAATGCTGGAAAAGAAGAAACTGTCCTATGAGGCCTAGCATTACAGCCTACAAGAAGAAGGGGGGGGGAAATAAGGTATTTTTACTGTATGACCTTAAACTGAGAGATACTGACTCAGTGTTGAAACAACCTCTCTTTTCTGCAGTTAAGTTACCGGTGCAAAGACAATAAAGTTAGTCCTTATCCATCATCTACAAGTTTAGTAGAAGAGATCAGCGTCTCAATTTCCACCTGACAGAGGGACTTGAAGAGAAAAAAGCACAAACAAACAGCAAAACCACAGAATAAAGTAAACACTGATTACACTCCACTGAAAACATGTACTACCAAATTTAAATTTCTACATACTTAGGTTTAAAAAAGGTCTTGCACATTTCAACATCTCCCGTTACTGCTTTAGCATTTCTGAATTAATTGACTGGTGACAATTACACAATTTATTTTCATGCTCAATACCAAACTCTCACAGTTTGCGAGAGCACAGAATTTACCGAGCAAGAACGCGTCTGACAAAACGGAGATGTAAACCACAGTTTAAACAACGCTCAACGTTCCACTGAAGAGAATTAAGCATCCCCATCACCATCTCCCCAGTTTTGGGGTGTTGCTGCAAGGAGCGGCGGTTTCTCGCGGCCGCAGCGAGCGCGAAGGCCGCCCCGGCACAGCCCGGGCACTGCCCCAGCACAGCCCCGGCACTGCCCGGCACAGCCCTGGCACTGCCCGGCCGGGCGCTGCCCCGTGCCCGCTCTAGCGCTGCGCTGTGCCGGGGGGGCCGCCTGCTGCATCCCGCTGCCTACGGCTGCACAAACGCGCTCGCAGCACGCCTACGGCCAGCCAACACAATGGAAACGCAGCCGTGAGGGACAGATTCGTTTTATTGTTGAGAAGCGCTACGGTACAACCGAGCGGCCCGGCGTGCCAGGCCGCCGCGCCAGGGCGGTCGGGGCAGCCCCGGCTGGGCAGACCCGCGGCCGCCCGGGGCGCTCGGTGCGGCCCGGCCGCAGCCCGCTCCGGGCCGGGACACGGGGCCGGGCCCGCAGCGGTGCCGCTGCCCGCGGCCGGCAGGGCTCCGGGGCGCTGCGCGGCACCTTCTGCCGGCAGCGGCGAGGGGCGGCGGGCAGGCGAGGGGCGAGGGGCCGGGGAGGAGCGGGGCGGCGGGAGGGCGGAGGGGCGCGGTGCCGCCGTACTCACCGCGCGGGCCGGCGCGGAGCCCGCCTGCACTTCCTGCGCGCTCGGAAATGAGCGGGCGGGACCCTCCGCCGCGCCGCTTAAAGGGGACGGGCCGGCCGCCCCCGACCGCCCCCGGGGCGGGACCGGGTCCCCCGCGCAGTCCCGTGGGGGAAGCGGGGCCGCCGCCGCCGCTGTTCGGCAGCAGGGAGGGGCCGAGGGACCTCCCTCCGCTCCCGCACCCCGCCCTGCGGCGCCTTCGCTCCCCGCTGCCCTGAGGCGGGGGCGCGCCGCCCTCCGATGCGCCCCGGGAGCGGCGAGAAGCGCTCGTCTGAGGGCGAGAGCGGAGCGGATCAATGCACCCTCCCCTCCGCGGCTGTGCCGGCCGCGCCCGCCGGTGGGCCCTCAGCGCCGCTGCCGCGCCGAGCGCCACCGGAGGCTCCCGGGGGCTCCTGGCCCTTGCGCTGCCCGCTCGCAGCGCTGCCCGGCCGGGCACTGACCCTGCCTGCCCTGGGAACAGCCCCGGCACTGCCCGGGCACCGGCAGCACAGCTCCTCTGCCTGCCCTGAATGGGGCTCCGCGGCTCGCACAGGTCCGGCAGCAGCAGCACAGTGATGCTGATTTCTCGCGTTAGTAAAGCCTGAAATGTAGCCTTTATGGTGGAAACAAGAAGCAGAATTTCCCAATAATTGTTTTTTACTTATCCAAGTATTTATGTACAGTTCTATATTTCCAGAAGAACGTTTCCATACACTATTTTTTTAATTATTAGTTTTCTGCAGGGCTTGACCTGAAAGAAGCCAGGCTTGGGAACTCGTGCAGCTTCCAGCCATGTGCATGAATGGTGGCTTGTAGGAGTTTAAAAGGGGAAGGCTTAGGAAGCTGATAAGATAAGCATCTTCTTCCAAAAATATGTACCAAATGGTTTTGGTTCTGCTCATCAAAAATGGAGTCAGAGAAAGCCAGTAAAGGCTTATTAGATTCAGGCCTGCACCCCCTAATTTGACATCACTACTGGAGTGCCTGGGACTGCTCACCTGCCTCAAGGGCAGGCACTGAGGGCATCCCAGAACAGAGCCCCATGGTCTGAGAAGCAGAGGCTGCATCCTTTGTCACGCTGCTGCTGAGATCTGTACCTCATTTAGCACAGAGCAGCCCTTTGTCTTCAAGCAGGCATAAACCCATTTATTCATAAATAGCTGCACCACACGGCGTGGGAGAGGCTGGGTGTCCAAGGATCAGATCTGTTCAGTCTAGGTTTCAAGCCCTCAGACAGCAAAGGTCTTTCTAGGGAATACCTTAAATGAACAGGGAAAAGACCCTTGGCTGGTATTATCCATATGCTTTCCTATCCATTAAAACTGGTCACAATGCTAGATCATTATTTTAGGTATCCCTCCAAGATATACTTAAAATGTATAGAATTCTCTCATAGAAGAGAATTATCAGAGGATTTTAAATATTCACACATGCACTCCTCAAACTAGGTAAATGTGGGTTTATTACTCTTTGAAAACAGTTTGTAAATATACTACTTTTAACCTGGCCTCATGCAGAATTTCAGTGTTGCATGTTACAGATGACTGTTGAACATCCTGCTTGTCATCTTTGTTGTGGATAAGGAGTAGCAGTTTAGTAGACACCTTCACACTGGAGACTGCAGTGTTCTGTAGACATAATATTTGTGAGTACAAGAAGATAACGGAATGGAAATAACTGAAATTACTGATTTTGTTAACTAACCCTACACTGAAGATCTGAAAGAAACTCTGACAATGCTGCACTCTGAATATCATCCTTGGTGTTTCCCAGGTACCCCTTTTCTCCACAGGAGCTTGCTGCTGCTGTGTGGGCACAGCTACAGAGGGCCTTCCAGGGCATTATACACAGAATACTTTTTCTCTAAGTGCCACTTTCCTCTGCTTACCAGAATTTCTTCTCTACCAGAAAGGTTGTTTTTTTCCCAGATTGAGAGAAGGAAAATATAGATTTCTTTATCTCTCACAGGAACAACATGGGTATTCACAGTCATCTCTGTATGAAAGGTCTGCCATGTCAGGAAAAATGATGGGTTTGCAGTTATGTGTATAGTTTTCTGATTATTCTATCAGAACAAGCTCTTCTAAGATTAGATATTCCTTCATAACTCAGACTTATATTTATGCAGACAGATGTTATAGTTCCTATTTGGTGTTAATCTTACAGGTGTACAGAGCAATACCCATGTTGTTTGTGAGTAAAGCAGGGAATAAAACATTTAGGAAATGTCTGTGTTTTAAGATACAATTCATTTCAGCCTCAGGATTTTTCGTAGGCAGTTGCAGATTTCCTAGCATCTGAGAGCAATAGTGTATATATTTATATATTTATGTGACTCAACTTTTAATATTCCTAAAATATTATGATAGGATAGTTATTTAGGAGACAGACTTTAAAAAGGTTTCCCTAAACTTTGCTAAACACTGTTTTTAAATTGGTACAGTTGGGGGAAAGGAAGTGGCTGGCTGGCAATAGCTTATTCAAAAAAGAAGCATTTTCCAGAAGAGCATTAGCTCCAGCCTCTAGTGGTTTTGGTTTTCTTTTTCGTGCCTTTTTCTTTTTTTTTTCCTAAGAATATGTGTGGGCTGGAGGGGAAGAAACAAAAGAAAAAGGGAGAGAAGAGCTGATCTGAGAACATGATACCAAAGTGAAGGAGTAATGTAAATGAGGCCAAAGGAGAAAAGAAAAAAAGCAATCCTTCAACAAAGGATAGTTTTGTTCTATTAACCTCTTGAGCCAAAATGAAACATGCATGTAGAATAAGAAAAATGGCCCATTATTTTGCCTGAAAATTCTGAGCTTTAATTGTCAAACAATAGTCATTAGTTTGCCTTGACACAAGGCTTTTTGTCAAATACCACAGCTCAGCTTTACTGATGGCACAATTCCAACATGATCCCATGTGAAACCGCTTGCTTTTTCCTGAAGTGTTGCAAATTATTTATGACACATACTGAACAATGCAAGCAAAATCATGAAGAAATTTTAATAGCCCAAAATCAACCCTCCTACACCATTTTAATTATTGTGATTTACATCCCTCAAGATCCTCAGTCTGAGCTTCCCACCAATTCCCCTGTGTACCCCTTTGTCACTGCTCCTGTTGCTGTGGGCAGTGCAATGGGTGAGCAGCATTAACTCACGCCTGCCTGGGGCGATGCCAGGCTCCAGCTCAGGCTCTGCTGGCACTGCTGCAGGGTCAGCCCCAGCTGGGCACTGACAGCCCAGCCAGGGCCTGCTCTGGGCCTCTGCAAGGACACGGTCCCATTGTCATCATGGGGCATCAAGGACATGTGTACAGGCACTTGGAATGCCATATCTTGCTGCTTTTAGAGACTGGAATAACCTCTAGACTTAGCTGAGCTTTAGGAGAGACAGCTCATCTGGGAAATTAGTTTGTACCAACATACCATGCAAAAATCTTCCTCTATTTATTGTTACTGTGCCCTTTGTTTTGCACTGAGCAACATTTCCTTTTTGTCAATGCCTAGGCTTCTGGCCTCTACATCTCTGAGTGCTGAAGGACTGCATTTTTTCATGTAGTGTTTTGGGATCAAATAAATAGTAATTCTTTGATATTATAATGTACTGAATTTTGGACTCAGAAGCATATAATTTATATAATGTTTGGTAAATGAACTGCTATGGATTGCTCATTTCCTGTTGTTTTGGATCACAGTTGCTAAATTACTTCCTTTCAAAAATTCTCATTAGAAAACAGTATCAACTGACTTAAAATTTATATGGAGTCCTTTCATACATTAAAGCAGACCCAATAATTATGGTACTACTTCATGAAAATAGATGATGTTCCTTATCATAAAAACATAATCAATACAATCACAGCTGTAAGTGAATGTAAATAAGATTTAGTTTTATCTGCTATCTGGAAAAGCTTTCTTGTGATAACAGAAGTGCTTACTGTAGTCCACTTGCTTTTTTCTTTGAATAGTGATTGTATAGCATCTGGAAAAGTGTATGGAAGGATAAATTGGAATTTTTTTGGATACAAACTCTTCAAATAACTTTTTCTCTTTGAAATCAACATATAGTTGCTGTTAGCAACAAATGTTTGCCAGGCTCTGTGACAGCAGCAAACGGATTGTGGAACCATTGCTGTACCACCAGTACAGTGTCGCTCTGGCTGGTGCCGTGGGGAAGAGGAATACAGAAGGGGACAAGCAGGGAGCTGCATGAAATGCCTGGGCTCTGCTGCTGCTCCAGCTGAGAGCAGCAGGCCATATTCTGCAGTGGTGGCTGAGCACTTTCCTGGCCCCATGGCCGTGTTTTTCCTGGCAGGAACAATGGGTTGTGTGCCCACGGTTCCACTGCTCACTCGCAGCTGCACCAGGGTCTCACACCAGAGTCAGCACTAACAACATCTATGGAAAGTAATCCATTAGGTACTGCTGGAATTCTTTACTGGTTTATTTCTGACCATTCCAAAACACCTTTACTATTTAGTTTCTGTCTAATAGCACCAAGAAGTGCTCTGGGCATTTTTCTAAAAAGAGAAGAAAATTTTGTCACGAATACATTGACTGCAAAGCAGTTCTGAAACAAAGTTCAAGCAACCATATTCTGTGCTTAGAATGGAAAACAAATAGGAGGGCTTTGACTGGAAGACTTGGTGTTATGCAAAACATTCTAAAAAAATTACACAATCTTTTTTTTTTTTTGTTTTTCAGTACTGCAGAACATTAACCTAAGAATACCATAAAGTACCATATTTAAAATCAATTCTATTAAATTACTTTTTAAATTGTAGACTTGACTACCTAGGATGCAGCAAAAGAAGTAAGTTAGAATATTCTATATATGAGATTTAAGCCAGAAAATCTTTCATGAACACTCTTTGTCTGATGAGATAACAATATAAATTATCAAGGTCTTTGGCTGGTTATCTGGTTGGGGTTTTTTCAGTGCCTGAAGGTCACATGCACCAAAGCTCAAGTCATTCAGCTAAATATTTACAGTAAGTGCAATCTCTAGAGAGAAATATTGGGGCTTTCTTAATCTCACGTTCATGTTTTACACAAAATACTCTATCAGTATTTAATATGTGCTACTGCATGGTCAGGTGTACCCACTGAGCCTGACCAACAGTCAATAAAACCATCACCACTTCCACAAAAAATAAAAGTAAAACTGTAGAAAGGCACCAGACAGAGATGATCATCCATACTGATAGTTTAGTAAACAGTTAGTACAAAGTCAGTGTTCAATTCTTCATTCACTAGACAGGACCAGAGACTAAGAAACTTCTATGTTCATTGTCTGTACTGTGCTGCTCCATTGTTTGCAATACTTATTTACTCCAGTTTAGGGTTTGGGTCTTTTTGCTTCTGTTAAGACTTGTCTATCACTGCCCAAAAAACTCTCCCTCCATTTGAGTAAGAACTTCTGACAGTTCATAAAACAAATCATTTGTTTCTGGTACTATTCAGTGTTGCATTTACATCATTAAAATGTTTTTCAGTGCAGCATTTTTCATATTTTTAAACTCCTCCCATAAAATGGCATGGAAGTAATAATAAATCACCTAACTACTTTATTAGCAGTACTTTTCCAATGACTGAAAATCTCTCACAGGGCTGTAACAATTTTAAGAAAGGGCAAAAGAAGGTTCCCTTGTCAAGAGAGAACCCTCCTGGGTACCACAGAATATCAACAGACAATCAGAAAAAAATCCCATACCTCAGTTGAGCAGTTGGAAATACTTTGTTTAGATTTTCATGGAAATTGGCATCTGTTCCTGTGGTGCATAAAAGCAGTGGCTGATTTTGGAAATGTGTTAAAGTATGCTGTTGAGACTTCACTACTATCATTATAAAACCAATGGGTGAGGATGAACTGATTTGCAAAGTCAGGATCAAATGTCACTGCATTCCTAGCAGTCTCACAAGCTTCTCTTTGATTGCTGACTTGTAATGATTGTTTTATCTTTGTTAGGAAAAAGTTTTGCTAATGAGCATCTTACAATGACTCACATCTGTTGGTAAAATGAAATTCCAAATCAAATTAATTCAAAGCAAAATTTTACATTAGAAATGCAATTACAGGAGAGCTGAGCATTTTGAAAATCACTTGAGTTTGTTCCCACTCCTTCTCAAGAGCAAGGAAAATGTGTTCTTGCTTCTCCTTTCCTGTCCCTATTTTTAGAACTAGAATGACAAAGACCTAATCTGGCAGCCAGCACCCCATTTAAATTATAGAATATCAAGTTCAGAAGTATTTATTAGATGGAATGGAATAGTTATAAATGACATTTCCATTTCAGTTTCATTCTCTTTTTAATTTAAGTGTAAAGAATGTCAGTTACCAGTTCTGGCACGATGCTAGAGAAGCGAGGATTTGCACTATTTTAAAAAACAAATCATATTTATGACAGGATAAGCACAGAGATAAAATGTTTTCTCAAACTGACTTTTTCTGCAACTCAAGCATCTTAGAAGCTGTGTGCAAGTTGTGTTTAAATTACTGATGTACACTCACAACATGAAGATGTTCATTATGAGTGCAGACAAATGCAAATAGTAAAATCTGGCCACGTGTAGGAGGTGAAAAAACATAGCCTAACTTGTAAATGCTAAAGTGCTGCTGATAATTTTATGTATGTTTTCTGCTCCCCCTGAGCTATGCTTAAATCTTGTATGACAAGGTCTTCAGTGTAGACTTGATGCCTTTTGTAGCAATAAAGGAATACGGGCTACTTATATCACTAGGTTTCAAGGTTTAATATCCTTGAATAGTGTTCTGCTATGTATTGACTAGGAAATATAATTCTCATTTGAATCATAACAATTAGAAGCAATCTCTAGTTTAAGGTCTAGCATTTCAAAGCATGTATTTAACATTTTCTAACATGAGGAAACCATAAAGGAGACTCAGAAAGCAAACAGAGTTGATTGCATAAATATTATTTCTGTCAGTTACAGAGTTGCCTCTGATGGTAACTTGTAACCTAACTTGATTGTTTACTTTATCTCTGTGCATGTAAAAATGGGGATCAATATTCTGCAGTATAAATTAAAGTATTCTTCGTAGTATTTATACAAAAACTCACATCATCAGTTTTTCCTTGCTATTTTACAAATTGTCACAATTCATTTTAACAAATGATCCTGGAAGAACAACACAGGTTTACACCTCCAACTGCAAGGTTTTAAAATAAAAATCCCTACAGGCTGCATAAACTTTATGCCTTTCTGTTTGCTGGCTGGACCAGGACACTGTTCAGAAAGGCTCTGCCCAGGAAAAACAGTGAAGTATGCATTGAAATGATTTCCTGACTCGATGCTAAAATCTCCCTCAATTATTTATACCCTGTACCAGAAAGAATAATTCTTGTCTTCTGCTGACACTCTTAACCACACAAAAACTATCTTGGAGAACAGTTAACCCTGTTTGTTTCTTGCTGGCTGGTTCTCAAAGCTCTGTACACATTAAAAAAAAAAAAAATACTCTGGCTCTGGTATTGATCTCCTGGATCTTTTCATGCACTTTTCCCACATTTCAGTCTTTACAATGCTCTTCCAAGCTTTTTAATCATCTGAAGATGAATCCTTACTAGCTTTCTCAAGGAATGAGATCAGCCCCCTCTCTCAGCCCCCTCATCTGTCCCATCAGTCACCCCTTACTTGGGATTCCGCCCTTCTGACATGTGCTTTTCCAATAGACAAGAATTTATTCTGACTCTCTTCCTTTTTTGTGAAATACTCTTCAATAAAGGGATACTATTCTTGTTCAGCAGTTTGGCAAAAAAAAGTAGGATGAGTGTATCCTATCGGTTTATTGATTTGCACTGGGCTATAGCTTATACCACATTACATTCTCTGGAAAACTAAGTGGAGTTTTTGGGGTTTTTTTTCCCTAAAATAACTTTCAAATATACCTAAATACAGGCAAGCAAGATTCTTTGCAAACCAAATGCCTAAAATACATATTCATTTGATTTAGTTTTATTAAAAATTTTAAAATACTTCCATCCTTAAGCGCAGTAAATTCAGAAAGGAAATTGCATTGGCAGGAAGCTATGAAAATGGCACATGTTCCAAACAAAAATCAGTGTTCACATCAAACTCTTTCAATCGTGATCATGTCAGGAAGGAATGCCCTGAACAGCTGAAAAATTATATAAGGGCTTAAACAATAATTTATGTGACCTGCTGAGAGAAGAAAAATCAGACTAGGAACTGCAGTGATTGATTGATCTTCAGATTGAGGCTGTTCAGGAATTGTTCAGGATTTCAAATCCATGGTAAGTACAACTGCAGTGCTCTTAAACTGTTCTCACTATTTAGATTACTCTGTAATCCATATGAAAGTGCTTTCAGGTGAGATAAAATTGCATTTTTATGAATTGTACCTTTTAAACTCAAACAAGGAGTTAATTATTTCTGATAAGCTTAAGGGAAGGTGTGCTCATCTATCCTCAGGCAGGCAAAATGCTTTTACTTAACTTCAGAACATTATCTTTGATAATGGCTCAAAGAAAAATATTTCAGCAAGAAATTTGTTGGTTTATGATACATATAACCCTTTAAAAGACCAGGTAAAGCTAAAAAAACCTATAAAAAGAAAGGAACTTTTGATTTTCTCAGAATGCATTAGAAGTACTTAATTATTGTAACTGGAAGACACAGGTTGCTGTCCCAAAGTTTAGAACTGGAAGTTTAGAAATGAGAAAATACAAACCAGAGCTTAAACTAATGACTCAGCTTTACTGGAGAACTTGATAAATACCAGAAAATATTTCATTCATTGTCTCTTCTAGGTATAAATTAAAGTTTTATTTGTGCTTACCTGTTCTCTAGTGTCTAATATTTCATTCTACAGACTGCTTCCCAACAGGCAAGTTAAAATATTGTACCAGGGATGGGTACACCAAGGCTATTGCTACTTTGTCCACATTTTGATAATACCCTTTGTACTTTTGCTAGTTGAATCTTGGGATACTGGACTTTAGACCAGCAAATGTATATTAATAATGTATTTATGAATGATCCTCCTAACTTCAGAGGGACTACTTAAATTTTATGAAGTTAGATAGAGAGGATGTGAACTTAGGTTTCCTTATTAAGATTTTAAATGCTTGCATAATTTTTTAGAGAATGATTTGGTTCTTTTCAGGAAGTTTGCTTGGGCTGAAAAGATCAAATCATTCATCACATTATGGCCCATCTGCACTCTGTTCATGGGGACTATTGCCTGCTGCTTTTGAATATTATCTCCAGTATTTTGTTATAAATTTACCACTGTAGCTACAGTGAGAAACAACACTTTCAGGAAAGCTGAGTTTTGAAACAAAGTAGTTCAAAATTATAACCATTTTTTTTTTACTTTCAAGTTATAGAGTAGAAGTATTCTTTTTATATGTGTTTTGAAGCTCATATTGTTCATATAAGATTGATACTAAATCAATAAGGAATATAAGTTTGCTTTTACTGTTTTTGAGAATTGCTAAGGTCCAGTTAAGGATATCACAGAGATTCATGCATACTTTGCATGACAAAATCCCAATTAATTAAATATTATGTACCTCATATCCATGGGATAGTATTTTTAAGAACTTCTACTATATGAAACAGACTAATTTCTGAAAATTAAAATTTGCAACCTCACATAGATTTTCTGAGTATCCTTCCTCTGGAAGTTTGTGGAAACCAATATTGCAATGATTTCCTTGTGCTGCTCTAAGGTCTGTACTGACATGTAAGATTCATGCTCTCCCCCACCTGTCACAACTCAAAGCACAGATCAGGTAAACCATGTCATTTCTGCAGATATTTAGAAAAGGTTGGCAGAAATTTTTAGAAAGTTATTGCCTCCAACCTGTATGTTTAGGTGAGTCATTTGTTCCCTCTGAATTCACTTTCCTCAGGGCAGCCAAGTACATAAGTTTTTCTGGCACCAATGGAAATAATCATCTGCTCTATCACTTTTTTCCCATGTGGGAAGTACATTTACTCTCCAAAGAGGAACTGAAACAAAATTGTCACAATTTAGACTAGTGGCAACACAGAACAAACAGGAAACACTTCAAGGGAAATATTTACAAAAATAGCATACACAGAAGACATAAGAAGCTTTTATACTATGAATAAGTACTTAAAAGCCATAATCTATTTCTTGCCAACATTCATGAACAGGAAAGGAGTCAAAATTAATTGGATTAGGAAACAGGTAATTTTTCATTAAACTGCACTTAATGCAGGTAATTGTGCATGGAAACTGTAATTATGGGCCATGTATGTATTTTATATGCAGGACCTATGTCCAGTAGGATAGGTAGCAATAACTGTTGGTAAAATTTTCACACAAATTAATGGTTGGAACAACACTGACTTACGCTGAATGCCTAAAGTACACACTATTCCCTGCATCCACTGGTTATTTCAGCATCACTTACTGTCCCACTCACCTACTGTACTGCAGTGTTGTCACAGGACTGTTGGATTAAAAACTGGGTGTTTCACATCTTTCAGTTCCATACTCTTGCTGAAGATACTGGATAAAGTTACATTCTTCATTTAAGGAAGAAAAATACCCAAACAAAACCAAAAATCTTGATGCCTTGGTTGCTCATGGCAAGTGAGGAATTCCCATTTACAGACACAAGATAGAGGAAAACAACTAGACAAACGATGAAGTTACCACAAGTGTAACTTTTGTCTCCTTTTTTGCAGATCTCTCAGTAGAAAAAACAGCCCATAGAAAGAGATAAATTTTCAGTGCCCTTTGTTTTCCAAGTGTGCACTCTGACAGTCGTGTCATGCCAATGAAGATCACCGTGGTGTCACAGCACAGCCCCTCCTGCATTCAGAGCTGGGTTTTTGCTGTGCATGAGATTACTCAACATGGCAAATGTCTGTGCAAGGAAAAGCTGCTGTGCCTACTACTTGTCTGAAACCAGGAAAGGATCAAGAATGCAGGCCAACAGGGAAGCTCTTTCAATTCCAACACACAACTTTATATCCCGCTTTTTGCAAAATGAGAATCTGTGTTCAGGTTTTGGCAGTCTGACTCAAGACCATGTTTCTGAAATCACAGACTTTAATGGAAACATAAAGTTGATACACAAAACAACATCTGAAAACAGATCTGAAACATCTAAATTGGACTGTGACAGGAGCAAGCTTTGGTAGAATTGGATTATTTAGAATAACCATCACAACGCTAACAACGAGTCACTCGGGATTTACATCCCAACATTTGTAGCAAACGAAAGGTTACCCTTAACCATGGTAGATTACAAATAAAGACAAAAGTAGTGCTGATCATTTACTCTTCCACACAGAACATGACTCACAGTCTGATTGTTCTCCCAAATATCAAGTCACTTTTGTAAGGACAACATTTTTATATTCCACCGTAACGAATTCCAGTGACATTTGCCTTGAGTAGTTTCAACAGCAGAGTTTTAGACCAATGTTTTCTGTGCAACTGTTCTTTACTTGTTACTTGCAATGTAACAGGTTTATTTGGAATTATGTTATGGCAGTGTCCTGTGCATGGCAGTATATGCAATTTGGAGCTGAGAGGAGGTCTCCAACCCACTTAACAAGACTGCAAACAAAATCTCTGTACTTGAGTATCTGCAAAAGGTGTGCTGAGGCAGAGGACATCCTGTGGCAGAGCTGTGGCAGGAAGGGGTGAGAAGGCTACATAACTTCAGACTGTGAAGGAGTTGGATGGCTTGTTCCAAGGGCAGCCTGCAGTAAACCCACAGTCAAAGAGGCAAAAATTCCCCCATCAGGCACACACAGAAGGGAGGAGGGGTGTCAGTAAGGCAAAAGAATGGAAACTTGAAATGAAAAGGACATGCTGGAGGAAGAGACTTCCCTGAAGCCCGAGGTGACCCTGCAGAACCACTTGAGCACTCTGCAGACTGGAGAGGGAGGACCCATCACATCAGGGGTGAGGCTGGAACTCAGTCAGACAGCCCCATCTGTCCCTGTGCAACAACCAGCACAACTAGCAAAGGTGACAGGTGACAGTAGCAGGGGACTCTGAGAGGCACGGAGGGAGCCACTCATCACCCTGAGTGGTTACCAGAGAGATGCAGCAGGGATGTCACCCAGAGCCTCATACAGTCTCCTGACCATTTTCTGCTGCTGCTGCTGTTCCCTGTGTGCACCAGGGATACAGCCAGGAGTGCTCTGAGGAGGATCCAAGGACATTACAGATCTCTGGGAGTGGTGCTGAGGGACTCAAGTGCTGGCAACTTTTTCATCAGTCCTCCCTGTCAAAGGGAAGGGCTTTGAAAAGGCCAAGTGAATCTGGCAAATCAGCAAATGGCGAGGGGTCTGGTGCCACAGCCAGGGGTCTGGCCGCTCCTGGGGACTCGTGCTGAAAGCCTGGGCTGGCAGAGTCTGATGGGACCCCACCTGCCAGGAACATGTCTGGTCACAGGTGTGCCAAGCTGGTGAAGAAGGCTTACATTGAAGTGGCTGAGAGAGAGAATCCTCAATCCATTCCACCCCCACTCATTTGATGCCAGCACCAGCAAGGGACAGCCAGAGCCTGGAGAGGGATTGCAAATCAGCAAGAGAGAACCTGAAGTGCTGTGCAAGGGAATTTCAGCCATTTCTGATAGTAAGTCTCCTCCATCAGAGGCCCAACTTAAATGCCTTTTTGCAAATGCACATAGCATGGGGGGATAAACAAGAGCAGCAGGAGACTGAGCATACCTGCAGGGCTGTGAGCTTACTGGCATCAGGTAGGTGGTAGGATGGCTCCTGTGACTGGAGTGTTGGAGTGGAAGGATACAGGCCCTTTAGGAAGGACAGGGAGGAGAAAGGAGTGCTGCCCTCTATGTCCACGACCACGTGGAGTGTTTGGAGCTGTACTGGGGTTGGATGAGTTTATGGGCGAGGATTAAAGGGAGGGCAAGGACAAGTGACATTATAGTGGGAGTCTAAGGCCACCCAGCCAGGAGATGAGATCCAAGCAGATGAGACCCTCTACAGAGAGGTGCTGCCTCATATTCACAGGCCCTGGTCCTCATGGGGGACTTCACCTACCCCCATACTCATTGGAGGGACAACACAGCAGGGCACGAGGAATCCAAGAGATTCATGGATAACTTACTTCTCCAAGTGACTAAGGAGTAAACGAGGAGAGTTACTATGCTGGACCTTGTTCTTTCCAACAAGGAGAGGCTGGTGGGGAACGTGAATCTCAAGGGCAGCTTTGGCTGCAGCGACCCTGAAATAGTGGACTTCAATATCCTGAGGCCAGCGAGGAGGCACACAGCAAGCTCACTAACCTGGACATCAGGAAGGCACACCTTGGCCTCTTCAGGGATCTTCTGGGTAGAGTACCATGGGGTAAAGCCCTGAAAGGAAGAGTGACCCAAGAAATCTGGTTAATATTCAAGGATCACCACTTGCAAGGTCAGGACCAATGCAACAAAGAGGAAGTCAGGCAGAAATGTCAGGAGACCTGCATGGATGAACAAGGAGCTCCCGGACAAACTCAAACACAAAAAGGAAGCCTATGCTTTCTCCACAGAAAAAGGATGAAATCAAGGACAGACAGCCTGAGAGGAATACAGAGAAATTGTCCAAGCAGCCAGGGATCAGGTTAGGAAGCTAAAGCCCTGATTGAATTCTATCTGGCCAAGGGCATCAAGGGCAACAAAAAAACAGCTTCTACAGGTACATCGGTGAAAATGTGAGCCCTCTCCAGAAAGAAATGCGACTTGGTTACCTGGGACATGGAGAAGGCTGAGGTACTCAATGTCATTGAATACATTTTTGCCTTGGCCTTGACCAGCCAGTTCTCCAGCCACTGAGGCCCAAGTTTGCATGAGCCCCTTTGCCAAGGTGGCAAAGGCAGGGACTATGAGAATAAAGAAACTCCCACCACAGGGGAAGATCAGGTTCTAAACCAGCTAAGGAACCTGAGGGTCCACAAGTCCACGAAACCTGATGAGAAAACATGGAAAATAGGGTGACATGGCATCACTAAGGGCAAATCCTACAAACATCTTTCTGTGACAAGATTACAGTGCTGGTCGGTAAGAGAAGAGGGGTTGATGCCATCTACCTGGACTTGTGCAGAGCATTCAACACTGTCTTACATCCTTGTCTTGAAACTGGAAAGGCATGGATTTGATGGAAAGACCATGTGGTGGATAAGGAATTGTCTGGATGGTCACACTCAGAGTTGCTGTCAACAGTTCAATGTCCAAGTGGAGACCAGTGCTGGGTTCCTCAGGGCCGGTATTGGGACTGGCGCTGTTTGACACCTTTGCTGGCAACATCCACAGCAGGATCAAGGGCACCCTCAGCAAGTTTTTCAGTGACATCAGGCTGTGTGGTGCAGCTGACACCATGGAGAGAAGGGATGCCATCTACAGGCATCCCTTGAAAGGCCTTGAAAGGTGGGCCCACACAAACCTCATCAAGTTCAACAAGGCAAGACAAGGTCCTGCACCTGGGTCAGGGCAATCCCAGCACAAAGACAGGATGGCTGGAGAATGGGCTGAGAGCAGCCCTGGGAAAAGGACTTGGGGGTGTTGATTGATGAGATGCTCAGTATGACCAGGGAATATATTTTTACAGCCCAACAAGCCCACTGTATCCCAGGCTACACCAAAAGCAGTGTGGGCAGCAGGTCAAGAAGAGGTTTCTCCCCTCTGCTCTATCCTTGTGAGACCCAACCCAGAGTGCTGCATCAGCTCTGGCAGTCCCAGCATAAGGACTTCATGGACCT
>JAHXMQ010000566.1:23041753-23084477 GCA_020466415.1 Ammodramus savannarum pratensis | reverse complement strand
TCAAGTCCAGGTTGGATGGGAATTTGAGCAACCTGGTTGAGTGGAAGGTGTCCCTCCCCTTAACACAGGAGTGGGCAGCAGGGCAGGGAGTTGGAACTAGATGACCTCCAAGTTCCCTTCCAACACAAACCATTCTATGATGTCACTATTCTATTCTATGAATTCAGTCTAAAAATCCTGTGTAGCCTATTTATAACTCATAAAAGAAACTATGGTTGTACAAGACTGTATGTTTTAACATTACTAATATGAAAAGTGATGGAAAGTAAATGTGTCAGATGAACATTCTTGATTGCCATCAGTCTATACAGCTTATCTTGTATCAAATTTATCTCCATTGTGCTAAAGGTAAGAGAAGTTAAGACTAATAAAACAAATTCTCTTCTCATTAAGACAAGACAATACATTTTACAAGACTTCAAATGTTGAATCTCAAGTCCTCTACTGAGTTACTAAATGTTTGCTTCCAAACCAAGATATTGGCTTTGTTAGTGCCAACATCATTCTAACATTCTAACATTTGACAGCAAGTTCAGTCATCTAGGAGCCTCTTTCCCTCCTCCCTTCTATATTGTTTGTGCTTCCTGCTTAGATCAAGTGGTTGTATGCTAACAGCCACTACAAAAGTAGCAGTTCAAGTACGTTTTACCATCCCAGAATGCTGTAACACAGGATGGTTAGTCTAAAAACCACTGAGGATGAAGTGCAAGGCCATTTGCTCTAAGAAGTTGCCAAATGAAACCATATGCAAACTGGCAACTTAGAAAGAAGTACTAGAACTACAACTCTTATCCAGCTTGATATGTTTTCTGAAAGGGGAGAGTGCCAATTATAGTCTTCAGCATAAATAACACACTTGAAAAACTATCAATAAAGGGATTTGCCAATTTTAAAGTTTGTTGTTGATTGTACAAAGAACAAGTCAATGGACTTCCCACTCTTTGCCTCCTTGCTTTCCTCAGGAGTCCATTACCTTTCACAAAGAAAATTTTAGCTATCAAACTTGTCCATAAATTTTGCCGCTGAGTGTGAAACCATCCAGTTAGCATATACACTATCATTTGCATATCTTGAAAACACAGAGTTAGTGCCATCGAATCTTGTGAGTGGAACGGGGCTCTCCTCAGGCCAGTTCGGGTATGACATGCCTAAAAATGAAAACAGATAATTTTTTCTGCACTGAAGAACCATAACTTCATGTGCAGACAGTAAGGCCCTTGGCAAAACTCCCTTCAATACTTTAAGCCAGTCCACTGGATTTTGTCCCAAATCAATTAATATAAATGGTGTTTTGAAATCCCTGAAGCAGAAATTCAGATGCAGGCAAAAAACCTGGATAAATTAAAGTGCTTACTCAATAAAAAATTGTGTGCATGCATGCACATGTGCATAATAAAAAGTTAAGAACTGTTCTTCTCATAAGCCTCCAACTTTCCATAATTTTATAATTTAACAATCATGTAGCAATATATTGCTTTGCAAGAGAAAGTTCTTGCTGTACAGGAAATGCTCCAAGAATTAATAAACCTATTTGGGACAGGATCCAAAGTCCATTTCAATGATAGAATATTTCCATTTACTTAAATGGGTACTTTTCCTTTGGCTTCAGTGAGGTTCTGGGGACATTTTCACACCCCCACCAGGGATACTCTGCTTAATTTCAGGAAATCCCAGGAGTGCAACTGAGTAAAGTCCAACAAAGTGCTGAGCACTCCTGTCTTGATTCAGCATTTCAAGATGTATTTCAGGTCTGTAATTGTTTGCATTGAGTGCAGTAACTGTTTCTGTGTTCAGGCACGAGTGATAACCAAAATGGTTGCAGAGTGCTTAGCACCATGTTGATTCAGCTGTGCAAGCACAGAACCATAGCAGGGTTGAGATTTTCAAAAACAGAAATCTGATTCTGTTGCTTATTAAGCATTCAGCATCTGCCACCAACCTTGTGGCAACTTTTTCTGCTACTTCACTAAGTGCCCCAAAATCAACATGAGTTGAGAAAACCTAATGAAGAAAATAATAGCTAAGGTATAGATCAAAAATAGACCCAAAGCCATGTATTAATGGCAACTTTTAAACTAAAAGATCCAACTTTTCAAAAGTCATACTGCTTGAACAATGAAAAAAGTATCTGATGTTAGTTAAGTATCTAAAACCATGTAGAATATTTAATCAGAAGACAAAATATAGGAGTTTTGGCAAGAACCATTTTTACTGTCCATCTCACCATCACAATATGAAAGCATATGTTCTTTTTAAAAACACTTGCTACATCATTGAGTTGAGGTTTAGTACTAACATGTTCATAACAAATCAAAGGACGTGAAAACAGCTGATATTTTCAAAATGCCCACTGTTAATTAAGTTTTCAAAGGATTTTACATGTCAGTTTAGTCTGTATATAATATTTATATACAGTATTTCTACCTTCTGTATATAATAATCTGGTTTTATCCTATGATACATTAAATACATTTCAGCTTATAGATCCAAAATGTACTAATAGCAGCTGAAATTTAGACATCCTTCTGAATAAATGAAAAATGCTGCAGATGAGTCTTATCACTGAGTTATGGCAAAAAACAGTATTAAAAAAAAGTCTATTGCTTAAATTAGAGGTGCAGAATCTAACATATTTTAAATGTTGTAGCCTCCCCCAACAGGATAGTTGAATTAGATACTCATTAGCATTTTATATTTCCCCTGAGAATACTTCCCTGATCTTTTATTTTTGCTTTTACTGTAAGATATCTAGTAATTTTACTTATTTTCACATCCTTTTAAAATGTTTATTTTAGACACAGCCGCAAAATGACTAAAGGATGATCCTGATGCAAACTTTGACATTTACCAAAAGAAAAAACAAACAAACAAACAAAAAAACAACCCAAAAAAAGCTTCCAAGCAATTTTTGATTGGCTTCATTCAGACAAGAAACACTGTAATGGGGTTACAGAGTCTGAGAACAGTGCAGAAGAAAAATCAACTTTTTTTTGTGTGTTGCTAGAATCTAGTAAATGCATGTGAAATTCTACCATAGAGTTTGTTTTCAATCCATGTGGAAGGGAGGGTTCGAGGGAGGGGAGCATTATTACAGTCCACGAGCGGTGTCTCCTCTTCGGAGAGCCCGTCATCGTACAGTAAGGAGTCGGAGGGCGTGGAAGCTGCAAGGTCCAAGTAGTCCTGAGAAATGGACACAAAAAGCTGCATTAATGCACGTGGCAGTGTTGCTGTTTGGGTAACAAGCATAAATGTGCACCTGCTTTCTTTACAGCAAGGAACTACAGACCCACTGCATTCACCTTTCTCTAGAACCTCTGGCAACTGAGCAGGCTCTGCTTTCCAGCACCCACAGCAGCTCTGGAAGCGCCTGATTTGCCTCAACATACAGACATATGAATACTTCCCCTACTTAATTCTGCACATCAGCAAAACACCCAACAAACAGAAAATCTGTCCTAACTGCTTTGTTTGACCTTCAGCTGCTGGTATGCCTGATCCATATGTATGCCCAATATATATATATATATGGAGATACAAATACATGCTTAAAGGACAAGGTACTCATATCTCATAATCATTTTACAAAAGCTATTACATAACAATGCATAAAATAACTATGTAAATATTGCCAAATAAAGCTTTGGTTGCTGTTCTAAAACTAAATATTTAGGTCACTGATAAGAATTCATTGGTTTTTGTGTAGTTGAATTGCTTTGAGGAAAAAAAAAAAAAGTGAAGCATTTTCAACTAATTAAAAATGCATGAAATACTACATTCTTTTAGTTCTGGCTCTCTTAACATTATTTATTTAAGGAGTAACTTTTCACAATAGTTTTTAAATTATTACTATTATTTAAAGAAAATAGGTTAAGGATAATCCATCCACATTTTGGGCTGAAGTCACCAAAGCTATTAGAAGGGGTAGTACTCCTCCCAAAAAGCTGCATGCATGTGGAAGGAACTAGATATATAAATGCTTCAAGATTTGATGAAAATAAATTACTTTACTTTAAAATAAAATTAAAAACTAATTATTTCTGTACATTCAAGCTCAGGAGACCACAAAAACTTTCAAAATCCAGGCTTTCCACACTCACCCTACTCTTCACCATCATCTTCTCTAGTTCCTTGCTGATCTCAGTAAATGTTGGTCTTTTATCAGCTTCTTGCTTCCAGCAGCGCAGCATGAGGCTGTACCTGCGACCCGTCACAGGGTGGAAAAAACCCCAAACTGTTAGAAATGGCTCATGTTTCTGCTCTAATGATTTACAACACTGACCTTAACTGTGGCATGAAGGCCATCCCCAAGTACATCAATCTCTGTTGTGAGGACTGTTAAATGTTCCCTGGAATTAACAACTGACACTCACAACAATGGGCTTTTATTTTCAAGAGTCTCCAAGAGTTTAAAGGATGATGCACTTGGCTGCTCTTGACGGACTGTAGTCTCAGGTTTCACTTTCTCAAGGGACCACCTCAAATGTAGGGCAGCATGCCAGATTGCTACTTCACTTTGTATTATGACATTGAAGAAATGCGTGTATCAAACTGAAAAACTCTGCTGTTATACCAAAAAGCAGAATTGTGGTTTTCATTTGCTCGAATTCTTAAGTTTCTGTAAAGTTTTCTTTCAAGCGAAGCCTAGCCAATTTGCAGAAACTAATGTTCTTTTGATGACTTCTATATTGTTCTTTTGATTAAACCTATATTTATTCTCTCTTTAACTGTCTTCTATAGCATAGATTGTGGAAAGGAAAGGGAACAGAACTAAAGTGTTTTAGTTGAGTGATTACCAGATGGACACTGGCAAGTTCTGGAGCATAAATCTCCAACCTGTGCCATTCATGTCGTTTTGCTAGCTCAGCTGTTCTCAGGACTGAGGGATCTGTCCACATAAGTGCTCTAATGGTGGAAACAGTGGACTATGAGAACTACAGGAAGCTATTGAAAAGCACTGCATTTTATGCCTTCATCCATGATCCCTCTCGTACTTGACTGCATATGGGAGAGAATGCAATTTGAGAAAAGTGGTCCTTAAAGTGGGCTTTCACAAGCTGTCAGAAAAATTTCTGAGTAAAACAGAATAACATCTGAAAACTCAGAAAACTATGATTTAATTCCAATTTAAAAAAATCCCAGAAACTCAGATGGGGTCAGTTTGCCTAAACTAATAATTATCAATGACATAAAATGTTTGTGGAATGAGTATTCCTGACTGAGATGAAACAAAGATTAGTATTATACATTTCTTCGATGATATTTGCCAACCATTCTTGTAAACTGCTACCCTGCCCTAAATTTGGAAATACTTAATGTTTTTCTCTGTATGTTAAAAAACCTATTATTTATTTAAACCTTTTTTTTCTCAGCCCAAATGTGGTCAAAGCATCCTTCCAAGTGAAAATCAGTCAAAGGAGTGGTCACAATGTTTAAAGCCTGGGAACTTTCAAAATACCACAACCATGATCAAATTTGCAGGCTGAACATAAAATCACACCTCATCTCCAAATGCCATGGAAGATCACAGACAAAAGATACTTCACATTGACTGTGTTTTAATAAATCAGCTAAAAAATTATGAACTGTCTCTAAAGTCACTGGCTTATCAAATGACAGAAAATTTTTATCTTCAAGGGTGTAGATTTCTGGGCCAAGGTACCATTTTTCCTCTGGAAACTTATAGACAATGACTGTGCATGGAATATCTGTTTCAGTTGCAGAAAGTACTATGACATTTTCTTGAATATTTCAGCTACCACTGTTTTATGGAAGTTTCCTCCTTCTTCCACCCTCAGAAGTTTTAAATATACAAACTCTTTAATTGTTTGGCAAGCATGTTATTCAATACCCTACAAATGTTTTGGATATAGCTGTAGGCATTCTGTGGGCAACTTTTTCCCCTCACTTTACTGTTCACTAATTTCATGACATTCTTTAAAGCACAACATATTTTGACTATCTCTCTAAGAAATCCAGAATATATTTATGAGGTATTTATTTAAGCCTTTTTCATCAAGTATATTTATTAATGTTTTCTGAATCTAATCACATCAAGAGTTACTTACATTTCTTCACTGCAGTTTTCTGGTCTCTCCATCCTATAGCCTGTTTTTAGGAGGTTAAAGAGTCTTTCAGGAGCAATACCTGGGTAAGGATTGCCTCCTAAAGTAACAATCTCCCATAGCAAAACTCCAAATGACCATCTGAAAAAGACAAAATGAGCTTTTATATAGAGTGGTAGGTTTCAGGAGCTTAGTGTGCATTTACACAACAAATCTCCTTTTAGAATTTTCAGAACCCAACAAAACTCCAGACACCTCATGCCAGAGCAGTTGTTCAGATGCAAGCAGTGCATCTTGTTCCCATGTGCATTGAAAAGGTTACCAACCAAGACAGGAGAGAAAACAGATCTTTTATCCATTGACAAAAGCTAATTATACCCTGGGAAGATCCATCTTCTCTAGACAGCCAACAGAGGAAGTCCTTCCTCTGGTGGCCCAGACCAAAGACTTGTTCCTCTGCTGCACAGGGCTCCTGCAGCAATCTAACCTCCCTAATTAGCTCTTGTATTCAGAAATAACTCTAAATTAAATTTACAGAGTTACCACAGGACTGGCTTGCTGTCCTGACTATAAGGCAACACAATGTGTTTATTTAAATCACAAGTAACACCTTTGATTTCAGTTGGTCTCCTGGGCCATTTCAGTGACTCAGGACTTAATTTTCTTCTTAGAGTTGATGAAAGAAGAGGAAAGAATTTCCTCT
This sequence comes from Ammodramus savannarum pratensis, assembly GCA_020466415.1. NCBI lineage: Eukaryota > Metazoa > Chordata > Aves > Passeriformes > Passerellidae > Ammodramus > Ammodramus savannarum. The sequence goes on along the minus strand of JAHXMQ010000566.1, from coordinate 23,077,712 downwards.
GGAAATACCAAATGCCTAAAATGAACTTTGACACAGAACAGAAGAAACAATTTTCTGAAATGAACAGAAGAAATAGTGAATTTTTAAACCTAGTTTACTGCTGAGCTCAAACAAAAAGACCTTGCATAATGGGTGAGAAATATTTAGATAAATTAGTCCATTTCTGGAGAGCAAGTCAGGAGAAAAGAGGCAAAAATGTTTTTCTTTTCTTACTGAAAGGCTTTTTGAGACACAAAGAAGCTACAAATCACCCTGAATCTGCTCAACTGACAACTGACAAAATCTGGATGTTTGAAAGGAAGGAAACCAGCCAACACCGGGGCTGTTCAATGGGATGCATCTGGAAGCAAAATTGCAAACAATTTATTAAAATGCTGGCTTTGGGCAATTTCTCTGTAAACTCCATTTTAAAGAAAATTTCAGGAAGTGTTAGACACCTACTGCCAAACCAAACAGCCATGTCTAATTCCCTATGAAAATTCCATCTCAAAATGTTAGCCAAACACCTCACCTCCTGTCTGACTCCCTTCTACCTGCACTTCTCACATTTTAAAGAACAAAAGTAATCCCAAAGGTACAGCAATAAAACTTCCCAAATTGTCAGAGAAGTCAAAGTGACTCTCACATGGTCTCAAGTGATATGCTGCCGTTCTTCTGCCTAATGCCATTCACTGAATTAATTTTTAATCACTCTGCACATTCTTGAAAGCTTATGAATATTTATAGCATTTTCATATACTTTATTAATATTTCTCCTCATACCCTTTTTGAAGCCAATTATGCTCTGCCATCAGGTTACAATTCTGTCCATTATTAATTCAAATAAACTTTGGAGCATGGCAGGTTTTATTTCTAAAATCCACTTCTGCTTAGGAGGAATTTTACAGACTATGGAAGGAGGAATCAGATTAACAATTTCTTAACTGAAGTTGTTCAGGAAGTGAACATATTAGAATAGAATGCTGTAGTGCTTTCAGACTGTTATACACATTAAGTACTACAGGAGGAGAAATGAGGGATGAAGAATTTCTCACTGTGTTATGTTTATTGCAGAATAAAAGTATTATCACAAAAAGCCAGGAAAGAAAAGTATGTGAAGAGGAAGACAGTAGGTTAGCTTTCCATTGATGTCATAGACCTCTGAAGCAAAAATGGGGTTTTTGTAAAGGCTGGCAAGTAGTACTGTTATTAAAATCTGCTAACCACTAACTATACAGAACAGCTTGAGAAGGAAAAGGGTGGAAAACAGAAACAGAGTATCAGAAAAAAAAAAAGGAATATTGGAATGGTTGAGGGGTAATATGTTCACCTAAAATATAACTGCATCACCACAAACGACAGAGAATATCCAGAAGATAATACTTTCAGTGAGTGAAATTATCTGAAGTAACAACAAAGCAAAAGGAGTACTTCATTGATCAGTTTGCTGCTCTGAAATGCCACAATGGAACCTGGTGCTGGAGAGGAGTTGCTCTGCAGCTCTGTGTGTGTCAGTTCTGCTCTGCAGGAACCTGGCTAAGTTAGGAGCTGCTGTACCGCACTCCTGGATAATTCCATGTACAATGACACAGCAAAGGTGAGCCAGCAGTGAGACAAAGGCACAGTGTAAGCACAGCAGACAGCTGGAGCCCTTCTGGCACTGCATGGGAGCAGAGGTGCTCCTGAGGCACCTCCAGGAAAGCTGGGCAACCAGCACAGCTCTGCATGGAGACGCTGAGGCAGCCCTGGGAGGCAGGGAAGTGACACAGCACCAGCACATTGTGCTGCCCAGGGCTCTGAGCTGCCTTGCCTGATGCCAGCTGGGCAATCTCTGCATGGTGCTGGAACCCACTGACAGCAAACACGCTTCTGGGCTTCCTTAATAGCACCCACTAGGAAAAAGGAATGGGAGGAATGCTATTGCTGATTGATCATCTGGATCCAATCAAAGAAGAGACAGTTACATGACAACACAATCTGTTCTGCCCCAAACCATAGTGACAAAACTGAAGAAATTAAAAATATGCTTAGAAGTTTTAAAAGGAATTTTAACGATTCTTTGGGAAAAGTAATTTTAGAGAAGCAAGTCAGCACAACGGGTGCTCTGAGGAGGAGAAGAGACCCAGAAAAACCTGTATGCTGACCTAAGTAAAAGTGACATTCTCCCAAGAATTATCCCTATTTTTCTTTTTCTTACTCCAATGGATAAAAAGTAAAGGAAAATACTTTGGAAATTCATTTTGTAAGGAATTGCCAAGGCATGCAAAATATTTTATTTCACTAAAACTGCTCTGACCTGCAGAGAGAAGAGCAAAAGTGAATGGTAATAATTTTAGAAGTACAAATCCAAAGATGCATGTTCTGACATCCTGCTATTATCAAAGTGGTTTTCCCCTCAAAGTGCAACAAGACCCAAATTGGCGTTTTACTCCATTTGAGTGTAACGGCAAACTTAGAAGGTATCAAGATGCTACCTAGCAGAAAATCAGGCCTATGTACTTCTGCTTTTACAGTCCTTCAGAGGTTTTTCTCCTAAATAGATAATCTTTAGCTTTAGAGTCTGCCTGATGACTAGTTACAAGCATCGATCACCCCAGAGAGAAAGAAATGAAAAGTATCTGATCCTGAATTAATAATGTCTACAAACACTCCTCTGCCTGGCCCACGCTTATCAGACATGGGGATAATTTAGCTGTGGTTGCTTTCCTCCTCTTCATCACAGGTGGAGATTCCAGCTTATCCACCTTCAGGGTCTCTGTTTCCCTAATCATGAAACTAAGCTTGTATCTTGGCACTGAAACTGGACTGAGCTGACTGGAGTTCTGTCATTGATTTCAACAGGAACAGAGCTCAGGCATTAAATTCCCCTTCCTTCTTCCACTCCATCCCTCACCTGCCACTTAGTGTTACAGACAAGTGATGAACAGAACAGAGAAGTTCAGGTATGACCATTACCTGTAGCAAACTCTACTTACTCGTGTCTATATTCAAAGTCAATCATATCACATGAACAGATCCAACCCTTGCTCATTTCAACAAGAATTATTTACATAAATACCTCTGATAATATTCTATTCAGATTTAATTCAACAGCAAAAATCTTGAGCATCACTGGCAGTTGATGATGCCATCCAGACTTCTTTCATGTTTCTTTGCAAGAGTAATGGCTTTGGCTCCTACACACCTTGCTGTGCTCCCTCCCCCAGCTCCATAAACAAGCACACAAACCAGAAAGTATTCAAGAGTTTACACTTACACATCACTTTGTGTTGTGTAGATATGGTCAAACAGTGACTCTATGGCCATCCATTTCACAGGGATTCGACCCTACGAGGTAAAAAAGTACTAATGGTCAGAAAAATAAGTTTCCAAGTGAAAAAACAAGGTATTTATCCTCAAAATAGTAAAACAAGTCTGTCCATGCTACAGCACTTGCCAATGCACTTATGATTTGGCATTTCGTAAGAAAAACAGTGAGAAGAATAATTTTAAGTGTCTTTAAAAAAACTAGTTCATGTCTTTTTACACACTTCGGCAATCTAATTATGTGCAATAAGCTGGTGTGGCCTTTTGCAGGTGGTCACCAGTTTAAGTCAGATAAACTCAACTCTTCTCTTAACAAAGAGCTTTGAAAATGTGCAGATGCAAAAATGATGAAGAGGAAAAACTATCTCATTTACACCAGGGATGATGCAAAAATAGAAGCACCTGGATGTTACAGATACCTCCGGTTTCAGAACTGAACCTGGACAGTCATATTTGATTACCAGTTTCTAAGTGGAACCTACAAGTTGCTATTTTTCACTGACAGAAATTCACTGAGAAAAATCTGAGTAATCCACCCCAAATATTCATGAAAATATAGGTATGCAAAATTTCCAAGCTGTTTCATAACCTTCCCAGTATGATTAGAATTCATATGCCTTCTCATTCTCATGAAATCCATATATATAGTATTTCAGGAGGATTTGAAACTTCCTCTTCCTTCTCAAATTCTTCTTTTCCCTGTCTCCCCATCCAAGCAGACAGATGCTTGTTAGGCTCTGAATAATACTACAGTGATGAGTGTCTCAGAAGTAAAGAGCAAATATCCACTCAGCATATCATGCCCCACCAAACAAAACTAAACTGCCAAACTGCCTTTATGTAAATGTTTTACTCTTAAAATACAGAGCAACTGGTATAAATCATTGTAAAAACACATCCATCAGAAGATAGCTAAATGAGCATGGCAATGGCCTTTTACATAAAATCACGGCTTCCAGAAGGTTTTTTTTCTTCATAACTCATTCTGACTTACGCAACATTCACACAAACTGGCCCTTAAAAACAGAGAAAGCTAAACTAAAAATTCACGGTATTTATGGAAATCTTCTCATAAAATTTTAACATTTTCACATGCAAAAAAACCCTGCTGGCAGCTCCTTCATATTAAGCCATAGAGGGAACTGAACCACCACTGCTTATTTGACACAGTCAGTGGGAAGCTGTGCTCACGAACATCACAGTCTAGCCCAGGACTGACTTGTGGAAGCTGTGTGGAACCTGATATAAGTTGTCTATATATTTTTCAGCTCTTCGGTATTTTTAGTTTATATTTTAAATTATAAATAGGAAGAGAGAAAAAAAAAGGTGTTTTTTGTTTGTGTTCTCATGTAGTTTGATGAGGAACTGGATAAATAAGGAGTGGAATGAGAAGACTGGATAAATGAGCAGTGAAGAGGTAATATTTACTTAAAGATGATCCATATTTTACATATTTACATATATACATATATATATGTATTTCTATCCCACTGGTTAAGCTCATGCTTTTGCTTCATTGTCATTTTTATTTCTTAAAATAATTATCTTAAGTTAATAAAAACAGCCATGCTCCTTTTCATCCATGCTCAAGTCTTCCATAGTATAAATTAACTTCCTTGATCAGGCAATAATTTCCACTACTGCTTTTAACAGACTCTGTACCTTGCTCCTCTTTACATAGGAATCTTCTTCATACACATCACGTGAGAGGCCAAAATCAGAAATCTTCATTTTGCGCCCTTCTGCCACCAACACGTTCCTGGCTGCTAAATCCCGATGCACAAGCTTTTGGAAGGAAACAACAGGAGAGTTTAGGCTTGTTGTGGAGGAACCAGCTGCTTGCTCCAAGTCTATCACACGCTGAGATGACCCCTGGCTGCCCTACCTTCATTTCTGCGAGGTACTGCATGCCTCGGGATATCTGCCATGCAAACGAGATCAGGTCTCCCATGGTCAAGGCTCTCTCATCAGGGTTATCCAAATAACTGGAATTCCTGTTGCCATCGCTGCCCACGTAGCTCGGGCCGACTTTTCGACTTTCCCTGAGGAAACTGCGCAAGGAGCCGTATTTGGCATATTCCACAATTAAATACAGCGGGCCTGAAATAAACAAACACACAGGTCACTAAACAATTCATAGATAACCATTTTAGGGGTCTTTTTCAAACAAGTCTCTTCCAATCAGCACATTGTTTTGAACTGTCAGAGGGTCCAGAAACCTCTGCCCTTTATGTAAAAAGCACTGAGTCAGCCATGAAATAATGTTTTTCCTTAGATCCTCAATGCAAAGAGAATGTTTCAGGCTAAATCAAAGCAGAATGCTGGCTCTTGCCTATAATCCCTCATCTAGATAATCTGAGATCAAAAAACCAGACAACCTTCAGACAAATTAGATCTGTGAAACAGCCTAACTTAGAAAACTTAAAAATTAAAATAATCTTCTTGAGCTTGTGATACTGAGCTCAAATAATCTGCTAATTCCAGCACTGTGTTTAAGTTGCCTTTTGACAGCACTTCGAACCATTCCACCATTACAAACCATCAATTTCTCCTCCCCATTACCCACATGAACAATACCTACTCAATAATACCCACCTGATGATAAATACATTTCTGTGCTGTATCAAAGCCCTCCTACCTCATACACTGATGAATTAACTTGATATTTATTAAAAGCCTGTGACTCAGTAACATTTCACTTCCTCTGGGATGAAAAATACTGAATTGTACTGAAAAGAAAAAAAACTAACCAGCCCCACTGGCTCATTACCTTACTAAGAGATGACTCACTCCTGAATTTCATTCTCTGCCTACAACTAAAAAGTGACATTTGCAACAGAACTGGGTGAGCAAAGAAGGCAGGTCTTTGCCCAAGGTTGCAGAATCCATGCTATGATTTTAGACTGCACAACTGCAAATGCAAAAGGAAAAGAATTGCTGCCATACCACTTCACTTAAAATGAGTAATTCCTATGCACAACAAAATTTGCTTCATTGGCAACTTATAATACATGTGTCTGCAGATTTTACTCCTTGTTGATGACTGTTTCATAATGGCTTCTAAAAGGGAGAGAACAGTTTTGAGACAGTGGAAGTAAACTGAAGATCAACCGAACTATCCAGCTATCTTCATCTGTATATGGCTGTAGCTGTTTATTTACATTGTTTTAGTATAAATAACAACAACAATAATGAAAACAATTAAACTTGAAATATAACTCATATTTGAGAACACTGATTATTAATATAACATAAAAATATGTATTGATTGGAAGAGAATTTGTAGGAGACTTGTTCATTTAAAATAGCTTCAGAATCAAAATGTGCACTGAGGAAAATCCCAGGAAGAATGTTTAGTTACACTGAGTTAGTATTTCCCTTTTCTTTCAAGTATGGTTTTTTTAATATATCCCTCTTTTTTTTCAGCCAACAGCAAATTTAAAGGATGCTCAGCAATTATTAAGCAGTGGTTAAAATACAGCAACAAACTGCATTTCATTTCCTTTCTGGATGGTTTCATCTTAGTAACAAGCTTTTAGTATTTACCATCTTGACTGCAGGCTCCATAAAGTTTGATGACATGAGGATGGTTGACTTGTTTCAGAAGGTTGAACTCTGACAGGAGATCTCGCAGCTCACTCTGCGAAGCGTTTTCTGCAGAAAGTGACCAAACACACAGTTTTGGTTAGGCAGGCATCACTCAAGAGTTCTCTGTGTGCAGTCTGAAATATGAGATCTGCCATCTCTCCCAGAGTTAGCAAGAGGTTGAAAAACTCCGTACTTCCCCACAGGAGAGAAATTTCCTCATCTCTGGCGTCCTGCAGCAATTCACATCAGAACCAAGTGAATGTGGCTGCTGCTGCTCTGGCTTGGTAGCAGCCTGCTCTAGGCATTGCTCTGCCCTGGTACTAATGACTGCAGAACAAGGAGGTCAGGCAAGAATCAGGAGCAGAGTCTGTAATGTCTTAATGATGCCATGAAATTATTACAGACCTTTTCTGATGTTCTAAAGCAACTTCTTAGGGTGAATCAGTGCAATAAAAGCTTCAGAAGCATATGAAAGCCAAGCTCTCACACTGATCAAACAAAAATAGACTCACTCACTCCTTCTCCTAAATACATTTTCCAACAGAGTAAAAATCCAGTAATGTACTGGTTTACTCTTGTAGCATACACCCAGATTTAGAGTTCAGAAGCTAAATGTACAGTACAAATTGATTTTACCAGGGGACATGTATGCAGACTTCACTGATGTCAGTGAGAATCATGTGGCAACATATGGCAAAACAGGCTTTCTTAGCTTTTCAAGTGCTTTGCCTTTGTGCAGAATTCTTCAGACTGACAAGTTTCCTCTTTGAAGGCACTGGGGCTTGAAGGAGATCCTAGTCATAGAGACACTATAGGTCAGAGATAAACCTTCCTCTTCCTCATCCTTAATCTCTCTGACACACAGAACCAGCCTAGACAGTTCCTCAAATGTCATTACTGGGCACTGACAAGCATGTGTTCATCCTGATTTAAGGATAATAAAAATAAGTTTGGCTTCTTCTTGTACTGTGTGCTTTTTTCATAAAGGCTGGGAGCACCAAAGGATTTATTTGCCTATTCATGTGTGACCAGTTTGACTTCCTTACAAAAACAGTTATTCTGCTCTACTGTTATGTTTGTATCAGAACTACATGTTTGTATCTGCCTTATATTATCTTGTAGTCAGAATCTGCACTCAGAGTAGAGAATCTTCTACTGCAGGGAGAACAGTATCAGCTGGTCTCTCACTACTGATAAAGACTACAAAAAGCACATTTATGTAAAACAAAAATCAAGAATGTCAACCTAATGCCTGTTAGAAAAGTCTTATTTTTGTAGTTCTGGAGCTGTGTGATGTGAACAAACAGAACAGAGCAAAGTTAATAATGTACCATGCCTGTTAGTCTACCAAAAACAAAACTAACTTCAAATGGAGACATTTAGCTCTAAAGCTTTAGGCCATTCATTTTAACAAAACTGTGAATAATTTGTATTTATGTATTGTTTGGTGTTTTCCCCTTTAATTTTATTGTAATGAGGGTATTCATATCAGGTAGGGGGTAAAGTTTAACTAATATGAGAAAAGTGGTAATAATGGGCTGAAAAAAATGACCTATCTGTTCCTTTAAACCTCCATCCACAGCTCCAAGATTATTTTGGCTCAGCCCATTGCTACCTGTTCCCTCCACAGTACCTAACACCAAGTTGTCACAGTAGGGAGAGTCTTGCCCTGGTCTGTTCTTACCCAGATTGTGCCCATCTACCCAGCTCAGGCAGGAGATCTCCTTCGTGCAGTAAGAGGCAATAACATTCTGGTGTGCCTAGCACTGCCCTTTAAAGATCACTCAGTGTATAACAGCCCCAAACACTTGGACAAATGACCTGCTCTGCATCTGGTACAGGGAAAGAATGGGTGGTGCTGGCCTGATCCAAAATAACTGCCCTTTGTCCTTCCTGGCAGCACTGCAAAGGCCACTGAAGCTAATACACTGGTCCTTATGCTTCAATTGTCATGTGTGAACAGTGAAGTTACGCCAATAACAGCACATAAATATTTGCAGAATGACAAATGCTCTTCACAGTCAAGCTGGAAAATAAAATTTCAGGTGACTATCTGCAATTTAATTTACATTACAGAGGGATTCATTAGAGCCTGAAGTATTACTGTAAATGTCAGATCAATTTATTAAAATAAGGTGCTTAAAACAAAGGTCTACTCCTTCACATTGTCAATGGAGTCAATTCTGTCCTTCATAATAGATAGGGAAAACTGAATGTCAAATCATCTGCAAGTAAAGGCAACATTTTTACCACTATGTCTTAGAATCTGAACTGAGTCACATGTTGATGAAAATGTGCTAGAAACAGCAGAGGCACTAAGTGCACAAATAAACATGAGATGAAATAGTGACTATTGTATTGACAACGTAATTCAATGCAGGTCATTACTTCAGTATTACAAGTAAGAGTTAAATAATCTTCACTTTTGAAATATCCTAGTTCCTAAACTTCCTCCATGCGACCTACACCTCTTGCAATGAAGGCATTCACCGCATAATGCATTTACTTCTTAGGTAAAGGGGTGGGATATGCACATCTTTCCTCTCAAGGAGTGGCAAATGTGCTCTGAATGTCACAGAAATGGAAATGAGAAGAATAACATTTTCCTGTAATGACATGATTTTACTCGCAAGCAGCACTGAATGGTTCAGTGCAAGGTCTCACATTATCATCCTAACATTATCTAGGCATACTTTGTTCCCCCCAGGTTTAAAGTCTTAGGGTAAACTGAAGACAGCAGGAGACAGCACTGGGTTATTCAAGCCATTTTGACAGAGCTCCTAGTGATTGAAAAGCAGATCAGAAAGCATAAAACTAGACAGAACTCTAAATCAGGAGAGTAAGTTAACAGGTCTGTTCTGTCTCTTCATATAATTATCACATGATTTATTTAAAAAGCTTTGTCCACGGAAACTGGATAGAGGAAAAGACTCAGAAATCTTTAACAAACCCTCGCAGTATTCCCATCAATGCCAAACAGAATTGAATACATTTGCTATGTTAAGACACAGGCTCCTTGCAGATCATGATTTAGAATTACTTACTTGGATCAATGTGATGCTAACTGCTAAAGTCACAGATCTGCAGATTGTGACTGTCAGAATGTGTCAGAATGCTGGAAGAAAGAGAGGCTGTGGCACTGCTGGGTTTCTAGCTGACCTTTTGCTTTCACACAAGCCCCTCTTCAAATCTATTCAGAGGTTACCACACATAATTTGCAGATTATTTCAAAAGCCCCAATGGGAAGGTACCTTTCAGCATTTTCACTGCCACGGTGGTATAGCCAGCCCTTCCCTTAAGCCGGAATGCTGTCGCCTTGACGACCTTTCCGAATTCTCCTTCTCCAAGAGTCTTGCCCAGAACTAGGTTCTTCCGAGGGAATTCCCACTTTGGATCTTCCTGCAGGAGAGAAAAGAAACCCTGTGAGATGAAGCAAGGAAAGGAGAGGATCTTCCCAGGATAGGTGCACTTGAGTGTGTAGTCTTTGGTTGCTCTTTTTATCAGTGAGTTCTTATAAAAGCTTCTGGGTATCAAGGTATTTTGCAAATCTATTTTCCCTTACCTGAAAACCTTCAAAACAGGCTGTACAGGTAGTCTATGGAGAATGGATTATATTTACAGGTCTGGGAAGTCAGGTACAAATGAAAAATGAAGTGATGCAGGATAAATCCTTGCCTTCAGAGTAACTTTGAACATGGAAAGGTTTTACTCACAGAATAAGGTTTTCCCTTAAGAATTGATCAGAGACAACAACCATCTCCTTATAAAATTTGTGCTAATAAGCTCTAAGGTTGCAAAATTATGACAAATGTACAAACCGGATAAGAAACTAAAGCAAACAGAGCACAAGATCTGTGCAAACCTCACTACCTAACACTCAAATAGATCTGATGCTGCCATACAAAGCAGCAGTGTTTCCCTACCATGCTGGCTCATGAAAATACCCCATCTCACAGAAATCCTGGATAGTGTGTGATTCAAAGTAGGAAAAAGTAGAGTAAAGGTATGACAGCATGACTGGGCAAATGTCCTGAAATGTGGGCAAAACTCCCACACCAACTGATATCTACAATGTGTATATCAGAAATCAGGAAGTGATCTCAGGAGGGATTTTTCTGTAATGTTAAAACTTAGCCTTGTTGTAGTACTTTGGCACATCATAGAGAGTACAAACCTGCTGATGGTTAGTGCTAAAGTGGACAGTGCTAACAGTAAAACCACAGTAATGTCAGATGCAGTTACATCAGTGAAAATTATTGGCTTAAATTAACCTAAAATGTTACACTATATTAAAGCATAATAAAAAAGGAAGAATGTACTGGTCTTATACAGCAAATTAAAATGTTTATCCAATCACTCATGAAGTATCTTCAGTTCACATGATTTCCAATGGTGCTATCTGAAGGTAATGGGTGATTCCATGAATGGACTGCATTCCTGTAACATCATCTGCATGCACAATCAAGGTTGACACCAAAAGCATGCCAAACGGCACTGTCAGGCTTACAGGTATTTTGAAGGTGTCCACAGCCACCTGGTTCTCCATGGAGTCCAGGGAGGGGCGGCGCACGTTGCTGGAGGAGTAGCTGATGGGGTAGGACTGCGCGGGGCGGCGGAACGTCATCTCGGCCGAGGCGATGGGCGCCTTCGGGGAGTTCTTGTGGTACCGGTGGATGCAGTACAAAGAAACCAGCACCGAGATGACAAAGCACACCACCACTGCCCACGTGATCACAGTCTTGCACATGTCATCACACAGTTGCTCTGCAGACCAAAAAGAGCTTCTTAGAACTTTCCTTGTGGCCTCTTACTTCTGCATAATAATTCAGTTTTAAAGATGCAAACTATTTCATGCTATGTTTATTATTAGCCAAAATAAAAATGATTTAAAATACCCATTATCTGTTTCAAACAACTGCACAGAAAGGTCAAGGAAAAAATAATGCTCTCCTCCTCCTGACACAATGGGTGATGGTTATCTCTGACATTTTGAAGCTGAGATTTTTCAGAAATTATCAGGAAGCTGGAATTACTTGAAAGTAATAGAAATCATTATTCCAATTCTCCTAGCTGCCTCTGCAAATATCAGGTAAGCCTCACTGAAATGCAAATGCTGCTGGAAATCAAAGGATGACCGACTTGTTTGTCAAGTAGCAATGAATAAAAATGAATCCTTAGCCATGGCTATAAATAACACATTCTGGAAATTTTCAGGCTCCATAGTGGATGTCAAGGTGCCAGTTCCTCACTAGTTTTGTATTAGCAGTCTCTGACCAAAGACATGGCTTATTAACATGGCCACAACTGTAGAGAGTTCTATATGTACACATGATGTATACAGAGAAAAAGATTACTACCAGAACAGCAGCTAGACTTACCTTTGATATCATCTTTCTCACAATAACAGTTCTGTCTTGGGAAGCAGTAACAAATCCCATGTCCTGCCTTAATTCCAAGATTTCCAATGCCTTTCCCATGACCACCAATAATGTTTCCACCTAATCAAATACAGACAACAGGCTAAGATTCTTACATGTAGGTAAAGGGAAAAGGAAAGCCTCAGTTTTCCATGGGTTTACCCCAGTATGAATCTGAAATTGAACCAGGGAGGACAGTGCAGGGATAATGACAGGAACTCCTGAGGGAGATGGAAGACTCTAAATTATGAAATTTCTGAGATCCTGAAATGGGAGGACCTTGCACTGTTTAAACATTAGTCCTCATTAGCTGTTATTGAGTTATCCTGCTTCTCATGCTGATTTTCCCACACCTTGGAAAAGTCAGTTCTAGGTATCATGGGTTCCACTGTCACATGGAGATAACACTCAACCACCTCTGCAAAATGCCACAGGACAGTCTAGTCAAAGCACTACGAGTAAATACCTAGTGCAAGTGATAAAAAAAATGAACTGCACTATCTAAAAATGCATTATTTAATATTAGTAAAAGAATTGCAGAAGCTCATACTCTTCATTGCAAGTAGTTCTTCATGCAGAGTAACAGCAACAGCATTTCCAAGTAAATAATTTTTTTTATATGTTATAAAAATTACTATCAGCAGGGACATTTTTATCTCTGAACTGCCTTTATAACAAAGAGCATTTTACAGGCAGCTCAGGTGGTTAACTTTGGAAGAGACTCTGCTGAGTCACCGCTCTCTAAGCTGACACTTAAAAGCACTGGTGTTCCCAAAAATCCCTCATTATCCTCCCTGCCTCTCCCCAGCCAACTTCCTCCATCATGAAGAGGTGATGAAATAAAGTTTCCATTTGCCACAGAAAATTGTATGCATTTATCTATACCTGCCTATGTTTGAAAACCTGGAAGCAGGGAATGAGCCAATCCTACCTAACCTGTTCTTGAGCAGTTGCTTACTACATGAAAGTCTCTTGCTAAGAATGCAATTAGGTTGCCTCTAAGTGATAGGCACAGCCACAGCACCAGCTGCTTCAGCTGAGTGCCCTTGAATGTAATATTCATAGTGTTACTGTGAGAAAGCAATTTTGGGACTCAAGGACATAGCCATCATAATGACAAATGAATTACAGAAATAAGTATTTTCACAACCTAAAGAATATCCTTGATCTTAACACATCTTGTCCTATTTATGGTTTGCCATTTCCAAAGGAATGTCCCCTGCCAGTAAAGGCTGATAAAATGGCAGTACTGCAGCTCTGAGCTTCCAGAACAAACTCATTTTTTTGTCTGCAAGTATACTGCTTTTGGGCATCAGCCCAGGTTCTCAATTGTGTCAAGTCATGTACACAATTATTCAGCTTAGGCGTTAAAAGGGCTTGCATAACATCCTGAAAACTTGTCTTACTCGCCTGCTTATTATCCAGAAAGACAGTATTTCTTTTGAGCAAAACATTTGATGATGCATATGTTGTATATATTTTAGTATTGCAGCCCCTGGCAAAAATATTTCCACTTTCAAAATGACAAACTATTGCTATTATTACCAATAAAGAATTCTTTTCAGATGATTAGAGAAGTTACTTGCATTTCCTTCAAGCATTTCTCCCACTTAAAGCAATGTTTTTATACACTCTGATGAAATAATTATCTTTCTGATAACACTAATTTACAATACACAATCTATCCTTCCATGTAAGAAATACTAAGAAGCCTCTTTAATAATTAATTTTACAGAAGAACATTAAGTTCCAGGCTTTAAGAAAATGCTAATTCCTCTAAGACTCCATTTTAAAATCTCAACTTGAAGTATATGACATCAGTCAGAAGCAGCGTTCAAGAAACATGTGTCTTTATTCCTGAATTAGACTGTCAGATAAAAAGATCCACTTAAAAATTATCATCTCTCAGAAGATGGAAATTGCTCAAGAGAATTACACTGTTTTTTCTACCCTGTATATCTTCAGAATGAATTGTGAACTTGCAGGTATTCACAGGTATATGAGTGGAGTGTAGAAATATATGGTCAAGTAAAAAGATCCAACACAAATGCATTTAAATTCCTCCTTCATAAGTTCTGCTCCATGAGTATCTGCCTGGATCTTCAAACAGATAAGGCATTGGATCATTCTGATGGCCACCTGTCAAAAAAGGGCAGCTACATTTCCCCAGATGATCTCTTGTAAGCACATTTATTTTAAATAGAAATTTGTTTCTTCTCACTTATATCTCACCAGGAGCTCAAATAGGCTGGGTCCTGTCATACTGTACTTGAGCTAGGAAGTGGGGCATTAATGTGCCTAGAACCTGAAGCTCTTCAGCAAGTACCTGCACTGAAAATCACCTGTGAATGAACAGACAGCAGAATGGGCATTGCTGAGAACACCTGATCCCTCCCCATCAGTCAGCCAGTGGGTGCCACCTGCTTGGCTCAAAAAAGGTCTAGATTCATCCCCATAACCTTAACTCAATTGTATGTTTCAAATTCAAGTGTGACAGTGCAGAGATGCTGAGCCTGTAGAAGTATCTGCACTTGGCAAAGTGACATCTGAGAAGCAATCAGAGGTGTAACAGAAAAGCCCATGATAAAATATTCCCTACTTGTGCAGTCTTGGGGACACACAGCCGGGTCTTTGCCCTCCACCACATCACAGATGCCATCTGGACATGTCTTGATGCTCGGGGTGCACGTGGAGTAGTTTGTGGTGATCCCTGTTAACAGAGAAACAGCTGCACTAATACCACAAGGAAGGAAAGTTCATTGCATCTTCTCAGGGCACACTAACACTCCAAACCACAGGTTATGGTGCCTTTTAAAAGGAACATCTATGACTACAAACACCTGCTAAAGTAACAGGCAAGACAACAAATAAAGGCAAATGGAAGAAACCAGTTTTTGCTATCTTTTTTGCTTTTGACAGTCCTCTGGTCATGTCACTTGCAGTTACTGTGAATACTGCTTGAAAAAGAGCTGGCTGACCACTCTGAGACTGAAGAGCAGCTTTCACATCTGAGGATTTCTCTACTCAATTTCACCCACTTGAATAAGAGGGTTACAAGTGGTTGTAGAGAATGTATGACACTTAGGCAGTTTGAAGGGATCAAGCACCGACACAAAGTCATTGTTCTGCCAGAGTTGAGTGCTGTCACCAGTCAGATCTGCACTCCAGAGCACAGAGAGAGACACTGCTTTGTGCTCACTGTCTGCTGGGTGCACCTGCTCCAGTCACACTGCTGCAAGCTCAGTTCACTTCCTGCTGGTTTATTTATCATGTTCAGCATCACCAGGCACAAGATGAAGAATGGCCCTTCCAACTTCACCTCATTTTCCTTTTTAGTGCATACTTTGTATGGGTATTATGATTATTTTTTTTTAGCCCTAGCTTCTGTGTAGTTCACCACACCATGTTTTCCAGCCAGAATAAATCAGTTTGTATCTATGGAACTCAAAGGCACAATTACAACCAAGCAGAAGTTTGACTTGACACAACATAAATGTACCTTTCCCACTCCCCTGTCTCCACTGGCATCTTCCTGTTAGCACTCCCAGGCCACCACACTCTTCACATTCAGCACGGTGCTTACTTATAGCACAAGAGTCAGGACAGTCCTCTTCTTTTTTTAAAACTGTTGGGAAAAATTCAGCACAAGGGAAATGAGCACACAAGCAGGTCAGCTCAGAAGAGGAAATCTGTTTTTAGGGATAGATAGGAAGGAAAGACAGATGAACAAAGCAGTGAAAGACTGAAAACTGACTGACCCAGTTATCAGTAAACTTAGGGAACAATTAAAGAAAAGCCCAAGTGCTCCTTCTCTGTGAAATAAAAGATGAACAGCAAGATCATGAAGGCATGGTCATGTCTGCTTGACAGCACACTGTCACTGCCCAGAACTACAGATACATGCAAACATACTGATAACAGAAGAATGGAGAGCACAAATACCTACAGCTTCATACAGAATGTTTAATTAGGGGGAAATACTTAGTTCGTGGGCTAACACAATAGTAACCCAAAGAGCACCAGCTAGAAATGTGTGTTTTCAGACAATATGAGGCTTGTACAAAAAGAAAAATCCACTGCATGTTTTTTGTTTCTTTTTCTTCAAACCATCTGCTCTTGGCACAGGAGTTCTGAACTGATAAAATGTAACAGAGCTGTTGATCAGGTACAATTGTATGGTTTTGCATAAAGTAAATATAGTTTTGCAGAGAAATGAGTTTGTTTCCAGTGAAATCCTCCTCTGTGGGTGTTACAGGATATTTTTAACTTCCTTTCCCCGTAAGGGTGGGTCATCACACTGCCCTTAAGAACTTGAATTCAGTGTGATTGTTACATGAATACTAAGAAAACTATTAAAAAATTGTAGAGAGAAGGGAGGAGAAAAATTAGTGAACAAACATACTTAGGCCATACAGTTCTTTCTTCAAATAGATACACGCATACATATGCCTATAGACCTTTTTTCTTCTTCCACAGGAATATGTGAAATACAAAATAAAGGTCACACACACACACTAAAGATTCTTCTTAATCAAAAGTCATCATGAACATTATGAATTGTATACAATATCTCACCTTTCTGTACATTAGTTCTTCAAACAAACAGCTACTACAGGAAGGCACAAATCAAAATTCAAAATCCAAACTCTCCATTATCTTGTAGCTCAGACTCAGTTTCATTGTTAATGCCATCATTTTACAGATCACCCTGCTAATGCATCACCTCACACCAGTAACACATTAATAAATCAACAGCTCTGACAGGGGTACTTACGGGTCCCCTCCAGGACAACAGTGAGGAGGGTTTTGGTGTGCTTCCTGCTCTGCTTGTCAGTAGCTTGCACAGTGTACTGGATTTCCTTGCACTCAGGTCTGCGCAGCACAGAGGAATTGCTCACATAGAGGCTCCCAAATTTGTCCTCTCGGCCTTGCAGAATGCTGACAAGATGGCAGCTCGAGTTGGGGGACAGCAACTTGTAGGTGATGTTTACACCACGGAACTTCATGCAGTTTTCAATGCAGATCTTTCCCACCTAGGCTCAAACACCAACAAAGAAATCACAGAGAGGAACAAAACTCTTCAGAAAAAATATTTAGTGCTTCTCAAAAATATCTGAAATAAAATGGAGCATACTACACCTTGCCAAATTCAGTGTTTATTTGGGGTTTACAGATTTGTTATTTTCCTACAAATGCAGTATGTAAATGCTTTAAATGTGATTTATCCTCAGTAAAAACGAGACATAAAGCATTAACTGTTGTCTTCAGACTAGCAGTGAAAATGCAAAAAGCCTGGACTTTGCACAGACTCAGTGGTATTTGGTGCCTACTGCTGATGGGCAGCAGTGTTCAGTGGGAATAAGACCTGAGATTTGGGAAATTCTGAGTTCAATCTCTGTTCTGTCTCAGGCTGACCATTGAATAAACTGTGTCATCCTTGAGAAATCAAAGAGCTCAGCATGAACAAAGCCGAGACTCTCTTCAAGTAACACAGAAATCACTATGACATAATTTTTATAATATTAGAGTCAAAAAGTTTCTGGCCAGAAGCGCTCTCTGAAGGCCTTAAAAGGAATAAGAACCTCATTGTTTCCCATTTGCAATTCTAAAACATTTTGATCTAAAAATGAAAATATGTTGGTTTGCCATATTTAAACTTCTGTGTGCCAGAGTATCTAGGCTAGAACACTCCTCAGTCTAAAACACATCATCTAAGAAGCACAGGAATGTAAAGCCCCATCTCCTGTCCAGCTCCTACAGGAACTGATCCAAAGCTCACTTTGGTTTTTCCATTTACAAGAATGGGATTTCGATCAGGCCCAGAGGCATTGGCTTTCTTTGCAGGGAAAAACCACAATGTGTAGGGTGGGGTGTTATTGAAAGGAACTTGGTGATGGATTATTTTCAAATGCTGCAGTTAAGAAATGTTTTCAAGAAACACCACTGCTGGTAAAAGCGTATCTGTACATCTTGGTTCCAGCATTCTTACTAAAGAATGTTATAAAACAAAGACATTTTTGTGTACTATGACCTCTTCCCATGAACCTGGACTATTTAAGGTCAGAGAAGAAGCCTTTGCAATTCTAGAAGCATACTTTGTCATAGGATAATCCCACTTCATGTAACTTTTTCCCATTCACATCACTGATGGGTCATTTGGCACCATTCCTGTCAGGATTTTAGGTGGCAGGATTACACAGAAAGACTATTAAAGCCATCAAAAGCAAGGACATTTCTTTCTGGCTGTCTCCTCTGCCCAACATGCTGGGACTGGCAGGAAGAAGACGACAAGATTTCCACTGTTCATAAACTCTGTCTAGACACAAGGTCTAGACACGTCCCTTCCAGAGTCACGTCAGCGCAGCTTTGGTGCCGCACTGCAACTGGCAGTGCTCTGCTACTGCTCAGATGGTGCTCCTTGCAGGAGGAGAACACACTGATGATCCTGGCATGAACCTCTGCACAGACCACACTGAACTGCCCTTTCTGCCTACTCTGCCGTAATTCCTCCTTCCAGGCACCTTTTTCATCACAGTAATTTACTTCAGCAGGGTTGGAGAAGACCCTGTAAATTCAGATGACCCAATAAAATCTGAAGAGCAGATCAGCCAGTTTATTCCTTAGAATAGCACATTGGCCAGTTCTGCTTTCTCCATATAATTAGAGAAGAAGCTATAAAGGCCTCCCTCAAGAAATTTCTATGAGAAAAAATAGACTTTCTCTTTTTGCCTGATTCCACTGAGGAAAGCCCAACCTAGTAACTTCGCTCTGCTCCGCAAGTTCTGGAGCCAGCTCAGCTCTCAGGTGCAGCAGAGCACAACTCCAGAGGAAAAAAGTAAAAGCAGCTATTTCGCCCTTCTCACAAAGGTGAAAAAACAAGTAATCAGGGTAAAGGGTAGTCAGGTTTAACATCAGCTTACAGGGGAGGAACCTACAAATCTGCAGGATTCTCAATAGTTAACAGAAATACCATTATTAGAAATAAGAACAGAAAAATCCATCTTTCAAGTTCCAATGTTTAATAAAGTCTGGATAATGATACTGTTCCTCTTCACTGGATTCCAGGAACATTTGGACATATATAACCTCTCTAAAAATCTCAGCCAATGTTATTCATCATTTGTCTCAGTAAATGTCAATAGAGCTTTAAGTCCTTTGATAAGTTAAATGCCACTGGGCAAGCCTGCACTGTCAGGCCGTGCTTCTGTTATTCAACTCATTTAGCTGCTCAAATAGACAAATGGCATCAGCCCAGCAGTTAATAATTTCTTCACACTCCTGTGCTTTCCTTAGGGCAGGAGACAGTTCAGCCTTCATATTGATTTGGCCCAGTACTTTCCCTGACTGCTCTGGCACATCAAGGCTAATTATGCAGCCAACCTTAATAATGTGAAGCGCTGGGGACTAAGCTGCTTACACTGACTTGTGCTCCAAGCTGAGCACTCTGTAAATTCAAATCCAGTTTCACAAGTAAGTGGATGACACTTTAACTAACTGAGAACACCACCTCCAGAGCCAGGATGAGTTTTGCACTTCGCTGCTCAAGAATCAGAACAACATCTCTTTGTGAATTTGTGTTTAGGCAGCACAAACAAAAAAGATTTCCTCCCAGAAACTTGGAGCTCTTGCCAGGAACAGTTTCCCCTGCTACTACTGCCACCCAGTGAAACTGCACAATTAGTGTGAAATGCCACTGTTTTCAAAGATCCTAAAATTCCTTTTCAGATGTTTGACTCTCATGACAATATTCCACACCAGTAGTTTTAAAATTCAACTGGCTTTTTTGCTTTGCACCCTAAAATTAAAAAAATCCACATACTCTCAGATTTTAAAATTGAAGTGTTCAAGTCATCTAGAGTATGCACAGATAACCATGGTTGTCCAAATTTAATCTGGAACTCATTCATTCACAATGATATTGTAATGCATACATCTATATATAAAAAACATGTACAGAAAACATGCACAGAAAACAACCCAACCAATTCATTAATCTAAATTCATACACACTTAACAGGTAAGTGTCCACATTTGTTTAAACTGCAGACATGTTGTGACACAGACACAAGAGTTCCAGATGCAAGAATTAGACTATGAGTATCTTACATACCTGTGCTATTATTTCTTTTAGGGGGAAACCCAGGTTTCACCCCATCCCCAGGCAATAGGCAAGGGTAAAGCTTTCACAGCCTGGTGCTACAAAAGCCTCAAACCTAACATCAGAAATAATTTGATCTGCACAAAAAGAACAGACTATCCTCTGAAGTTTCTAAACTGACTGCAAATTCAAAAACTGCAGCCACAAGGCATCATGAAATGTCATAAAGGACTAGCTTTTGTAGTGGAGCACACTTGGTACCTTTTTCTCATTTAGGATATTCAGTGCAGACTATGGACAAAATGTCTCTTGTCAGAGTAAAGTCCGTTCTGTACTCTGAAGAGCTACCAAGCTGCAACACATTTAATCAGATTAGATATAATAACATGCAATATATCTAACTTCTCTTTTTCTTTCTTTTTAAAATTAGCCAGAGACCTAAAGATTAATAAAACTTAATTCTTCCTTAAAATTCTTCTAATGAATTGGTTTTCTCTGCAATTGGGATGACCATATTTTAATCTCAGTCCTCCTCTCTGTTACAATACTTACAAGGCATGCTTTCCAACCCTTCCACTCACAAAAGGGTTCATCGCTGATGTTTTTAATATTCACTTTCATAATATTAATTGCATGGAACTAGTACCTTATTAATGTACATGTTTCATAGGAATTACATTGTAATTTTCACCTGACTGATGTCAACCTGCTACAAAGTGTCTCTGGAAAGCATTATTAATGGCAATGGTGGTGATTAGGCTAAAACAATGGTTAAATTAGGAAACACATTAATTACTAACTAGCCATTACCTAAAGAAAAGCCATTAATATACTGAGACTCCAATAGCTAATTTCTTTTTTTTGCCCTTAACATTGTTGCAGTTATTCATGCCTGAGCCACTCATGGTCGCAAGTCCTCCTGTCCACAACATGTTATTTCTCTCCATCAGTACTTCCATGTGTGGCTCCTCCTCTGTTATTACATGGTAGGAGAGGTAGTGCCCAGCCTACCTGCTACCTCCTACATCCAGCAACAATCACAATGATAACACATTTTTCAGTGACTCCGCTTAAAACAGTTAAAACCAATGAGCACTGTAACACATCTGGCCCCAGTGATCCAGCTCATAAGCTCCAACAGAAAGGGGATGTACAATTAACATGGTTCTTACTTGTGCATAACGTTCAGCATTTCTGTTCACTGTGAACTGGTAAGTTATGTTTGAAAACTGAATGCTGACAGGGAGGATGGAGACATTGAAATGGAGCATCACCGATCTTTCTGGGCCATGGAATTCTGTGTCATTCACCAAAACATCCAGCAGGAAGGAACGATGCTCTGTGACTGGAATGCTTTTATTCAGCACCAGTTCTGTGGAGGAAAATATTAATCTATTAGCAACCCACATTATCTGCAAATGCATCTTTTAATATTGCAAGCCCAACAAAAATAGATGCACCAAATTTAATTATACACATCCAAGTTTCCTAATAGGAAACAGAAGGCAACTTAAATATGAAATATGTTCTTAAGCTCTCTATCATTCAAGATGTTTGGGAGGCCTTCTTCCCTTCTACTTACCAAGCCAAGAATCCTACAATCAAAACCTCTTGCTTATCAGTTTATACATCATCATCCCATACACTCCCTACTGCAGAGATGCACAAGCTCCATTTTTTCAGTACATATTTAAAACTCAGTGGTTTATTTACACAAAATTTCTCAGCTTTCTTAGGCTCAATACTTAAAAAATGCTCATAAAAATTCAAGAATTATTGGTCATCTACTAAAAAGCAACTTGTCCTTTATTTGAAGAAAGAGTCCTTACTGTACTCGTGCCGAGTTCCCCTCACTTGGCTGCCATTTGGGCTGAAGTGGATTTCATCAAAGATGTGCTCTACACGAAATGTTTCACTTATCCAGGGGTCGTCAGTAATGATGGTTCCTGTGTATTTCTTCCTGCTGCTTTCAAGGGGATAAATAGGTGTGGTGTCTGCATCGTACACAGTCAGCGTGGAAAGAACAGTGCCCTGGTAGGAAACAATAAATGGCACTGCTGAAGGACCTGAAGCTTTCTTCTTCTGATAACTGGTTTGGAGATTGAAATACTGGTAAAATAACACCTCAGAACTTTCACTGAAACCCAGGCAAATGTATTCATAAGTGTCTTGTCAAGACTTGTTCTAGTCAGGAGATGGCAGCAAACTCCTAAAATCAGTCTTTATCTCTTCCAGACACAAACACAATCAAAATGTACTTTGAAGGGAAAATTGACTACCAAGAGATCTTGTTAGGAAACAGAAATTCTCTCATGAAACACACACAATTTATGCCCCTCCACAAAAAGTCTTCTCTATACCATTGACTTAAAAAGGGTCATTGCTCCTCTGAAGAGCCCACATGTGTACTTCTCTGCTGAAGCAAGGGGTATGTGTGTACAGGGGCACCAAAGACACCCAGGGATTCAGAACTCTTAAAAGATCAGCTTGGCATAGCAAGGGAAAAATTAAAACCATTAAAACAAGATCCTGGAGCTCACCATTAACTTCACAGGGGCAGTGGTTTGTCTGTAGAAGTCAGCCACTACTTCTACAGCATCCTAGTAAATGTTCTGAACATACTCCTGACACATTACACTGATTTGCATGTATGGGACAGGCATGCACGTAACAGTTGCTCTAACAACACATTTTTAATTCCCTGGGGGAAGCAACCCCGTAACAAATAGAGCAGAGCTGTATGGAGAGACCCACAGTGATCCTGACCACAGACTCAGCCAATGTCCATCCCAACCTTGGAAAATGCTCAAATTTCTTCACACTCTTTCATCACTAACCCAAGCTCCTCTTTCTTTGGGATCTGTGTAAGACATAACTTGGGGCAAAGGAATCCTACAAACAGCATTTTACAATCACAGATCTGCAGAGCATGGTATGGTGATGGGCTCATTGCCAAGATCCATCATCCAGGCAGAACATTATGCCTCTCAGGAGTCCTGCCTCCCATTGCTGTGCTCATCCTTCAGGGACTAGGTTAAGGAGAACATGACCAACATTACCTCTTTCCTGTTAAACTCCACAACAGCATCTGCAGTATCAGTGCCATTGGGAAGGAAGGGAGGAGAGTCATCTTCATCTAACACATTCACCAGGAATGGCACCTCCACCTGCATTTCCCTGAGCCCCTCTCTGACGGTGCACTTGGCGATTAGCTCGTATCTCTCCCTCTCCTCGCGGTCCAGGCGCTGTGTCACCCGCACGCTGGTGGTGTTCTCGTTGTACCGAAAGGGAACTCCTTCCCCTGCAAAACACACACAGCCACAACCACTTACTGCACAGGGCTCTGAGGGCTTTAATACTTTCCTGCAGTTCACTAAAGCCATTTGGACAGCGTGTCTGCACAATAAAAGATTCAGAAGTGAAACAGAAGGAAGCTGTGTGGTTATATTAGAGTAGGGAGAAAGCACAGAATGTATGGAATTTAGAAGTTTAGAAGCAGCACAATTTAAAGCTCAGGATTATTCTCAGTCTACTTTTAGCAGATATAAAATTCTAAAACTGATCTTTTCTTTAGGGAAGGGGATAGTCCTCCTCCCCATTTCCTCTATGTATCTCAAAGGCAAAATCTTCAGGCTCAAATTAGGTTTGTAAAGGAACTTCCTTTATAGAATCAAATCTAGATGGTCTAGTACAAAAGAGATCTTTTAACATGCAGCTGTTTGAATCTATTGCTAGTACGTGAGTGGTTCAGATCCAGTTTTACCTGCAAGCAGTTTATAGGAAATGCTGAGATTCTGACACAGATGATGAACTGAGGGTAACCGGAGCTGATGAAATGTACCAGGTGGTTTATTCTCCTTGATGTGAAAGGAGAGATCCATTTCTGTGAAGCAAAGCTGCCTTGCTGTCAGGGAACTGCAAGCTGGTGCAGTAGCATTGATCAAAGAGAGGAAAACCGTGGTGCGTGCAGCAGAGTCACATTCCTTCTCTTGGAAAGGGTGGGATGAAAGGAAGACATACAGCATCACCTTGGACAATGGCATCCAATTTCCTGCAGCTTCAGGAGGGAGAAATCACCATAAGAATTATTTTACAGAAGACAAGCCAACATTTCTTTTCCTTATATTCTACCCTAGTCCATTATTCCATAAATCCTATTATGTGGCAAAGCAACTCTTCAATATGCCAGATGCTGGTGGGAAGACCTTATACCTTAATAGTCCAAATAAGCCTAAAACTACAGGGCTTGGCACCAATTTTGCATTATAGAATCTCAAAACCAGTATCAGCATTCTGTCTGTAAGACACTGACACAAAAACACATCACTGGCAGTAATCAGCTCTTTGATAGGACTGCTTTTTAAAGAGACTAGAGCAGAGGGGGTGGAAACAGGAAAAATAATGCATGAGATGGCAACAGATACTCAGGACAAATCCATATGAGGACTAACACTTCAGTCACAGCACTCCAACAGTACGGACCAAAGTGTCTAGGTTCAGAGAACAGATTGCTTCATCGTTTTCAAATATGAAGAGGTGGAAAAAAGATAAAATCAAAGTTAAAACCAACCTGTGGCATTTACTAATACATCCTCAAGCCTTGTTTTGATTCCCTGGACTACAGACAGCACAGTAATATCTCTGTAATAGATCTAACTCACTTGAAAAGAAGTTCTAGGTCACTTTGATCTGTATGAACAAAACAAGGCTCTCGGGTGTTAAGTAGCTGTTCCTCCTTTGTTCAGCACAAATATTTGATATACATGAATGCCAAGTACCAAAAATGGATGAAATATCAAACACTCAGCACTTCAAAAATAAAGCATTAAGTGTCTGAAGTTGAAAATTTCAACATCAAGGCACCTAAGTCCGAAGGTAGTGTTGATATATGGATCTTACAAACTGAAGACAGTTACTACAAACTCTCTTCAACAGTAAAACTTCTGCAACTGATCACAGCAGTATGCCATTAACTCCTCATCCACTTCCTCCTCCACCATCTAATGATAACTAATTTCCTCATAGATCACAATCACCAAAACTAATTTAGTGCTAGAGCATAAAAGAAGAGAAAAAACATCTGAGATAATGAATTTTTTT
The DNA here is from genome assembly GCA_020466415.1 of Ammodramus savannarum pratensis. Taxonomy (NCBI): domain Eukaryota; kingdom Metazoa; phylum Chordata; class Aves; order Passeriformes; family Passerellidae; genus Ammodramus; species Ammodramus savannarum. Next base: position 23,052,224 of record JAHXMQ010000566.1, on the reverse strand, counting down.
AGTTCAACAGTAAGCTTCTCTAACAAAACCAAATATCAAGAGAGGGAGAGAGGTACATTTAACCATTTCTTCTAAGAGCTCTCTGGTGTTACATGCAATCGTAATTTGTGAATCCAAGCCACCAGAACTTAAGGACCATGTACTTAAGATTCTGAACCACTCTCACAGCATTTGTCCGGGAATCCCTAACACCATGGAACTGGTCTAACTTTCATCAGCACATGAACAAAATGCAAATTTCAGCGTAAAGCTGTGACCTATACAGCTGTGAAATGCAGAAAAAATATTTCCATTAATGCAAGTGTCCCATCCTACTGGAGTTCCCAGTGTGAGCAACAGGATCTGTCCCAGGTCAGCATCTGCTTTGGCATACTGCTGTGGATTTCATTTGGTCTGGTTCCTCATTTATAAGGTCAGATGTGGTTTTTTTCAAATTTGATGCTCATCTTTCAATGTAGAGATCTCATTGTCTGAATGTATTTTTCTTTAAGAACATACACCTCAAGAAGAAAAGCTGTTTTTCTCATACTTACACAGCATGTTAAAGTCCTCTCTATCCAGGCTTTTGCTGAGGTAGAGAAGTCCCGTTTCTTCCCTGATTTGGAACCAATTATTTTCTTGTGGTCTTGCTCGAGGAGCGATGAGATTGTGGCACAGATGAAAGTGGGCCACTTCCTCACGCGAATCCCTCAGGGCATGGACGCGCAGCAGCGGCGTTCCCGCCGGCTCGTCAAGGTAGACATTCTCCAAGTACTCCTTCCTGGGGAAGTACAGACCCAAGGCCACTGCAAGGGAAGGCACACCAGAGAAGAGGCAGGCACAGTTAAATGATTTTGGCACCGCTGTTTTCTTAATAGATGTGTTTCCAAAGAAACAAAGGTTTCATTCTCTAAGAAGTAAAAAAGCATTAAAAAAAATATGTGGAAAAAGGTAGATCCTCATCTGGTGTAAATAAACACAATTTTACTTCACTGAAGCCAAGGACACAGCCACCAAAAATATGGCCTATTGTTTATGTTCAATTACAAAATTAACTGCTTTTTCAAAGCAAAACTCGTTTGCTGTAGACAAGGCCCAGTTTAAGATGAACATTTAAGGAAGCTCTGCTTGCCAAATTTTATTCAAGTTCCTATCTGGTGCTCTCAGTTGTAATTCCATCAGCTCACAGATGATATTCAAAAAAGGAAAAAAACCCTTAGATGAAACCACACACTCACACACTTTAAAAGCCTTTAAACATGTTCTCTGTTGAAGAAAACACTAAAGTTTATCAATGGCTTGCACACTTTTCCTCAAGTTACACAAAACCCCTCTTGTATAGCCTTTTTGGTTCCCCCCTTTCTAAACAGGCCAGCATAGTACTTTTGGTACAGAAAATGGTAGTTTAAAAAATACTGGAAGTGTTTTAAGTATTTTAAATATGACAGATGGGAAACCTGACAAGTGAGGGAGAAGGGAAATGTAAATTCTTAAATGTAATTTCTTTTTTAGTACAATGACTGTGACTGACCTGACCATTTCCCACCCTGGCACTGAAGGCATTGACGTTTAGTGGGGCCCAACTGCCCCTTGGTGCTGGTTTCTTCAGCTTATCTCACCTCACCAGGTCACTGTAAAATGGCCTCTCTACCTGTTTGCAGTGCTCCCTTTCCAATTTCCCTTCTTGCAGATGTGATGACAGGGGAATAGCTGATTTGCAAGGAGGGGCAAAGTGATGCTCACACAGACTGAAACACTGAACTGTCACTCCTGGACTTTACATGCACTGCTTGTTCTCATCCAGCCTGAATACTTGAATACTGCAGAATTATGCATCACTTCATCCAGCTGATAAGGAGTCAGGCATATAAAAAGCTCACACATCTGCTGAACAAATGTAAACAATAACAACTTCCATATGTTACTAATACAAAGCTCTCTCAGCTTAAATCAAGCCAGATACAACTGGAAATTATGGTAATGCAGAAGTAAAACTAGGGATATAAAAACACCTTCAAAATAGCATCAGGCTGTAGTACATATTTATTCTGCAATAGTATTGGATCCATACACCATTCTACTGAATGGAGTGCACCACAAACAAACGGTAAACAAGAGACCTCTAATCTCATTTAGAAATACCACAGAAACAATTGTACCTTGCAATGATTCAGACATCATCTGTATTCCTGGATCCAAATACATCCATGTATTCAGGTTTTCAGAGGCCCATTTTTTTTCTACATATTTTGCAATATATGAATAAAGTGTTAAAGTAATATGGTAGGTGAATTCATTCCAAAGGAATTAATTCAAAGAGAATCCAACCAGAGTATTTTTGGGAGTTTTAGGAAAGCATTAACTCCTGACATTTTCTGTCCAGAAAAAAAATTACTTTTGATTCTGGCGCTATCACCCTCTCTTCTTTGTAAGTAAGATTCCTGAATATTTTTAGTAAATTACCAATATTTTTTTCAGTCCCTTTGTCTTTTTTGAAGTGCACGAAAACCTGGGGAGTATTTGCTGCTAGAACTCCTAACAAATGGGTTCAGTAACAAGAGAAACAAGGTGATACACAAATATAAAGCCCACTCCCAGTACTAGTAAATAGACCCCTTTGAAGTATTTTGTGTAAAAACTTGATTTTAAAACAACGGAACTTCTTCACAAAAAATTCAACACAAAATTCATGACTCAAGACTAAAAAGTTACTTTCAACTCACAAATGCATACAAATGAAGCAAACCTAAAACTGATCAAACTAAATTCTGTCCATTGAAAGTGTTAGTTTTTTGTACAAAGCAAAGTTCCATATTGAGGACAATATCCAAGGGTAGGTTTATGAGACGCCAGTGAACATGTCAAATTTTCACATTTTACTTAGAAAATAAGTGTTTGAAGTGAAGAGTCTTTACAACACTGCAAAATAAATAATTATATACATAAATATATATATTTATATAAAAATTTAATTAAGTCACGTAGCAAGATTCACCCAGTGTTGTGAAATTACTGGGATTTTGTAAAGTGGTTTGCGCCACTCTGACTCAGCACTGAAAGAGATGAGAGATACGCAACAGACTGCCCAGGTCACAACCACTCTCTGCATATAAATCTTTGGAGGCTAATTTTAGAGACCTTTGAAGTAGAAATGTAGCACCCACTTCTCAGAGGTGTGCTCATTCCTTTAAGCCTTAGTGAGTTAAAACCAGATTCAATAAACTTGCCATCTGGCAAATATGCTGCAGGAGGAAGAGGTTCTAATCCTGGCCACAGTTCCTCGTGTCCTGAAAAGAAAAATCCATTTCCAAGGACTTGTGCAAGCTTCCTATGGAAGCCAGATGGAGTTTTTAATGCATCTGCCATTTAAATAAAGAGGAATTGATATGGTTACATTCAAAACTGATGGTTAAAGTGCTTTTGCTTAGGAATTAAAAGCAGAGAAAAATTTTGCGTTGCAATCTTGAAATGCACCACAAGAAGGCTGTAGCATCACAGAATCATTAAAATATTCTGGCATCTCTGAACATTTTTTTAGAGGACACTTCAGCTCTCCATACTACAATCAGCACAGGAAACATGGCAAGCTCTGATGGATGAGCAATATTATGGGATAATAACAGCGTATCAGTAACACACAGAAGAGAAAAGTGATCACGTTTAAGCGGATGTAATGCTACTAACTAATAGCTCCTACAGGAAATAGATACAGTTATGACAGCAGTTTTCCAGTGCAGGGAGAAAAAGCAGGTAAAATGAGAGTAGAGAAATGAGATTATATGTACTTTGAAGCCTTCGTGATTGCCTTTTGAAATAAGGCAATTTTTCATGCGGCTTTCTTCCAGTCATGAATGATTAGGTAAATAATGCCTTTTTTGATACAAATTGATTTTTTCTGAACACAATTTGCTCGACAAAACTTTAGATGTTTTTAATGTTTTTTTAAGCTTGCCACTATTGTCTTGAGTAGCATTTGGGGATGGCTCTTGATGAAAACTGTTAAAGTGACTACAGCAACATCATATTCTTAATATCAGCCTTGATGACAGAAAACACAGTTTAACATTTGAGTCACAAAATGAAGGAGAAGGAAATTTTTATTACATATAGAAGAAGACTTGACTGTAAGGCATTCTCCCAAACAATGCCTGTAACCATCTTTCAAGGTACAACTACAGACTTCAAACAAATGGTTTTGAACTGGCAGATGTCTTATGAAGTTCACAGTTAAACTTCAAAGTTTGAATCACCACTGCTTGGTTTAGGTTACAATAGGCATTTGAACAAAAAGTTTACTCTTGATTTTAAAAAAATCAAATGGCTGAAATATAACATTACTCACTGAAGCTATTTTAGGTTTCATTACTGATGTAATGAAAACTCTCCCTCGAGCCTGTCTGTTACTTTCAAATTTCTTTTCACTAGTTCCTGTTGGTACATTTTGTCCAGTAAATTAAAATCTTCACAGATCTCAAGGTGTCTGCTGGATAAATATGCAGTTAAAAACTACAGGACCAGTTTGTTTTCTTAGCAAGAAAAAAGAAAAAAACAATCACCAAAATAGAAATGATGGTTGTTTTTCATTCAGTAAGAAGTATATACCTATATAACCTACACCTGACAGAACTTATGCAGAGCTTCTCAACTTTTTGGAGGAAAACAAAACAATTTATTTAGAACAGAACAGCCCCACGCAATCAAAATCTTTAATCCAGAATTGACATGCATCTCCAAGAAGAAGGAGATGCTTTCAATGCAATGATAACCCTGCCAATGTAACATACAGGATTTAATGATATAACAGATGAACATGGGAGTCTGTTGTTAATAATCTTCCATTTGTTGCACAGCATCAGATTTCAACAGGCAATTATCTGTCAAGCTTAGTTTTGTGTTCCTGAAATAATTATCTTTACTTCTGACAAGTAGCCATTATGTTCCATTACTAATATTAATATACCTAATGTTCGACTCATCAGAGAACAAGGCCAGTAATACACTTTCCTATTTTAAATTAAAGGACTGGCTCACTTAATTCCCTTCTAGTCTCTACACAATTAGGAAACAAACTTGCTCTCATAAACCAAAAAGTCTGTAATTTGGGAAAAACACTGTCACCTGACAGAAAAGCAGTATGGAAACACCACTTTGGACTCAATGGTCAGCTGTGCCAGCTGGGGACACAGCAGTGGTGGCAGAGGAACCCTGAACGGCCTTCAGTGCCCGCCCAGCCCGGCACAGGGAGAGCCAGGCTCCCAGGGAGAACCAGGCTCCCAGGCACCAAGCGTGGCACACTGCCTCCTGCACAAGTCACAGAGCTTCTCCTGGTTTTATACAAAACAACTTCAGTCAAATTCTGCCACCAGCTGTTGAGGCTGCAGCGTTCCTGCCCGGCTGTAACTCCTGATGGGTTTCAGAGTCACTGCAACAGTGCCAGAGAACAAGTGGCATCCTCCTAATTGACTAGCAAGCCACTTACACAGCTCAGCAGCATGATGTTATTTACTTTTAGATGTGTCATTTTTAAGCTGATCACTACAGCAATTGTAACAGATGTAATATGAACTCAAGAATGTAAGAAACTGTATTAAAGTGAAAATGAATTTTTTTCCTTTTTTTCCACAAAGTTTCCCCTCTGGAGTCCAGGTTAGAGTGGATTGGGGAAAGATCACTAGGGATTCATACCAGAATTTTCTTACAGTGGTTGTAATCAAACTTATGGAGCTGGATAATTGCCCAGTGTCACCTGTTGTGTACATTTACATCTAGCACAACTGCTGGAGAACAACAGAATACATTTCAATACCAGCAGCCTGAGTGAAATACACATGCTTTACAGAACACAGTACCTCCAGGGAAAACAGGTCCATATGAAGTGAGGGTAAGCAGAAACAGTCCTTAACTGGAATATACTCCAGACCTGTTCAACTGCTCTGCTTTAACTTAATTGCCTCTCCTGCGATTTTCCTCACCAGATTCCCACACTCATATTGAAAATGACCCTGAATTTTAGACTGAAAATATAGAAATTAATTAGAAATATATCAGATATTACATTAAATATAGTATTATAGAACATACAGTATATAAGATACAAATATATATTTAGATAAAGTATTAAACATTCTGGTAGTCAGCAAAACAAGAAAGATTTTTTGGTACAGGAAAATAAGACACCGTGAAGCAAAAAAATGGATCTGACAAAAACAAAGTTTGTTTCCTACGTTAGGCATATTGAACAAAATATAAAAAATGTCAAGATCAGAGACAGACCCTAAATTTATCAAAAAGGAATTAATTCTGATTTGTGACAACTGCCAAGATTTTCATTTGTGTCTCAATTCAAGTCAAGAAACCTTGTGCAGCTCAGGATCTACCAGAGAACAGGACAGGACCTCTACTGAAGCTTCCCTTGTGAGTTCAGACTAAGGTCAAATCTGTGCCTACACTTTCCCTCCAGAGCCTGTACCTGTATGTAAGTTTGAGAAAATTCCTCTTCAAGTGCCACAAAGCTAGAAGCTTCCTTCCTCTTGCATTCTTACAACTGGTTGGTTGTTTTGGGTTTTTTTTAATACGTTAGCAAAAGACAAATTTTTGATGCTTCATTGTTCTAAATACCAGTGTTAGTAGAACTTAAACGATCCATTATAGAAATTAGTATGTATGGAAAGCTTCTTGTGAGAGATTACAAGGGTTTCTAAAAACTCTTCAGATCCTGATTCTGCCACTTCTCCTTATTTGTGTGATTGAATACTTCTTTAAAATATGGCCTAATTGTTGGAGAATACCTGGATGTAATTTTGCTCTGTAGGAGTACTGAGCTGAATTGTAAGACAAGGAAATAATTGTATTGCAGCACAAATTATATTAATGAATACTTAATAAAATTTATTTACTCTGTGTATGATCTCATGTGCCTTCTAGAATGTGTTTATGTTTTATGTGTATATAAACATTGCTATAATGAGAAGCTAGAGAAGAGCAGTGACATGTCTCACTGTTCTGTGCTAAAACTGACACACTACTTGTATCAAAACCATAAAATCCTCAAATAATAATGGAGTGACATACAAGTGCTCTAAATACCTGTTGTGCTTTAATTAGCATTCACATGTATTTACTCTAACAGTGCTGAGCTCACACAGAAGATAAACATTATAGCAGCAATTTGGAGAACAAAGTACTGACAACCAAATAGATTTGTTTCATAAAAACATAAAAATAAATCACAGGACACTTATCTGCAGAAATTGTTCAGTATACTTGATAAGATGAAAAGATCCTTAAAGGCAAAGACAAGTTTAAATTAATTATCTTAGTTAAAAGGATATCAGCCTCAAAAAACATTTCCTACATTAAGATACAGATCAAGATCACTGTGCTAATTCCTTAATAAATACAGAGTACTACATTTTCACAATCCAAAGTAATGAAAATGAATGAAAACCAATTGATTTAAAACCTGTTGATTTATTACAAAGATTTGTATATGCACAAACTGCTGCATTCCATTACTACTTAAGCTCAAATTTCCCCATTTCTCTTCCTCCAGCTGCACTTGATTCTGCATCACCAAAATGAGCACAAGCCTTCCTGTCAATTATGACTAGATGAAGTCAAACATAAGGGATCACTTTCTGACAGCTCAGAGCAGTTCACAAACACCTCCATCCATTTCCTCTGCCTAAGCCACCTTCAGAGAGGGAACATGCTCAGGTGAAATAAGTACTAATATTTCTCACAAATGGCTTCTTTCCCCTCAGCATCACTGCAACAATGAACAGAACCTCTGCCAAATGTAACAGGACCAATTTGGGATAATTGCACAATGTTTAATTGTTCTTGATCAACACCAGTGACCCTGCACCTGGGTTGTGGCGAGAGGAGTCTGATTTTCAGAGAAAAGTTGCATGCAATACCTCCTCATTTTCTAGAGTGGATGACTTTACAGCATCTGGGTCGAATTTTTACCTTGGATTCTCTGCCATTGCACTGGAAACCCTATTTTCTATATTTACTGCAGATGTGTAAAAATTAGCCTGCTTGACCTCCTGCAGTAAAATAGGAAATAGCTCAGCCTGAATTGCGTTTTATCCATAGCTAATATCTCTAGCTTCCCTTATTTTCTCCAATTCCTGCAGCTTATGAAAGAGACACAGAGCAGTATGATTACTGCCTTACAGCAGGAGGCAATCAATGAAAACTTTTGCTGCTGGTGGTTGAAAAGTTGCCAGAAAAATGGTAATGACATGAACGTCTACCCCTCACAGCAAAGTGCTCTGTTATTAAGAGCTGCTATTCTCTTTCCAAACACTCAAGGGAGCTATGAGCCTACAGTTCAAATTTTCAGTCCAGGAAGTGAAATCTCACTGTAACTGCAAGCTTATTTGTTTATTGATTTGTTTAGTTTTGTCTTGAATTAACAGAACATTCAGGTTTAATCACTATATTTTATGTTAAGATTACTATTTTTTATGTGAAATCAAATGCAGAATATAAGCTCTTATGTTGTTATTATTTTTTAATACTAATGCATATACATAAAAGAACTAAAACACTGTTAAGACACACCTTCACTTGAATTTCTAATTCCTTCAGCCACTCTGGCAAATCCATTTTCTCAAGTGCTCTTACGAGGAAGACTGCTTCTAAAATATTTTCATAAAAATCTATATTACACCTGCCATCATTAAATTAAAAAAAAAAAAAAAAAGAAGAAGAAGAAGAAGATAAGAACCCCCACTAGCCCAACTGTGAACATCCCTGTTTAATAAAAGAGAATTTTTCCTTTGGGGACTTTCAGTCATTACCACACAGTAGCTACTCATTATGCTGTTGTCTTAAAGCATAAATGTTGTCAGCAGAAGGGCAGAATTGTATTGACAAGGCTTGGAAAGGGGCCGACAGAGCACTAATGATATGTGCTGGGCACTGCTGCCTGTTCCAGACAGCTCTTCTGTACTGCCTCTGAGACAGTCACAAACTACATCACAGCACTGACAAGGACAGCAATGAGCTAGAGAAGTCTAACAAACAACAGTAAAAGCTGCAGGAAAATCTGGAATAGCAAAGGCCTTTACAGGACTTCACAAGAGCTTTATTTTCCTTTAAGCGAATTTCTGGGTTCCAGCCCAGTCTCTTGCTAGAGGGCACGCCAAACCACCACAGACTGCCAAGCGAGCGCATACACAAAACAATCCTCATCTGATTATTAAAGACTGAATTTGCTTAACATATTTCATAACTACTTCAATGCCTTTTTTACTTTCCAAACATTTTTAATGTAACAGCTAAAACTTTGCCCCGTGTTCACACCCTCCACTGCCAACAGAAGCGAACCAATTCTTTATATCTCTGATTCATACAGTCACTTTTGATGAAGATTTTGCTAATGCTGCTAGGCTGCAGCTTCTCTGTCAGGTAACTTCTTACTGTCTTTAATTATTAGCTATTTCTTCCACATCAAGGTCTGCACCAAGTCCAGGCTTGCACTGATGAACACAGATAGTCCTTGATGCTGACATTTATTCTGAACTCACACTACCAGAGCAGTCATTGTGATTACACGTTTTTGATGTACAAACAAACTGTAAGTGACAGACCCAGAGTCAAAGGAAGGGCTCCCATCCTTCAGCGAATAGCTCCTGGGCAGCCCGACCCAAAAAGACTATTGAAACACAAAGTCTATACATTTACATTTTTCTCAGATGGTGAAACTGATGCTTTCTGCTCTGTCCATGAGCTGACAACACCTCCAGTGTCTTCTCCTGTCACAAAGAAGTAATCAGGGCTTGCTACAGCACAGTATCTCCATGTACACTTTCTCCAGGCCTTTTGATTTTACAACTCCTCTGCAAAGGTGGTTGTTGCACTATTTCATCAAGAGCTCATGTTTTAAATTTAAGTGTCAGTAAAAACCTCATTTCCTCTGCTTCCCCTCTTTCCTGATCAAGGCGGCAATATTCACAGGCTAGTAGACTGTAACATATAATGAAAACACAAGTTCAGATTTCAACTGAATACCACAGAAATGCAAATTTAAAACTTGAGTGAGTCCATTAAGAAGTGCCTTTCTTTACTTCTGCCTTAAACACCCTACACACACACCAGAAACATTGTCATCAACAAACCAAGCTGGGTTTTGAAGTCATGGTATGTGACTCAAATGCATTGACTTTTCTGTGACTGCTTCTCATGAAAGAGTTTCCCTGCATGAGGAAAAAAAAGCTGCCTGGCTTGATGCTTTTTATCACAAAAACTTGACAAAGCTTAAGTTTACAGCATAGACTTACCTATTCTCATTTTATCATTAATGACACTTGTGTTTCATGCCAAAAGGAGATGACAATATACAAATCTTTACAACTTCTAGATTTCTTTCTATGCCACAGCTACCATGAATATGCTCACAGAAAAGTTGACTCTTCCTTTCATAAATCTCCTCTCTCAACAGGTTCAGGACTCAAGGCTGAAGCTAAATGTTCCTAGAATT
>JAHXMQ010000566.1:22987224-23041653 GCA_020466415.1 Ammodramus savannarum pratensis | reverse complement strand
CACAGAGGTCCCCTAATGAGCATTAAAGCCACCTCCCAGAGCATTACCCAACCACAGGTGTATGTTTTTATATTTTTGGCGCACATTTCTTTTGCTGATGTGCTAATATTTTTCTGAGCACAGTAAAATCCACTGGGCAACTGTTCACTTTGCTAACCAGACTTCAGTGTGAGAAAAGTGAGGACAGACTTGCTTAAAAGTATTTTGTGGCTTTCCAATTGCTCTGCTCTGGAACGAACATTGACAAGTTCTGCTGGCCCTCCCTGGGAGTTCCCACACACCGGCTGGCAGAGATGAAAGCAGTCGAAGGAAAATAAATGTCATTCCTTTCCATATTTCTCTAATTTAAAGCAATTATCAATTTAATAAACACTGGTTTCAAGGAAAGAGAAGATTCTTGCTTTGGGCTTACATGAATCATTTTGAAGGCAATGCTGTTTCCAATGACTATTCCCTAGTTCCTTTCCACTAAGCACTGGAAGAGGCAAGTCCAGGGATATCATGGAGCCTCCCACTCTGGAGACATTCCAAACCCACCTGGACATGTCCCTGTGCCACCTGCTCCAGGTGACCCTGCCTTGGCAGGAGGGTGGGACTGGATGATGGCCAGAGGCCCCTTGCAGCCCTACCAGTTCTGTGACAGCACAGCTGGCACCACTGAGCCAAGCCTGCCCACACTCACAAGGAGCACCTGGACGTGCAGCGCTCCAGCTCTCCCCAGAGAGCTCACATCCAGAGCACACAAACCATGGGCTAGAATGTGGTTCATGTTCCTCAACAGCAGCTCAAGCTACTGCCTAAGCAGTGCTGAGCCTGAGCAGCCTGTGCCTGCAACTGAGAGCAGCAGGCACATCTCACAAAAATACCTATTTTTAATACAATCACTGCCTCACCCAAACTTCCTGAGGTCAAGAACCCTCTAAGACTTCACCAGCTTTGAGACTACAAGGCAACATTTTGCAAATACTTGCTGACAGGATAAGAAGACAAATTTTACCATATCCACAGCAACATAAATGTGTGAGAGTATGGATTACACCTAAGGAGAGAAAGATGCATGCTTGGGGACCACTGCATAAAAATGTTTAGTCAAAAAGAATGACAAAGTGCTACATTTTAAGAACTTATGCTAAGGAAAACATATTTAAAAGACTCAGCTACAATTCCTTGGGTAATGATGAATGCTGTTTTAAGCTTCTTTGTCTAGAATTTAGGTTCAAAATAGTATTTGGACAATTAACACTATTCTAAGAGTTTAATGTGATTTTCTGTAGCTTTAATTCAGCAATATATTGTTTTTAAGGCTGGGCAATATTCCCTTTCAAACCAAAATTAATGTAGCACATCAATGGTAATTTTTCAATGATCCCCATCCATTTGAATGAATGCTACTTTACCAAAAAGCCCAGTGGAGTCAGTCAGTCTATATATTATTAAGCCCACTATTTTTTATTGCATGCCACAAGGACTTTGTGGACCTACTCAAAGCTTTCTGGCTGACCCAATTTTTGCTGAAATACGACTTTTTACAAAGATCACATTGCTCTTACTCTGCAATTGGGAATGCCTAGCTGCAGATATATTATTTTGTTTTGTCTTTGCACATTTGATTGGCAAACCTCAGAAAGGATCTCACATGTTGCTGCAGTGAAGATCAACAATGTAATTTTAAAATTAGATTTATTCATTATGGGTTTAATCCACTTTTCTCTGAAAAAAGGCAGAGCAAATCCACTTATACAGCTGTACGAGCAAAATATAACTCTCTTCTGGAGCAGGAGACAGAGTAGAGTTATACATCAGGCCTCTGGGCTTGTGAGGCTGAAGTCCAGAATAGACTGGTCAGCCCCCAAGGCTCTATGTCCTGCATCCATTGTAAACTGGATTCACCTGCTCACCTGCAGACAGCATTTCCATTTCCCCAGCACTACCCTAACTATGGGAGGTTAGTTCATTTTTGAGACACCCTGGCCATCTCTCAAACATATACAGTTACCAGTACCTCTTCCACTTTTAAAGGAAAATTGAGAAGACACAAAAAATGGTATTTGATTACAAACAGTTGTCTTGTGCTATAGATTTCTTAGAAACAAGATATCACAGAGTCACAGAATGCTTGAGGTTGGCAGGGACCTCTGGTGATCATGTGGTCCAACTCTCCTACTCAAGCAAGACCACCTAAAGCCACTCATCCTATAACCCTTTTTTATGCCAAGCCCAAAAGTATGCCAGCCAAAAGACATTTTGATCACACTGAGACATTTACAGTGACAATAGCACTTCATACATGTCACCTCTGATTCAAGAAAATCAAGCAGTACACAAGTGGAAGTTGACTTTCCTAGAAATGTTTCCTTTTACAAAATAAGAGCCATCTGACAAGGATTTAGCACAATGATAAAAGATTAAAAGCAGCTGCATTAAAAAGTTGCTATGGATTCAATATTTATAAAAGCAAACAAAATCAATATGCATAGAATCCACACAATAAATATATATGCTAATAAAAACTGCACTGCCTAGACCTTAATTATAATGGCAAAAGAAAAATTCAAACAGTTTCTTTAACCAGTAATCATGTTTTTTTCTGGTGCAATTTGGATTAAATCTGTCTCTTCTTAAGTATAGAGAACACCTTGTTTTCTAAAACAATTCATTTACCCTAGAAAGCTCATTCATAAATGAAGCTGTTAGCTAAGATTCTGCATATGTTCATTACAAAGTCCAATGTTTCAAATACAGAAACAATGCAAGAACAAGATTAATAATGCTCATATTTCTCTTCTGATTTAAACAATTTATAAATCAACACTTGAGTTTCATATTGGTTATGCACAAACGACACTATGTACTAGTATATGTTCATTTGTAAGTCAAATACACACCTGTGAAAATCTAATGAAAGTAATAATACAGACACACACAAACTTGAACACTAATCTTTTGGACAATCAAGAATTGTACAATATAAATGCTCATATGCTCTTCTTCTAGATAGGATATTGTGTACAAATATCTAAATACATTGCTACTTCCAGTAGACGTTACAGAATTGTACTGAGTTTTTCCAGTGTTAACTTACAGAAGCCTGTTTGTTCTCAGAGTTTCATACCCCTCCTAACCTCCTGCACAGCTCTGTTTCCCAAGGTTTCCTTCAATCATCACACAATTGGCACCCACAGCCCTCCAGAGCTCAGGCAAACCGAAAGCCTTCTATTTATCAGCTTCTAGGCACTGACAGAGAAAAGTGAGTGAAACTGGATTGTCTCCTGAAATAATGCATGCCAATGAAGTTTCCAGTCCCGGAAATACAGTTCATGTGGCCGTATAAGCACACAAGTGGCTCCTGAAGCAAAGGGATCCAAACAGTCTGCACTGAGCTTGTGCCTTGGAGGCTCTGGGACCTCCATGCCACAACCTCTGACTTATTGGCAAGGCCAGCACAAGCTGTTCTCAGCCACATTTTGTCTCCTTCTCTCCAACCCCATTATCTCAGATGTGTCTCCCTCCCACTGTGGAACTGTGTGTGACTAAAAGAGCAAGCTGGGCTCTTTCTTCCAACTGTGCCCAGAAGGAAGGATGCACAGACAAGTCAGTCCATGGGGCCTTGCCTGTCCAAAAGCTCTCCAGGGCAAAGGAGAAGAGTGGTTCCCATTCCTTGTCCCTTCCCCTCTGACAGATGCTGTCAGCCAAAGCAAGGATGGCTTAAATGTTCTTTAAAAGCTGCTGTTTACAATCCAGTCAATTACAATTACTCAAAATATCCTCACTTGAGGATGATAATGCTTCTAAGGGATTTTCCAGAATTTTTTCACTTGCCCTCAAGGTGCCACATGTCCCCCACGGGAGGAAGGGCTGGCAGCCAGGGGACATAGGGAGAACACTCTGAAGCACTGTCAACTGTGAGTTCAAGCTTTAGGCTTTCACTAGATCAAGCTCTGTGGGTTGTGCCTCACCAAGACTGCAACCAAGAGACTCCATTTCACTGGCACAACAACTGACAGGATTTGTGAGATAGTGGCACCGGGTGATTTGTTTGGGAGACACGTGTGACTTGTCCATCTGCACGAAAAACGTATGCTAAGGTCTTTTAATGAGGACTACATGCAATGTCTGATAAGAGAACAGATTGCTGCATTACCTCTTCCACCATAATCCAGACAGATTGTCAAGCAGACTGGGTCAGTCACCATGTGTTTTTATTTATTCTCTTTTTTTTTTTCCAATTCCTCGGAAAACTGACAAAAGAAACACAGCAAAACCCCAATGAAAGAGTTGATGTCTTTTGTATTTTGGCATTACTTTACTCTGCCTTTGGGATGATGAACTTTCTCACACATTTGATTGATGTAACTAGCTTAACTGATTAATCACTTTGCCTCCTAGCAGTTCCTTCCTGCTTATATCCAAGGAAACAGTCAATTAGGAGTATAATTAATTCTTCCTTTCATGATGGGGTAAATTTGGAAGGTTGTGACCACATGAATGCAGGCAGTGCAGCTGGTTAATCTGCAATTCTGAACCTCATGCTCCTAATGAACAATCCACAGCTCTTATACTTCAAACAACAGACAAAACACCCAAATCCTCTACAGTGCATTTGGATACCTACAAAACTGCACATGGAGGAAAACACATTTAACCAAACAGTTGCGCTGAAAAAATCTATGAAATGTGCTTTTATGTCAAACACATAAAGAAAACCATCCAAAACAAAATACTGGAAGCTAGTAAACCAAGGTTAAGCACATATAACAACTGGGTGGGCACAACTAGTAAAACAGACTTTTAGCACAAACAATAGAAAACATCATCTGGATATAATGGAACAAGACTTCTCCATCATGTTTTAACTACTAAAGTAGCTGCTCATCAAAACTGAACTCCACCACGACAACAGACCTTGAGAGGCAGAGACTGAATCAGGGAAAGTGCATGTACAGGCTGTTGAAATATCAGTCTACACAGCTACCTCACACCTTTCTCACCTGAAGGTAGACGTTTCCAGCAAATATCTAAGGATGAATTCCCAGAGCATTTCAGGAGATGACTGCACTCTTACAAGTTTCATCCCTTTTGTCCACATTACATTTTAGTAACACTGACTCCAGAAAATACAGAGATTTCCTTCTCAAAGGTAGCATGAGTTTGGAGATTGTTAGATTATTTTTATGAAGTAGTTTTCCAAAACATGTCTTAAGTATCTAAAAAAAAATATTCTGGCTGGTCAGACCATGTGAATTCTATAATAATTAAAATGATTTAATGAATCTTTATACTGAGCATAATTGGTTACATAATTCTGGTAAAAGCAAGATACAGAGGCAGATGAGCAAACTAGCAGGAATAAGCTTCTGAAATTACAAGCGAGCCAAAAAAGACGCCTTAATTAAATTTTTTTTGAATGAGCAAAGAGGTGAAACCGAGTTCCACGTTCATAAATTTGCTCTCAGAGTTACAGATCTGGATCAGACTTTTGACTGCGAAGTTTGGTTTCAAGCCCAGATCAGCTGCAGAGTAATTTCATGAAATTATCACAATTCAATAGAGAGACATGAAAAAAACTCTTAACTTCTGTTTTGCTTCAGCCTTGAAAACTGCTGAATTCACATACTGTTTAATTTGGGTTTGTACTTTGTTCCTCTGAACATTCCAAATGGAAATACCATTATTAACATAATCCAAATCAGTATTACCTTCAGACTCAGTTCCTACCTCTCTTTTTCTTTTCTTTTTTTCTTTCTGTAAGCCCTATCAAAAGGAAGAATTGCTAATAAACATGCTAAGTAATGTAGCAGTTCCCCACTGGTCATCATTATTTAGATGGAAACAGAAAATGGGTACTTAAAATAATAATAATAGTTGGTAATTTGATCACAGATTCCAGATGATTTCTAATCTTTAAGGCATTAACCACAATAAAGTTCATTATTACATTTTCTCTACTTATTCTTCCACGAATGGAATAAAACTGTGTCAGAAAGGAGCAGCTAAGTAAGACACAGATTTTTATTTCTTTGCATGTATATAAACATGTGTACCCAGAAAAGCACTAGATATACCTTTAACTAAAATCCAAAAATATTTCTTTTCTACCAAATAATATTTGAAATAACCACTCTTTAAAACGTCAAGCTAACATCATGCCAATTTTTTTTTTCAAATAACCAAACAGATGTCCCAATGAAATTTGCCATTATTCTTTCCAGGAGGAGAGCCTCCATGACTTTTCCAGTAACTTTAACAGAATTCACTCCAATTCTGTTTTCCTGGACAACATACTAGGAAAAAATGGGAAATTGTTGGTTTGAACTCTTCTTATGAGGAAAATACCATTAAATCAATCTTCATTGATACTAAAACACCAGTCTGAGCAGGAAAAGCTATATTCTGCACACTATTCTACTCAACTGGGTTTTTTTTTTCTTAAAACTTGTGGGTAATTGCAAGGAGTACAGTGTGTCATCCAAAAGATACTGATTTATAGTTGGTAGCCACATGCACAAATCATCAGTGAGCATGCCTGCGTAGGAAAGCGCCTCTGTTTAAGCAGCATACACTACTTGTATAACTTCTCCCTGAATCTTCTGTCTGCATTTTTCTATACATTCTGAAAACACGGGAAGCACAGTGCTGAGCTCCTCCCTTTTATTAAGAGTTTGCTCTCTGACTATTTGTAATAACTACAAATTTGCCTGTTTTCCATATAAAGACAACTACTGCAACTATTCCAATAACTAGAGGGAAAAACTTCAAAACAAGAGCAACCAACCAACCATGGAGCTGAAGTATTCAGACAATTTGTTGATATTGGCTTGGTATTACTCATGAGAAAAAAAAAAAAAAAAAAAAGAGGGCCAAAGTAAATAAGTATTTCATTAGAATTGTTGTCAGTACAATATGTGAGGTGCACTAGGGATGTCTGGGATCCATCTACACACCTTAGAAAACAACGCTATCCTGCTAATACACAGCTGACACGGATGTAGACTGGGAGCCTTGCAATTGAGTTCTGATTTTATCAACTCTTAGAAATAAAAGAAGTCCACCTCCTGTCAGGAAACCATGCAAAATGAGAAACCTGCTGCACTGATCACTGTTCCAAGTCACTGATCTGACAGAGAAGGCTTCAATGGCTCAGGAAGAAAAGCCCAGACTGGGAGCTCTAATGAGTGGTTGAAAAAGCAGCACTTAGAGTGGCCTCCTGGATCACACCACTGTCAGCTACATCAGTTCTGTGTACACTGTCAAGGGGATGGAAAAAAGACAAACCTGATCTTAAATGTCATTCCTTCCCCTGTAAGTACTCAGTGTGTTAGTTCTGCTCTCAAAGTAACATCCACTGAAAGATGATTAAAGTTACTGAAAAACTAAGGCTGTTGAGAAGTGTCTGATGGAGATTGCTGCTTTGAGGAGCAAAATATTCACAAAGAATCTCAATGCCCAAAGTCTCCCAGTCCACATCTTCTCCTGCCCAAACCCCAACAGCAAAAACCATGGAATACTTTTTGTACTGACTGGGTAAGTACTTACTTGGGTTAAAATCACACAAACAGGGAGGGAAAAAAAAAGAAGTAATGTTTGTTTACATACTCCTGGCTGTTTGCTGGTAGAAATAAAATTTTTGAATCACCAGCATATTTCTTTCATCCTTTCCACAGACGTTATGCTCTTTTCATAGTTCCTGACTTATGACAAGATAAAGAAGTTCCAACACTAAGGTGAGAAATATTTACAGGCCCAAACAGAAAAGCACAAGACGGTCTCAGTGTGCAGGTCTACAACAGCTTTTAGCTATTCTAAGTTGCAAAAGATTCCCCCTTTGCAGCAGGTTTTCACAGAATAATGGACACAAAATTGTGGTGTAGTTTCTGTGTGGATAAGTACTGCCAAGCACTTAAAAACATAAATGTGAAATTGTATCTCCTCATTAGAGAATTCTTCCCCATCACTGTAGTACTAAGTGGTCTCACAATGTTTAATGTATTTCCACTTCTTTGAATTGTCAAGAATCTTATCCCTGTTTTACACTCAGGGAACTGGGGCAGAAAGGTTAAGGATATATTTAAATGGCAAAACTACGTGCATCAGGTAAAATGTCTAACACAGATGTATCTTCAGTACAGACCTAATCCACCTACTATCTGCTTTTAAATACACAATTTCCTTCACAAACAGAAGGTGGAAGTAGTAAGGAGGTTATGTCCAAATAGAAAGTTCCTCTCTAAGAGTGCTTTGCACTGACAGTTCTGATGCACCGCATACCAAGGGACCCAGGGGACTAAACCAAAACCACGCACCCTGCTTTGTCATAGGCACCTCATTTAATTGAAGTCTGATAAATAATAGATTAAAGCCCTGGCCACGATATAATCTCTTTTCTTGCTGTGATTCTTGTAAAATTGTACAAAAAAGAATTTAAAAAACAATTTTAAATGAGACAGAAGGTCTCTTTATGAAGGAAGCGACAAAGATTTAAAAATTACAACAAAAAAATCCAAGTGTTAGAACACAACTTTGCTCAGATGGCATCTACTGAAGGCCAAGGCCTGCTCCACATCCAGCGCTGCAGGCTTGTCCTGAGCAGCCACAGATGTGAGCACCCAACAGCCACGCAGCACATGGAGCTAACCCGGGTCTGAGGGTGCTGTGGGACCCCAGAGGCTCCTCTGGGCTGAGTGCCATGAGACCAGGGCTGCAGCAGGGGATACTCAAGGACAAGGACTGCAGGGAATACTCCCTGAGAGAACATCATTCAACGTCAGCTTAAATGTACGGGATTAAGGCAATGCAACAGTAGTGTTACAGAAATGGTTTTGATTTTGGCTCTTAGGTGTCTTTGAGTTCCAAGATTTTAACTAATTATTTTGAGGCTTATCCAAAAAAATAAGAAGGGCCTGATAGGAAATGATCACAAACATCAGCAGCTGCTATGCAGAGATGCTACTGATACAGAGACAGCTGGGTACACATTTCTGCGGTCATTTCCTTGATGAATAGAGAGTGCACTGTTGCACATAAAAATGGCATTGTCAGCCGCTCTCAAAACACTATAGGTTCAGTCCTGATCTGAATGACTAAGACTTATCTTTAAGGGACAGAAAGTAGCTTTCACCAGCAACTTTCAAACCTGCAAGGCAAGCATCTGATTCTGCAGAAGGTTACATTAGACATGTCCCTTAAGTGCACAGAGAACAGAGGCTTTAAAAAGGATACTCATTCAGCCAGCGAGGTTCATGCTCCAGCAGGAAAACATGTCACAAGGCCTCTGGGGAAAACGAACTCAATGCTCCAGGCAGGCAGGCCAGGACAGTTGGCAAAACAATGCAGGAGAGAAGGAGGAAATCGCCTCTTCAAAGGCTAACAGGGGAAGGGGCAAAACATGGGCATGCTGAAGCCTGCTCCTAAATGTCATTATTAGAGGGGAAGTTAATGACTCTTCCCCTCATACACAGGATGTGCTCTTCCCCCATAAGCTATCATTCAAAGAATCAACTAGTACTAACTAAGCATGCTATTAGCTGTTGATATTTAATAATACCAGAACAGAAGCCACAGCTCTGGCCTTGCCAGGCCTCTTGATTAAGGGCAGCACCGTAACTAACAGTGCCTTTGGCACTTTGACAGGTTCAGGAGGTTAGTGCAAATTTCTGACAGGATTTGCACATCAGTGCTTCACTGAATCACTCACTGACCAACCTTTCTGGATAAAAAAAAAAAAAAAAAAAGGAAAAAAACCCAACCCTGTGGCCTTAGGGAAAAACCAAAAAATTATGACATTTTTTCCACAGTGTATTGTTCCAGATGTAGTAAAGGGAAGAGCAGCATCTGCAAATCCTGGACTGAATTTCTCCATTGTATCAGCAGAATGATTACTCAGTAAGTGATATACTGGTGCCCCAGTAAACAAAACTGCCCAAGAGTTACTGATATGCCAGTACCTCAGGGCACGAAGAAGGAAATTGTCAGTAATACAGAGAGCTGATGAAGAAAAACTCTGAGGTGCTTCTATACTGAACCAAGCTAGATCAGTAAATAGAAAAATCTCAGAGCAGGGACACAGCACTTTATTTCTGTAGAATCCACATTTGCACCCTGAACACTTCAATCAGTCATGGATGTACTGGCCCTCAGAGGATAACTCAAAACACAAAAAACTCAAACAGCCAACCAAAAAAATTACACCAAAAACCCAAATACAAACAAGAAAGAGAAACAAAGAAAGAAACAGACAATAAAAAAGATAATAAAACAAAAAACCATAAATACACAAAAAAACCCCCATGCTACTATACCATTTCCATAAAAGTAACAATCTAAGCTAAACAAATTTTGGAAGATGATATTATCTGCATTAACCAGCTACAAAGCTTTATAAGGCTATAAAAAATCAAGAGCCAATATACAAGGAAATGGATAAACAAATGCAAAAACAAGACTGAAACCTTGGAAAATCATTTTCCAAGCTTGCTTCTCATGAAATGAATTAGGCCATGGAACAGTCCCCATTGCTCAGGCAGGCTGAAGTTGGACAGAACACTGGAAATGCATACTGCAGGGAAACTTGGAAGCCAGACTTCCGAAGTCCTTTGCACCTTTAGCTTCTCTTATTCTACAACTAACAGGTCTGAACTGTTACAGAATTTCCAGGTTTTCACTAAAACAAAGACGAGACATTTGTCATTGCAAAGCTGCCTGTAACAGGCAAGCCAGAGTGGCTCAAAGGAAGGAGATAAAACAGAGATGTCAGAGCTCCCCCGCTGAGTGCTTTAGTCCGAGTGCTCAGTTTAGCAACACGAAGATGTTTATGCTGCCTGCAAGAGGACTTCAAATGGCATGTCTACAGAAATTACTTTAGAGGAATATTTTACATGACATCATCCAACTACATTAAGTCAGTTCAATTACTGGTAATCAACTTAGAATATATCTGTGCAGTTATTTTTAGAGGTTTTACTGAGGTTTATTAGGAGAACATATTCTAGCACTCCCTTTATCAAGATGCCATAATGCTCAGCTATTTTGGAAAAGGACAATTTTATTTTTATGCCCTTTGTGTAACATTTGGGGTTTTGAAGAGTTTTATTCTTTCTTACACTCCCCAGAATTAGTTACTTCTAAGGACAAATGTCCATTGATTAACAATGAAAACACACAGGTTGCAGAGAACTTAATTAAGGGATAGACTGCAGAGCACTGGGTCTAACTATCCAGGAATTTCCTTCTACCTTCTCAGTGAAGCTCCAGGAAAACACTCCGACCCCTGACAGCCTCCAAAGAAGTTACATTTCTCATTTTCAGAGTTCAAAATAACACAGAGCATGCAAAGGACAGCAGAGCTCCCAATAAACCCACTGGATAGCCAGTTTCACCCTCTGGATGCTGCTGGGATGTGCTCTCTCAGTGGCAGGGGGCTCTGCAGCCCTGCCCTTGCTGCAGGGGCAACACTCCAATTTCCTGCATAATAAAAAAGAGTTTCAGCAGCACATGGGTAGGGCAGGCTCTTCTGTGGTCCCAGCCCTACACAGGGAAACTTCTCACTCCGCTGAGAACTGGGAAAGGGAGTCAATATACTTTAAAATCTTCTTCTGCTTATGTATTTCACATGGATGTTGTCTTACCCCTCATGTCATATTAGATCAGGATGGAATCCATAAAAATAATATTAAGCTAACATGAGCGGGGTGAGGATAAGTTAAAAGACAAAGCAAGCTGAAAAAAGAGAAAAAATCTCCCTCCCACTCTATTCTTCCACCCTTTCTTTTATTACTTGACCAGCATTTTTAAGGGGTCTGTTTTGTTTTCTATACACATGTAAATCCCATTACTGTCAGTAGAAATTATGTATGCACATCAGTAGCAAACCAGACTGTAGGATATTTAGCTCTCTAAGGTATCCATGTCCCTGTTACAGTCATGATTCAGGAAAAAAGCCAACAAATATACTTGGAATCCTGCCTTTAAACAAACACCATATTAAACAGGAAAAAGTACTGCCTGATTCTTCCAAATGAAGGCAATTCACATGAGAGAATCCTACTTAAACCAACAAAAGACTGGATTAACAGCAGTTATCCTTTTCCACCATACCCTCAATGCTGCAGTGCCTCACATTATTAAATCGATCAGAAATACCTCTTCAAAGATACAAGGATAGGATTCTTCAGTAACCTTTATACTGAGATAGTTAAAAAATTACAGCAATACTTGAGAATTGCAAACAAGAAGACTGTAATATTTAGTTACTAGAACTAAGAGTACTTTTCCATTCACAGACCACAAAGAGCTTTAACAATATTGGATCTCCATCGCCATAAATCGGAGGAGGAAATAACGGGTAAAGTGGAAGAAATTCGGCCAAGAACTGAAATGAAAAGGAAACCATTTTTCCTAACTCCTCATCTGACATTTTGTCCCCTGCAGCCTGTCAAGCTCTTCTTGACAAGCCAGTGTGTTGCCCTCTCAGAAGCCAAAATCCCATGAGATCATGGAGGTTATTCTTTTCCACATAAAGAATCCTCATAGGCAGAAGCTCTGACAATAACCGGTTGGTTCACTGCCATTATTGTCCCAAGTATGAACAAACCTCCCTTCAGGTATCCACACCAGTTTAGTTCCCCAGGCTTTTATATTCACCCCTCTTCAGTGTTCCTTGACTTCTAAGGCTAGGAGTGAAAAATACACATTAGCAGCAGCACATTCATCACTGTGTTCCTTAAAATCAGAGGAAGGCACTTGAATTCCAGTAAGAGAATGTTTTTTCCTTCCACCACTAATCATCTCACTGCAACCTTTTCCCTAAACCACACTTAATGCTTTTATTAAGAAATTACATCTAATCATCAATACAGGGATATGAACTACAGAGTCTCTGGGCACAGACACTTGTCCTGCCAGGCTACACACCATGAGACTGTAAAAGCAATCATGCTTTTAAAAACTCTGTATTTCTTCAATGAATTCACTGCTCTCTCTGTGCCAAATGCAATTCTGACAGGGTCTCAAAACCAACACAAAAGGTGAAATGAAACTTAATGAGAGTTTTGCAGCTGAAATCCACAAAGCTTGATCCTACCCAAAGTTATTTCACTTCTGTCACAGGAGGAAAACTCATAATGGACCTTAAGCTCCCTCTGAACACCTCTGTTTGAAAAAACAGACCCATATTAGCAGTGTATTAGCAGCCACAAATGCTGGTCTAGACATTACAGCCACAGCCTATTCTTTAATCCTCTCTGCCTCATACATATCTGCATGCACTAGGCTGTGATCATCCACATGGTTTTCTTGGCAATTTGGATCTCTCAAGGAACCTGACCTGAATATTGCTCTAGAAATACCCAGTGCAGTTTTACTTATAAAAGTGATTAATTGAAGACTCTAAGCTGTTACTACCTTGAATAGGAAATAAAATGTCACTCAGCAAGCCATAAATCATGAAAGCTGCCAATAAAAGCACCTGAATCAGACAAGACAGAACCATGCAAGCCTACTATCTGTAAAAAAAGTGCATCCTTGCAACAAAATAATACCAATTACTTGTTTTATTAAACAGCTATAAACTTTTCAGAAAATAACTGATTTTGTGCAAAATATCCTTCCCTGATTTATCATGGATAATAAACTTGTGAATGCAAACATTCAGACACTTTAAATTTTATTATTCTTTTCTTAAGGGTGTGAGTCATAAGGATTGATCCAAGCCCTCTGAAGACAGCAGTGCTTGTCAATGTTTGGACAAAATTTAAACTCTTTTTGGTGGATGCCTATCTTATCTCCTACTAGGTCATGTATTTATTTACTTCCCCCCTCTTAATAATTTAATACACTGACAGCAAAGAATTGCTTAATTCTCCAGTAGCATATTGACTTTGCAAGGGGTAAATGAAACTAATTAATTCATTTAGTAAAACTTACTTGCAATGGCAATACATCTATCATAACAAGATTATTTTATCAAGCACACTGTCTATTAGATTGCAAAGAAATACTGCAAAATAAAAGCAGTCTTGCTGGCACATTGTATTGTCTTCCATAAGGTGTTTGCTAAACAGTGCAGCTATATTGTGATAGTGGATTTCACTGTAAATCTGTTTCTCTCATCAGTGTTGTTTTCTCTCTTTTCCATAAATCTCTTTTGCATGTGGCAGCACAGGAAGAAAAAAAGCACTTCAGTAAGACAACTCCTACTCTCCTTTACAATGACTGTGGAGGGAGAGCATTGAATATTTGTCTTCTTTATGTCTGACAGACCTTATATAGAAATCTATAATGTATGTAGCATGTATATTGTATGTAGCATGCTAAAATGTGCATCAATTTATCACATACAAGCTACCGTGCTTCCATTTTTTCACAGTGGGAATGGTACACAACAATCACTAACAGAGCCTGCACTAAATGGGTCTTGCAGTTTTCTAATAAATCAAATGGCCTGGTGAAGAAAGATTCCTTAAGTTACATTGTTCTCAGGAAATTAAAAATGCTTCACAGTACATGACACCTATCAAGAGCTGTGAATGAGTATAATCACAGTCTAACAAAACCAATCTACTTCATAATTTTTTATAGTGCTTTTGACTGCCATACCTAAATGCTGCCTAAGTAAATTATTTCTATACTCAAGGATTAAGAGTGGCTGTAATAGAAGAATCTGGTCTTTTTCCTCCATCTCCAAAGCTCCCCAGAGCATCAGGATGCCTTTAAATCTGTCTCGGACACAGTGTTTCCTAAGGTTTTTTAGAACATTTAAAAAGTGGGTTGCTCCATGGACAGTCTTTTCACTGTCCATGTTTCCTCATGAGCAAAGAGTCTGACCCAGAGTTTTCATGTGTTTTGCTCAAAGTCTTACAAGATGCCTTGCTCCAGAAGAACACAGTAAATGAAAAGATAATGCTCTTGACTTAACAGGAATGTTTGCTTGATCCCACTCCTCCATCTGCAGAATATAATGTCATTTCTTTGAAGCAGCTAATAACAGGAACAACAATCTGTCAACCACAACAGCAAGATTTTACTTAGCAGAAGCAACCCCAGGTAATGAACAGGAAGCCTGGATGGAACTACCATGTGAAGACAGCCAGACAGATACAGTTTGTTTCGGAAAAAAAGTAACTCTCTGAAATATCCTTCCATGGCTTGTTATTACATTAGACTTTTCTCGTTCCCTTGCCGCAGCTGTCTTTAACATGAAAATTTTAAAAAAGCAAACACAGGTGTTTACCCAAGGATCAATTCACCTGCTGTTCCTCTGCTCCACCTGGCCCTGCCGCTCAGTACCTGGCCCAGCCATACAGCTGGCATGACTCATCTCTGCACGAGAACCTTTCCACACGAGCTATTTCCAGGGCTCTGGTGCTGCAAAAGGAGAAGGAAGGATCAAAACCTTTCTTTAATACCACTTCATTTATCTACTTTACATTGCGCTTTTACCTCTTTTGAAACAGCAAAAGCACAGTGGCAGAAACCTCCAGCCTTCTGAATGCCAGGCTAATGAGCAATTCACCCCCCTGTAATGAAAGGCATCATAATTCATGGGCATCTGCATCATCCTCCCCAGATAACAATTTACTGAAGCAGTGAAAAGGAAAGAGATTTCCAAGTTTGTTGCAAAATTTCAGATCCGTGTTTGAATGCAGTTGATGGATTTCCAGAAGCAGAGTGGAGTGCTCTGCTTTGAATTAGCCATTATCTTTTACATCCCTCCATGTTTCCTGTCATCACAAAAGAAGATGAGTTACCCTTTAACTTACTGCAGAATAATCTCTGACTACCAGCAAAGGGGTAGTTAATGCTATTGGCAAGGATGATTTAGGAGACAATTTCAAAGTTCAACTAACTATAAAAACAGAAGTCATAGTAAAACAGCCTCATTCATTCTGCATACTGAGCATGAGGGAAGCAGGGCTTAATACCACAAGTGCTGGGAGATGTGACAGTGTGATGCAAAACGGCAGTTTCTCACTTTCTCCCCTGACAAATGCATCTAGCTCTGCTGACAGGAATTGGTGCTCTTCAACCACTGCTAAAAAATAATATATTAAGTATGACATCAGTGCCCAGACCAGATCTGACAGGCCTAAGTGTATGAAGAGGAAATCCTTACCTTATAGATCCAGCAGAATAATCCAGACTTCACAACTTCCGTATTTAAACAAACTAAGTAACCTAACAGCTGCAGACAGGATATATTCTGACAAAGGCTTGATTCTAAGCTTATTTTTTAAGCCTCCTATAATGAAAATGTCCATTGTTTCAGAAAGTTACAAGTCCTTTTCTGTGCTTAAATAGCAGCAAATGCCCTCCAGCTACTTGACAGTCAGAAGCCTTTTTTGCTTTTACTCTTTTCTTCAACTTGTTATTTTTACACATGCTCATATACATATAAATATATACATACAACTGAGTTTTTCCACAAAAAATGAAAACCCTCTCAAAAAACAAAGAAAGGAAGTAGCAGTTGTGTATCCAAAATTCAAAATTGTTTAACAATTTTTTCTTATGGAAGATTGCCACAAGAGAGGTTCCCAGCATTTTGTATCACTGTATATCTCTCAATTCTCATCGCCTTCTTATGACCAAATACGTGTTTACCATCAAGGCTTTAACTGCAAGCACTACTGAAACAGTTGTTTAATAAGGCATCTTAGATCTTTACCATGGCTGACAGTCCATCACAAACCTACAGTTCAAAAACCAGTGATCAAAAGGTAACACATTTTCCCATGGATATTCAGCTGCCAGAGGCACAACAGAGAAACACTGACACTGAGACAAAGACCACCACCATATGTCAACCGTGTACGGAAGGAAACCACAGTTTGAGAAGAACCACCCCAGAAAGAGTAAACCCACATAAACTTGTGTATATTTATCTGTATACTTGAAGGTAAGTAGCCTGTTAATTTCATAATGAGAGACACAGACTCCTGAAAATACAAAGTGCCTTAAATGCACCTGATTCTCCACCAGCATTTGCAAAATAACAGGAACATCATTTAGGGAGATAAAAATCAGCAAAATAGTCCATGTGGCTTATTTCATTTCCAGGGTACTTATTTGTCACTCTGCAACTTCACACTTCATATATCACCACATCAACATCTTGTTATAAAAAAAGACCCATGGATACTTAAAACAGTAAAATGCAAAATTTCTGCGTGACACTCTGTTGGTAGGACTGCTAGGTGATTTTTGACTAGGGCTTGAAGACCTTGTTAAATATTGACCTAACTCTAGGCAGAGATCACTATGCCCATCACAGGCCATTTGTTCCCACAACAATCCAAAATCGTTTACCTAGACAACTCTACAAAAACATCAGCAGTGAGAAAGCTGCCAATGACCACATTTAAACAACTTTAAGATTTCAGTGTTAATGTCTCATTAAGATAAAGTGAACAATCCCTCACTCCTACAGTTTTTCTTCCGAAGTGATTTGCAAACTCTGCAATTGTCACTAAATGTACTTTTCATGATTTGATGTTGGGAAAAGTCACCAAGAAAAAAGGAATAGAAACTAAGTCTCATTGTGCTCTCCAGAAGCAAGTTTAGTATCTTCAAATGAAAAAAAAAACCCACCAAAAACTCTACTATTAATAATAGTGACAATTGCATTCTTGTTTTAATTATTTTACCGTCCCCAGGTTACCTGAAATCTAGGTGAGAAATCCGTCTTCATTAAGTAATGCTAGAAAAAACTATGACCCCATTAAACACAGAAATCAACCATTATCTGAAAATCTTGCCCATTCGGCTTTTGACAGTACTTTTACATTAACAGTTTCCTGTTTTTCCTAAGCTTCAGTCTGTTTTCATTCATCCAATAAAATTGGTATAAGGAACAGAAAAGAAACAAGCATTTTAACACTCACTTTGCTGAAATTTCCCCAGGCAAACAAAACAGGTACAGAAGCTGGAATGTAGTAGCTGAATTAATTTCATTGTGTTTTTTCATTATTTTAATTTCTTATCTCATGGACAATTTTTTAAAGCTCATTCTTTCTAAATAGGGTTATATTTTGGAACTTGGGTCAATCCTAAATCCACGTGGATGTTTAACAAAAAAAGGTACAGGCAGGCCATTGCACAAAAGGCTTCAGTGATGTGACCATTTTGGCAATATACTCCCTGATCCAGGGGTGCATCTACACCCATTATCTGGCAGTATCTAAGGGCACTCATAATTAAAGCTGTTAGAAAGAGTTGTCTAGTGTGAAAAGGCAAAAATGAGGTTCTGCACTTTCTCTGAATCACCTCTTCCATGATAATGCTCCTTCCTATCGTCTTAATGAAAGCAGAAAGAGCTAAGGCTTAATGTTTTCATTCTATTGCGAGACAGATTGGACTCACAAGCTATTCAAAAGTTACACGTGGACAAAAATCCAAATAAAACATTCCTCCCAGACAAAATCACATGCCTAAACAATCACAGATGCTGTGATAGTGTCTGCTCTCTCTATCAGGACATTTGGAAAGGTAATCACGCACCCAGTGCAATTTCATCTGCAATGGCAGTTCCACACATTTGTAACTTGCTGTCCAAAATGCCAGAAAAGGTGACAAAGCAACAATTCTGCTTCAAATCAAGACTAGCTAGGATTGAGTTTAGTCCTGGGAAAGAAGGAACAATAGTCTTTTTCTTCTTCACAGTGCTTTCCTCTGTCTTTCTCGCATTCAAGCGGGATAATGTCATGCTGGCATATACAGAGTAAACAAAAATCTTCTAAGAATGGGAAATAGGGTAACATCATAGGATTGCACCATATGCCCCTGGAATTTTGTAAGACACCTTATCACCAGCTCTTTTCAGTGGAAGAGACCAGTGCTGCCAACCAATAGTAGCTAACTATCTCATGTCCCAAACTCCATTTTAAATTATGCATATTTAAACAAACGTTTAAATTGAAAATGTGAAACTATAATGAATGCAGTGGAAGATGCTAACTATGAAACAGGAACAACAGTAGAAAAATACAAGCTGCAGTTCTTCAAAGTTAAAAATCTTACAAAACATTGCATTGATAAAAAGGAGAGTTCTCAGCAGCTGATGTCAAAGACATATAAATGGTCCTGGCAATCGCAATTTAGGATTCAGGGTGGAAAATATTGAAAGTAGTTATAATCCCAGTGCTAATTTTTTTCATGGTCTCTCTGCAATCATTAAATTCTTATTTAACAAGAACTGCCTACCAAATCATAAATCCAGTTTAACTCTTGAGAAAATGGATCCTCAAATCCTGCGTCTACTTCAACAAACACCATCACTCCAATGCATTTCATTTTTTATCTGAAGAGAGCAGCACTCTTTACTCTTCTCGGTGACAAGGTTAGGCCATATGTACACAGACTTTTTCAAAGCCTTAATTGGAAATGCTCAGTGGCAGTGTGAGGTCCCCAGCTCACTGCCTGGGATTTGAGAATGCTGAGCATGGAATTAGAAATTGATTTTTGAGAAGACAAAGACCACCATATATCAAATACATCCCTGGGGATACTCTGAAAACCAGAAACTCCAGAAGCTCGTCTTGACATCAAAGGCATCTAACTCCTGTCTATTCAGCTGTTGATGATTAACAATATAAGTATTTTGATATTAACTCTCAAGTTACATTAACTGCAGACTAAGTTATCATGATCTCATAAGGAGCCCCGATTGACCAAACACCAGACATGAGCTTCAGCAGACATACAAAGGCTGCATTTGTCCTGTTTTTAACACCCTGAGCACAAAACCGTAAGACGAAGTCAAAAGTTTCCAAGAGACATCATCTAACACATCCAAGGTAGGACTGATGATAAATAACCAACATGAACACACTGCTGTCCCACCTGTTCTTAAGATATTCCCAATTAAAAGAAACCCCACAATGACTGCAGCCAAAAATCCTTGTAGCTCCCTGCTACCAATATGCTTCCCTAATACCCCTTGCTATGTCCCAAGTTCTAATTTCCACTATTACTCAATTTCCACCAGTACATCCACCTTTGTACTACTTCTGCTTAAACTGAAAAATCTGAACTCTGTGCTCAGTTGTCTTTGTAAATAAATATTGCCATTCATTTATATTTTTCTTCAAAACCAGCATTTCCTACATTTCTCCTTGCTACCCTTTGCATTTCAAGAAGTATGAAAACCAAAATGCACCATTCAAAACTGGGCATTGCCAGGCATCACCAGGAAATAAACTACTGTGCCAGGGATGACTCTATGTAGTAATTCTTACATTATCTTACATACCATTACCAAGGTTTACCAGGGAAAGGAGAAAAAATCTTTTGTCATAAGGACTCTTTAGCAAGAGAACATTTTATAAAATAAGGAAAAGTCTTTACTACCAGTCTTATTGCACTGACAAATGTTACTACTATAATGAATCTAAACTGAGGTTTTGATGAGCAATCTAAACATTTAATTAATGTATATTTCCTTTATTGTCTCTTGTAAGTTGTATTTAGGACAAACATATTCTGAATGGCCAAAGTAGAGACTTGCACAGATTCATCCCCTTTGCTTTCTAATTGCCAGGTACTAAGGATGGCTCTGCCACGATGCCAAAACTGCCTGTGCAAAGACAGAGGACAACATTTTTCCATTAACTAAAAAATTCACACCCAACTGCATTAAGCCAGGAAAACAAGGATTTAAGAAATTATTGGAAAAATTATAAAAACACAACTAAACATAGTCTATGGCAGATAGATTGAAAACAAAAAAGGTGGAGGGGCAGCATCAAAAAGGTAAGTATAACCTTGGGCTATTATTGCTTATTTTCTTTAGACATTTACTGCCCTAAAACCTTCGGTGCAACTTTAATTTCAAATTTTATTAGACTAGAATCTAAGAAAATAAATAGCTAAAAAAGACCCTTTTTCCAACAACAGGCTCATTTCAATGCCTCAGTAAGAACAAATAATTTTATCAATGTTTCTGGTTTTCACAGAGCTTTTAAGAGTGATCTATCATAGTCTCTAAGGATGATCCTGTTTGTTTTTAAATCTACAGAAACTAAGTTTTGAAGATTTAGGTTTTGTCTCCTTTTTTAAATAATAAAAATCTGCAAAACACATGTTATAAACTCTCTCACTAGCCAGAACGTCCCCAGCAAAGCAACTTTTCTAATCTTCACAAAGGCAAAAGTTTACCAAAGCAGTAAAATGGTTTAAAATGCCTTTTCATCTAGTGCATGTCAGCAATGCTGAATCGAAATGCGCAATAAAATTTATATTACAGCCATATTGTTTCCCCTTCATTACTTTAAAACATTTATGTATGTGTATGTTCAAACCCAAAATCTAAACACTCCCATTGCTTTTTTTGTCTCATAATAGCAATTGGGATGAGCCATTTTACACAATCATCATCCTCAGTCCTTTTTACTTCACTGGCATCCACAAGCTCAGCTAAAGAAAGCTCTACCCAGAATTGCTGAAAAGCAGTAACAAACAATCATCATTTCTTTTAAATATTTGTTCCTGTATTTCTCTCCAAAGACACACTGTGACTATCAAAATACAAATGGGGCACCCAATACAGAACTCACAGTTCAAAGGTAGCAGAAGCAAGCCAAGGTAGCATCCAGAACCCGTTGCCAAAAATCTACAGCCCATGGAAACAAGTGTCCTACAGAAAGACTTCAGGGCATCTCCCCTGGTCTAACTGAGGAAAGTTAGACTGTTAAGGCTACTCATTAAAACACACACAGAATTTGGATGATGCACCTCAGAGCCATCTCAATGGTTAGACAGCACAACCACAGAAAGGGAACTTGACATCCAATGGGAGCAAAGAGAAATCTGGCCCCTGAATGTACTGCCAGAGAGTTTTAACTTTGGGAACTGTGCAATTCTTTACGGGGCTTTGATGCAGCAGTCCCACTCTAAAATGTTTTGCTGATCCAGGATAAACTAAGAATATGCCCGAGTACTTGAGAGATGTGAGAAGGATCCACTCAAGTGTTTTACAAAATTTTGACTCCTCACTGCAGAGGCGAAAGCAGCACCCTGTTTTGTTAAAAATCAGTGCTGGATACTTTCTCCAAAGGTCCTCTCAGAACTCCCCAGTCATCACAGTGCAAATTTCACACGGCAGCCAATGCCCTCTGCCCAAATCCACTCTCTTCCACTACTCCCAATTTTAATTTTTGCAGGTTTTTTCCCTCTGAAAAACAAACTTCTTTTCCCATTAAAATAAAAACTTGAGGCCTTTTCTTGATGAGAATTCCTTGGATTCTTTCCTTTCCCCTCGCTGTTATTCAGATTTCATGAACAGCAAGCACACTTTTGACTTACAGTCCTGCACACCACAATCTGGCAATATAAATGCCTTCATATAATTTTCTAGTGTCTACTTTTATGCTGTGTAAAAGAAAGCCTGATTGCTGCCCTAGAGTACATATACATTTCAAACCCTCTGTTCTTCTGAGATGACTGACTACCATAAATT
The DNA here is from genome assembly GCA_020466415.1 of Ammodramus savannarum pratensis. NCBI lineage: Eukaryota > Metazoa > Chordata > Aves > Passeriformes > Passerellidae > Ammodramus > Ammodramus savannarum. The sequence continues at coordinate 23,019,209 of JAHXMQ010000566.1, read as the reverse complement.
ATGTATTAATCATTATATACTAGCTATTCCCATCTAAATAGATATAATTAATCTAACTTTTTTTAATCAGCTTTTTTAAGTCATAAATTGTTATGGGCTAAATTTCAGTACACAATAGCTTTTCTTTGACTTCATGTTACATTTTATTTGCATTAATGCAAATTATTACTCCTCTTCTTAACCAAAGAGCCAGAACACTGGTGGTCAGTACCTTCCTTCCGAATGCACAGCAGCAACACACAGAACTACTTTTAACACATGAGGAAAGTTTTAAGCAGCACAGTGGCAGGGGTGGAAAGAGAACCTAGAGAATCAAATCCATTCTCAACATCTTGTGAACGACTGATACTTTTTACATCCTTTTTGATGTCTACTTTTCGGTATCTACTTTAAGATGATAGGGTATGGAAGGGCATCTCATCAACAAAGACAAAACACCTCCAGAAGCTAATCAGTGCAGAAGTATCACCTTTTAAGGGAGTCAAAGGAAGCTGCTCTACATCATCCAAAACATTTAGCTTATTAGGGGCCAAACTGAAAGTATCAGCTCTTTATGCAAAAATCGTAGAGAACTACTAGAATGAACTTCTACTCCTCCCAAATCCAGACAAAACATTACTTGTGTTTTTAAGCCACTGGGAGATTTAAGTCTCATCTCCAAGACACCCTGAGAATGGCACTGATAGGACCACAGGACGCCTGCTCTAATTCAGTGGCAAAACTAGCCTTTAAGGGGCTTTGGAGATAGATGAAATTCTGGTCTACTCACGTCAAAATGAGTCTTTCCATTTCACAAGTGAAAAGAACAGATAATGGAATTGTCCGTATCAGAAAACTTGGTGCCTCTGAATTAGGAGAAAAAGCTAGATTTAATTTTATTATCTGAGATTGAAATTTGTCTCACTTAGAAAAAAGCCATAATGGACATTAAAAAAAAAAAAAGCACAACCAAAACCCAACCACCCATTACAGCAACACAAGCAACTTTGTTATATCAGTTAAATATATTGTTTAATTAGTTTTCTAAATGCATACACTGAAAAGCCATTAGACAGCCATTAGGAGTAATACATCCATTTTCTTTTTACAATCACCTGATTTACAATCAGCCAAATTTCTAAACTAATTCAGTCAAACAACATTTCTGGCACAATTACCCCAGCAAAGTTTCCAATTGTCTTTTTTCACTGCAAACACTGTAATTTTCCCTTAGGCTCTAAAGCGCTGATGATCATCTTCGTTTCAGCAGATTTACAGAGCATCTCTTAGGTTAAAATGTTCCTAGCATGTTTATGGTCTCATTTCAAGATCCAGAAATCTGAAACTATTTAGCCATCTTTATGAAGTACTCTTTAAAAAAAACAGCTTTGTGTTCTCCTTATGTGGGAAAAAAAGAGATGGCCATAGACAAAATCGAATAAAATCTTAAGCTCCCAAAGGATCAAAATCCATCTGGTTTTTCACACCTCAGCTGACTGCCTATTTTGTTAAAATTTTTTCTTAATAACTTTATTAATTAGCAACATATCTACATGAAAACTTGTTAAAGGGCTCATAATGACTTTGCCAAAACATTGCGGATTATCTCAGTATATTTCACGGATAAAAGAAAAAAAACCACATTGTAAAAAAAAAAGCCTTAGAATAGATTTCATTCTACAGCTTCTCCAATGCTATTTTTACAAATCTAGAGATTCTGTAAGGTTTCCTATTGTGTTTTCCCTACGTTGCATCAGCTCCAGTATCACCCAGTTTGGAACTGCATTAGTCAATCAACAAGGTACATGATATTCTAAGGATAAAGTAACTGGTGGTGGTACTTCACAGAAAACTAAGAGAGAGAGTGAGGCAACGAGCAAATGTGTAGCACAGCTGTCAATTGAATTTGAACCCTGATCTAACCAAACTAATATGCAAACCTCAAATCTGTCCTTCTCTCGCAGTAATTGCTGTATTTATCCTTGCAATGCTTCAGTTGCTTGCTTTCCAAAATATAAGACAGTTACAAAAAGAAAAATCATCTGGAAAATAAACAATTCCAAAGTTTCTTTAGAACATTTTGGTGAATTTTTAAGCTTTGCTTCTGCCAAACCAAACAAAAGTAGAAAGCAAGAGCTAAGAACAGATCGCAGCATGAACGTGCCTCAATCCTGGAAGAAGATGCTCTTAACATCCACCCTGCTCCCACAAGACCCACCACCCGTGTTCAGGTAAGTTTTGCAATGCTCTTGAAACAAATACCCACGCTCAATAAGCACTGTCAGGCAATTTTTACATTTGAAAACCAAGAGATAATTGCAGTCCATCACCAGCTGGCACCACTTACAGCTCTGCCGGAAAGCTGAAGGATGCCAATGTCTGAACAAAGCAAACGCTCTCCTCACCGCAGACAGGCTCTAAATGACCTTTACACAACAAGGCTCTCCAGAAAACACCAAGCTTCTTTAGCATGGATTTCTTCCAACCCATGGCCTATCTGTGTTTGCTAGGTTGCTTTATGGCAGAGAAAGCAGCCTGGAGGAGCAGGACCAGCAGTGCCAAGCCAAGCATAAAAGTACAGCAACAAGTGAACAAATCCTCTCCCTCCTGCCAGGGGCCAAACTGGGGAAAAGGGAAAAAATTAAAATTAACAAAATACATGTGTTTGCACCAGCCAGTCTGTCATTTCAGTTAAAAAAACAAAAATGTAAGAGACTATGACATGACAGAGAGATGGAAAACTGATGGTGGGCATGCTACTGAATATGCATCTTGCATTCAGGGGCTGAACCCACACTGTTGTTCAGACTGACTGCTGATGTTAATGCCATGAGAAATCTTGTCTGCTAATCAAAGACTAACAAATGAGCTTTAAGCATTAAAATGCTGGCTTTTTGTTATCTTTGAATTAATTTCCTTTATACTGTTTCTGTGATAGTAGCAAAATCCTTGAATGAAGCCAAGGACCAAGGCTGCAACTGACTGGCAGAAATAATCAAGCCAATAGCACATATTGCCCTGACACCTTGAGAAGGCAGCACAGAACAATGAGAAGGGAACTAAATATAACACAAATATGGATCCAATTAGCATGAATTTTTAAAAAACCCAACACAGTAAATTACTTTCTGTGAAAGGGAAAATTCTACAGGAGGTGAACTTCACTGCAAAATTTCCTTTGTGAAGAAACTAGAAGGTGAAGGACCTGACAATGGGAGTAAAGTGAGGGGAGACATGAAGCCTAGAGGGGCAGAGAGAGCCCAGGCTCCTTCCCTGGTAGGAGCACTGGGATGAATCCTGGTGAGTGCTATGTGAGTGAAGCAGCACTTTCACAGTCCAATGCAGGCAGCAGCAGGTAACCACAGACAGGACAAGTGCCACCTGGAGAAGAGCCAGAAGGTAAGATGATGAACCTCTGGGCAGAGAAAAACAACAAAGTAGGAAGGAACCAAAGCATTGTGATTAATACCCCTTTTCCTATTAAAAAGAGCAGCAAGGTGTGAAATTCCCATGTAACTCTGATCTTTCCTGATTAAGACATGTAAGATCTAATTAAGTGCCTCTCATGGTCCTTCACAGATTCCCTTTGCCCACAGTCAGGGCTGTAATAAAACAGAATAATTTTCACTTTACAATGTCAAATCCTGATCATATATTATGTGACAGGTAGCTGTTTGAAGAAAGCAGGCATACAAATTATGTCTGTCCCAGCCAGTTCCTGACACAAGTCAATGAATGGTCTGTGCTCCACCATTTGACCTCATCAGCACTGGTTTGATCTAAAAGCATGAGCACACAGGAAATCTTTAATTTGACAGAATCACATAGGTATTCTTTTCCTAGAGAAAGCACCTATTTTCTACCATGAAATACAAATATTATGTGAGATAATCCACACTTGGGGGAGAAGAACATCAGTATCTGCAGTTGGTTTCTGAAGTTGGTCTGTACTTGATCTGGATGCATGACTTGAGCCTGGACTTGGACTAAATTGTAACCAGTCAAAACATGAGCAGCAATCCTAGCAGCAGGGAAATGCACTGTAAGAATCGATCCCAAACAGTCCATAAATGAGTATCAAAACTAGTACATTCATCAGAAGTTTTATATCACAGTCAATAAACTAGGAAAAAAGTTTGAATAATCGGCATTCAAGAGCACATCATTGAAGCAGGATCTCTATTATTTCCATGAGCAGGTTTCCCTTCCAATTTTAAAAAAATTGCATAGTGCAATGCTTACAAACCGTGTTTTATTCACTGAAAAGAAATTATCTCCTAAACAGTATTCCCTTTAATAACAAAAATTACTTTCCAGACAAGACAATCCTACCAAGTCTTGGCCACGGGCACTCTTTTTTACATTTAACTGAACAAGGTCCTCCTCTGGTATCAATGAGCTTTCAGAATCAAAACTCCAGCACCAAACAGCCAGGCAGCATGATAGGCAAGTAAACACCCTGAAGTCCTATAACTGACAAAGTGTAAAACTTTTGAAAAAGACACGTGCACACTCCATAACAAACCCTGCATTTCTTTTAATTGGTAAAAGAGACAGAAGCCTTAATTTGGGGAAACATTCCTTTTATTTTTGCTATTTCTAGGCTACTGCACGTTAAGGAGAGTGCCTGCAGGAGACCCACAAGTTGCCTGTGGTGCAAAAGTGCCGAGGCTGCGCCTTTCTGCTTCAGAACAATTGGTCCAGTGTGCTTCCTGCAGCCCGCCAGTACAAAATAACCAAACCTAATCCTTTCCACTAACAGCACGCTCACCAGATTGACTACGCCAGCTCACTCAGTAAATGCCTTTGGAGCTGTTGTGAGCACATGTTCCATGAACTACGGCAGCTCTGAGCTTTCCAAAACCTTTAGATAAACCAAAGGCGTACCCACAGCAATTGAGTGCAAGGGTACCCCTGCAGGTTAACTTCGGGTGGCAACCCTCTATGATGAGGTCTGGCCCAGCTGAAAGAGATTCCTGTCAGTTACCACTGAAGAATCCCTGGCTCTCCCCCAGGATGGAGCCCACTGAAGTTTCACTGTGCTCCCCCACCAGGGGAATGCACCATCACTCCTAAGAGAGCTGGGTTTCTAAACTGCAACTCTGGGCATGCAGGGGCTTTGCTAGTACCTCCAAGAAATAACACTTCATCTTTTTCCTGCTGTAAAATCAACTCTTATTGCATAAAAGCTAATTAGTGTCACACACCTAAACAATGTGAACCAGTGTTTCTCTATCAACAGACACCCACAGAACACTGCAAATACACTGGACTTCTTGAAAAAACTATGAAAACAATTACCCTAAAGTGTGGGCATAAATGTATACAACTTTTCTTCCCCACAGTTTTAGTAGAAACTAATGGGAACCAAGTATTAAGCCTCAGTAGTCAAAGCTGAGAGCATAAGCAAAACATTTGCAACTTTAAGTATAAGCAAGCAGTATACAAAAAAATATCTACTTGGCAGCCTACTCAACCCAAATAAATCAGCTTCTGTAATAGTCCTCCAAATATATTTTTGGCAGATCTCAAAGTTAACAATTTAGGGGTACATTTAATAAAAAAAAGTCTTTGAAACTATTTCCAGCTGCTGAGGTCTGATATTTAGAAAGGTTTAGATATCTGTGTTCAGTAGAGAGAACCCCTTTCCCATCTGAGAGTTTCAGAATGAAATTCATGTAAAGTTGTACAACTTAAAGTAAAATCAAATGGTGGTCCAACTGAAAGAGAAATAGTGCAGGGAAAAACAAAAAGCCATTTGAGAGAGTAGTTCCAGAGTTCCTAACACCAGCTAGTTCACGATGTGCTGGTGACACACATCGTGTGAATAACCTGGGGTATCACAGCATGAATCAAAGAAAGCTCATCTGTCCAGCTTAAACAGAAATCACGGGAAGTCATCTTCAAGCAAATGCATGTGAATCATTTTGGCTAATGAAAACATACCCCTCAAGCTGAAGAACTTACGTAAATTACATTTCTCCTAATTCTGCCAAAAACATTAAAGAAAATGGATTTGCCAAAGATAAAAGCAAAGTAGGCACGATAGATCATCCATTAGCAATACAAGTACGGCTAATTCTTCCTGACAGTGAAATGTCTTGGGATACAACCCACTTTATTTTATTTTACTAGATGCGTGTGTTTAGATGCAGTATATCCTACACATTTTATCTTCTTATATCTTAGACTTCACTACTAGTGAGATTTTACAAAGATGAGGCCTTAACAACAACGTATTAAGAAAAGAAAAAACGTGAACAACTGGAAGTATTTTAGCATAGCAAAGAAAAATAATTAAAAAATTAAATAGGAGCTGTATAATCTCTGCAAGTACAGAAAGTAGTGTAAAATGGTGCAAATTAATGCAGTTAATCTGAATTAATAATAAGAAGGAAAACATCCCATGCTTATGAGGAATCACAAGGGCAGAATTAATATTGCACTCTACTCACCGTTAGACCAACTAGTGAACTAGTTTGGGCTTTACTTTTTTTCATAAATGCATTTTTAATGTACAAGGTTGTACTGCATTCTCTAGCATACAACTTTGATTTATCCATGTAAACGTCAGAAATCCATCAGCAAACAAAGCCATATGGAAGAAAAAGAGATATAATGGATTTTCTGTTTGCTTTAGAAACTTGACATCTGCGGATAGCATCATCTAAGTTACAATCCAATTACTATTCGTATTCTGGTCATTTTCATTTACCAAATCCAAAACGCATTTTATCTGATGATACAAAAAGCTCTGGGAGTGAGATAGCATAGAAGAAATCGTGTTTTAAAAACTTAAAATGGGAATATAGTTTAATATTTTCCCTTTCACATCATAAATTCAGAGAAAAGCAAACTCACATCTGTTCTAACTTAGCTTTAAAAAAACGAAGAAAAGGTATAAGGATCATTTATATCTTGTCTGTATTTGTGGCAAGATTTTGGGAGCCGGCCCGAGCCGCTGGTGGCACCTGAGCCCCGCAAAGTTCCCGAGGGGCCGGGCTCGGCGGTACTTACCCCCGCAGAGCAGGAGGACCCCGGCGGTCCGCGCCGCCGAGCGCATCTTCCCCGCGCCGCTGCTGCGGCCCCGCCTCGGCGCTCCGGGCAGCACCGGCCGGGCTGCCGGACGCTCCGCGGGCTCTCAGTCGGGCCGGCCCATGGCCCGGGCCGGCGGCAGCGGGCCGCGATGGGACACACGGAGCCGGGCAGAGCCGGGCAGGGACGGGACGGCCCGCGCCGGGATGCTCCTCCGCCGGTCCTTCCCTCGGTGCTCCTGGGTCCGGTGCCGCCCCGCCGCCACCGGCCGGGAAGAAAGCGGCTCGTTCCCTCAGCGGTGCCGCTCCTCTCGGGCTCTGCGGGGAGAAGCGAAGTCACGAGCGAAGCCCCCGCTCCGCCGCCGAGCGCCCCGCGCTGCCCGGGCGGCGGCACCGCCCGGCTCCGGCCAGCCCCCGGCCCCTCCTCCGCGGCCGCCGGGCTGCTCTGCCCGGGCCGCCCCGCCCCGCCCGCGGAGCCTCCGCCGAGGGGCGCAGCGCCGGCCCCGCCCCGCGCATCCCCCGGGCAAGGTGCGGGGCCGGGCGGAGGCACCGCGGGGTCCCGCAGCACCGGCCGCGTCCCCCGGCCCCGCGGGCAGGAGCGGGGCGCTGGCGGGAGGAGCGGGAGGCGGCGGCTCGGGGGTGGAAGGCAGGCGAGCCGCGCAAACACACCAGGTGCGAGACAAAGCGGGGACAGGCGCTGCGGCACCAGGATGTACCCGAGTGGCCGTCTTCCCTGTCAGCCGAAACACATTAAACGTGTTGAATAATTAATCCTTAGGAGAGCAGACAATTTTTGCTTGATGGTAGGAGGATGCTGTAGGAGATGTGCGCTACCTGGCAGGCAACCAAAGTAATCCGGAACGCACGCGTCCCGCTGAGCGGCGAAACGCCACTTTTAAACCGCAAGCGGGAGGGGGTGTGGGAAATCTAACCGAGCCAAAGCTGAAATACGCTTTAACAGGTCGGGCTTGCCGAGAAAAGCGCTCCGAAAAAGCCGCCGCTCACAAACACCGCCCAGAGCCCCCGGTGCGCCGCTGCCTCCGCCCGGCGGCTCCGCCGCAGCGCCCGGCCCGCCCGCGCCCTGCCCCGGCTGCCGCAGCCGCGCCGGACCCGCGGGCACAGCCCCGGCACCCGCAGGCACCGCGCCCGCGCAGGCTCTGGAGGGGCCACAGCGACTGCCAGCTGATACAAACCCTGCCCCTCTCCCCGCGCCTCTCCTGTCAGGGCATCTCCAACCTGCCGAGGAGATGTTCTCTACTCCTCTCCCGAAAGCTGACGCTGCTTCCACACAGCCGCGCTGCTCCACAGATCTGCTCGTCAGGATTCAGACACAGATCAGCAGCTACAGCGTTCGGCTTCCCCAGCCTTCACACTCTGAAACGCCCAAGCGAGGTCAAGGAGATACACAGAGTAGATTGATACTCAGTGCCGTTGCACCTAGCAAGAATTGGTATCGATTACTTAAATAGAAGTCAGAAATTACCTTATTAGGAATGGTAAAAGAACTAACCTATTTTAACTTTTCTATTACATCTTCATCAACTTAGATCTTCTTCCATGGTCTTCATAAGGCTTGGGAAAAGAATAAGCCAAGTTGAAGCAACTAGAAGGGTAATAATGCATTTGAGATGAACAATAATGACCACCATTAATTAATTGCTTTTGAAGCTGCCTGTCAGGTAGTATAAATTAAACTTTCGAGTACTTACGCGTCAAGTGTGTGGGGGGCTTTTGCAAGTCCCTGAAATAGGGAACTGAGAAGGTTACTTGGGAAGTCTCTGTGAACGAAAGGAAAGTCTATGGCAAAGAAAGCAACGCATAAAACATTAACATTAAATCAATGCTTTGTGGAGAAATGTCTTACGTTAAGCTAAGCTTTATCTTAAATCATATTTAAAAGCTCGTGCAGTATACAAATCAATATTGATGCCATCTAAAATATACCACTATCATCTGCACTGATAAATGCCAGTTTTCATCCAGGACAAAGTGACTTCTTGGAAGAATTTCAAGGACTTACAATCTCTTCTGGCATCTCAGCAACTGAAGCCAAAGCTGTACTCTTCTGCCAGCTTCAGGCTCTGCTCCAGCACACTAAAACTGGTTTTAGATGCCATCATGTTCGTCATGCAAGGAACAGAAGTAAGGTCACCAGAATAATTTTTTCATTTGATTTCCAGGCTTTTAAGCTGAGCAGTTTTATGTGTTTTCAGAGGACTGGAGCTGACACATGACACACCTGGAAAAAACTGGACAACTGGGATGAAAACAGGACGAAACACAGGTGTCTTCTGTGTTCCAGCTACTGTGGTCGTGTCTCTCATATTAATGTAGCCACCATTCTTCCTGAAGCTGTTGGCCTTTATGGTCAGCAGTGCTATATTGAGGAAACATAGTGGTATACCCAGGAAACATAGCCTACCATAGAGAAGACAAAAATAACATAACTGCAGCATCTCTCATACCCTGCAAAAGCCTATCAAAATGGAGGCATTTTAAATTTTCCACTTGAAATTCAAACTTGAGGAGAAAAAATTTAAAGCCTTCCTGCCCAGCCTGGTTTCCACATCCCTGAAGAGTCCCAACACAGGCTGTGAACCATCTGCCCTTGAGTTTCCATGAGCCATACAAGCCTATAGCAAGCATCTCCTTCCAACAGCTAACTTCTGCTCCACTATGCATAAAATACACTTTCACGTCATTCACTTGGTTTCTTTGTCTGAAGGCCTTTTGAAAACTGAATGAAAATCACTGCTTGTAAATGGGGAATAAAAAATCGAGGTGTCCTTAATTTCCCAGAAAAGCTCAAGCTTTGCAGTGACATCTCCCATCACTCTCCCAGCAGAAATACTTTGGATGTAAATCAACACTTTCCTGCAGGCTACTGCAATTGAGAAACTGTGGCTCATACTCCTTCTCTTCCCCACCCTCCCCCCACTTTGACTCATTTATTTGGCACAGCAGGCTGAGCTATTAAATTATTGTAGGTTTTTCTTTTATAAAGGCACCCTGAGATGTCTCGATACAATAATGCTTCCTGAAACTGATGCTGATTGATAACTGTTTCTTGGTTTCATCACAAGTCTTAGATCATGTTCATTTAGCATCAGGGCAGGACACTTGAGGACTGGTCTACCTTTCCATGTTTTCCAAACACTCAGGCATGAACACTGAAATATTTTCAGGTAAAACTCATCCTAGAATATTGTATTTAAAATCCAATTCTTGATCAGTTCAGGACTTAAGTACTTTTTTCCCCCATGCTATGAGGTTGGCATCTGTAAAAACTCAGTCTGAGGTGCTGCTATTGATCATGTAGAAAAAAATAGTATTTTATAACTACAAAAACAGGTTATTAACACTCAATGCTAGTTTCTGATCAAACTGTCAGGTCTTTCATACAGTTACAACTGCGGTGGCACAGAACAGATATTCTTCCTGAGGTAGATCTAATAGTAAAAGGACAGATTAAACTTTGAGCCTGACAGTGACAAAGAATTTATCTGCATGTCATACTTAATTCAAGTTCTTATATACATGTTTTTCCACAATCCCTGGGCTTTATTTTCCTATCCTTCTGTCAATTTCTTCATTTTCTATTTGTTAGATATTGGTAACATATAAACTGCACAGTATCCACATTACCTATTTAATTTTTGTCCACTTGAGAGCATTGAAAGTGCTAAAAGCAGTGTGTTTTCCCAAAATACTCATCCAAAAGTGCTATGAATTGGTGAGAAACAGTGACTACCATGAAGAAGCAGCAAACCTGTGCTAGGAGATGTCTCCATCTTGGCACCTAGAGAAGGGAACCAAGAAGAAGCTATTTCTTTCAAGTCAGGAGGAAAGAAATCATTCTTATGGAGAAAGTGCTTCAGACTGTCCTGATAACAAGAAGTTTAAGCAAGAGCTTTGGATTGTCCAATAAATAGATTTCAAGGCAAAACCAGGATTCTTGTGAAAACAGTGACAAGGGACTAGCATAAGAGAAGATGCTGTATGAGGGAAAGCAGAACAGACCATGAGCCTGGGCCAGGACCATGACCAGGAGGAATCAGGTCTTTGGAGACCTGACAAAACCATCCCTTCCTGGGAGTTGGCTGCACCAGGAAAGCCCTCATCTGACCTTGCTGCTGCTTGGTAATAAAATTCTAAGTTCCCCCAACAACAGTAGTTTGTGTCACTGCAAATGTAACACAAAGCCTTTTTGAAAATACATTAATCCACAAAAAATGCGTGATTCCTGGCCACCAGATTGTTTCACTGAAAGCTGAAAGTTAACTATCAAAGCCATCATGAAATAATAAACCACAATGTCTGGTGCCATCAGAAGTCAGTACCAAAATAGGTCTCTAACCATTTATCTGAAATTTTCAAATGCTTGCCTTTGCTGCTGCAGGTTTCCATGAAGCACAGGATGACTATGCTGGAGCATTTCCATGCAGAGAGGAAACAAATTCTCCCCATATTTGCAAGCAACAGGTGCTTTCTTGTTTCAGTTCTATTCAGAATCTCATGTCATCTTGCATCTATCTTGTTACAGAAGCCTTCTAAAACTGACAGGAAATAAAAGCTCAGTTTTCATGTCATTGTTGTAAGGATTGTCCTGGAGGTGTCATGGATGCAGCTATTATGTCAGAAAAAGGCATCTGGAGTGAAGGTCACTGTGATGCACACTGTTGCACTTTTAGAAACGTAAGTTCCAAACTGAGTGAAATCCCAAATTCTGATTTCTGTACTGTTGTGGAGCAGCAGGATTACAGGAGTGTGAGTGCATGAGGATGTGAACCTCTTGCTGGGGTGAAGAGCACTGCCTGGTGTGAGAGAGCCTGCAGCCCTGGTGTGCCTGCAGCAGGGCATCCAGCAGAGCTGTGCCGGCAGCTGCCGCTCCACTGCCGCAGGAATATCCCCAGCTACCATCAGGGACAGCAGCAGGCCTGATGACTCATGCTTATCTCATCTGTAGAGACAACCCTTTTTGCCTGGAACCATGCTATAACATAAACCCAACAGTTGAAACCCACAGGCACCTTGGCATTGAGGCTCAACATTTATCCCATTACTCAAGAGGCATTAATTTCCCTGAGATATTAACAGATATTGGCACAATAAATCTCTTTGCATCAGTATGAGCAGTAAAGTTCTTCTGAACTTTGAAGGCTGGATTTTTCTAGCTTTTAAACAAACATTTGGGATCTGCCTGGAAATGTTATGATCATGCCTGAGGATGTTCACACAGCCTCCATCAGAATCTGAATGGTAGGGGGTAGATACTTTTCCAACAAAAGTTAGAGAAATACATTGAAACTGGCAGCTGATAAATTAAAACCAGCTAACAAAATAGAAAACATCCTTTGTTGACTCTTCTCCAGGTCCATTTCCAGCAGATAATACACTACTGTGATCATAACAATAAAATATTATTTTCATCCAAGTTTCTTAGAATTTGGTGTCAAATATAACAACCCACATGAGAGATGTGTAACCTCAATTCCCTACTTGTTCATAAAGTTCATGAAGTTCCAGCCTGGGTTATGACCAAGGCAAGCTTCCTGCTCCCTGCCAGCTGCAGCACCCCTACAGTGACCTGGGGGAGGTGAATGTGTTGGAGAGTGCTTCTGTCCAAGGTACAGTCAGATTTACCCACTACAACTATTTCTGAAGTTTGCAGGTGACCACAAAAAACACTCCATTACCAACTTAATTAAAAATAGTAACAGCCAGATAAAGCTGTGAGACATCCTAAATGACCAGTAAATATTTGTGAAGCTGAGCTTTCACTTTATTTTTTCATTCCTTATTACCCTTGGCTGCAGAGAACCTGAAAACATAACCACACTATACCCTAGAAGTTTCAAACCTGAAAAGCAAAAGTAGAAAAGACATTTCAAATACCATAATTTTAGAAATAACTAATTAGGTAGAGAAACTAACTAAAAATATATAAATATTTTGGTTTCAGTATGAAAAGCAGCTAAGTTGGACTGAAGAAAGTAGGTCTTTCTTGAGCAGTATCAAATCTCCTATGCTTGAAGTTCAACAACTAAGCTCCAAAATCTGGTCAGGTCTAACTTTGTCTCAGTGCTCCTGAGAAGAGGCACAGCCAGCTTTGCATGAGGGAGCCAAGAGAGACTTCCCAGCAGTGCTACTCTTCCTGCCACCCACAGCAAGGTTCAGTACATGGCATAGTGACAATGAGAGGGCCTCACTTCTTTCCAACTTCCATAGGTTCAGAATAGAGGCACCATAACTCATGTTACTGGTGGGTTAGCCCCAATGCCATCAGGGGAAATAGTGACCTGAGAGTTTTCAGTCTCCAAAATCATCAGGTCAAATGCTGTCAGGGAAGAACTGACAAAACCATGACCATTATTCAGTTATAAGCATGAAGGCACACCAAAGTTAATGAAGAGAAGATCACAATCAATGGAATAACAATTAATTTTGTCATTATAGGAATTAGTATAAAAATATCAGAATCAGGACTTATAAGGGACTTCACCTCGAAGTTAACCTGTATTGGGTTAAATGATCTACATAATCTGATTTACTTTCAGTACCATATGTTACTAAATCGTAATCACTAGAAACCAGGAAATATGATCCTAGGGTAATTCCAGAGATCTGGATTCCCACTGTACTGTAACTTTAAATATATGGTATCATGGCCATAAAGAGAGCACTCAGATAGGTCACACACCTTCATTTGCACCATGGTTTATAGAGGCACATTTGCCCCCGTGTTCCATTGATCTAACAGGATGTGTTTTTCTATTACACATGCACACGGTCTCTACATTTATAGAGCATTACATTAAAAATGAAATCAAGAGCTTGCCTGTGAGGAAATGTTCAGACTGAGATTGCCCCATGCATTTTTTATTTGCTCACTGATATGCCTTACAAGTCTCATTCAGGAACAGCTACAAATATGTCAGAACTAGTGCTGGAACTTGTAAATTCCTGGGATTCGACCCAAAAATATAACCTCAAAATAACATACCTGACAACTCATGAAGAATTCTTATTTTTCCTGTGCATTGAGTAAGCCCAGAGTCCAGTAAATGCAATATACAATTACATGTACAAACACTCTGAACAAAGGGGGTGAATTCAGATTGAAAAGTTAAAACTTATTTATGTTTTGAGTGCCTAATACTATGATACTGTTCTTTAATGTAGGCTTCTCCAGTATGTAATTTCCTAAAGGTTTTTAAAATTAAAATTTTAGAGTTATACCACATGGAGCCTGCATGCTCCATGAGTGCCAGTGAGTGCTGCATAAGTTACAAGAAGATTTTAAATGGCTGAAAACAACTATTTAAAAGGAAAAGAATCTTTTGTACTCATTGCAATGGGTAATTGTGACCAAGATGCCAAGCATATTAGTACAATCTTGTTTTCCTAAAAAAGCAAGAAACAGAAGACAAGTCCCAAAACAAGAATAACACACAGCAAAAAAAAAAAAAATGCCATAACTCATATCTTTTCTTTAACATTGAAATTTGATCATAATTTGAACTTCAAAAGCACTAGAAATTTCTCAAAACTATCATGGCAATTAAAAAGCAAATGAGGGGTGCTAAGTCTTGGCCAGCCCAGGGGGGATTCACCCTGTAGCACGAGGTCCCTGACCCTCTAACATCCTGCATGGCCCTAAGGCTCTGTACAGTTGAGAACACGTTGGTCAAACGGACCACTCAGAAAGTCTTCAGAAAATGCTGAGGATGCAAGTTCTTTTAGTTAGAGGCTTAATGCACAGGCAGATGTGGATTGATTTTTTCGAGGAAATGGGAACAAACCTCTCTTCCCTGAGGTCCGTGTTCAAAATGCCAGGTCATGACAGCTTTCCATAGTATACACTGACACCATTTCTTTTCTACACGATCCACTTACCTATATGAAAGTGCAAAATCTTACAAAGGGTTTATTTAAGGAGAGGAGACAGGGTCTCTGCCCAGTTACCCATTACATTGCACAGGCTCTGACTTGCACTTCCCTAGTGAAAACTCAACAACAGTACGAGATAACAGTAAACAGAACTCTTACCAGTGTAAAATATGTGCTTTAAAGGTTAAAAAAGTAACAGAGTTTTTTGGTTTTTTTTTTTTGTTTTAGTGTTGCAATCAAATCACCGAAGACAATTTCATATTTATTTTTCTCATTTTCAGATAGAAGGAATGATCTATTTCTGTTTTAGTGAAATTATGCCTACCTTTACACACATACATAGAAATAATATAAACCCTTAGAAGCTCATTCTACTATTCCTTTGTGCCTTGACTTCCATGAACTTTAAGAGCAGGAATCAGAGCCCAGAGGAGAAAGACAAGAGACACTTTAAGTGCCTAAAGCAGCTAAGCAAAAGTAGGTTACCATCATATTTTTAATTTATGCATATTACGAGATGAGCTGACAGTCACGTGTGTCTCCTGTTATCAACAGCTAGGCAGTTTCTTTTCTAAGTCATCATGGGCAGTTCAGCTACTCAGAGTCTGTTTCTATTTTTTTGGGCTGTGGAGCATCCTGTATTTTAGCTCAGAGATATTTGTCTTTCTTGGAGTTTCTCTGGAGCTGCATATATGATGGAAACAGTAATTGTTTCTAACCACTGCAACTCAAAGCAATTCAACACAGCTGTTTCAGCTTTGTTAGCACATACAGCACCATTTAACCAAAACTAAGAGCTCAGTGAGTACAAGCAAGGCCACACAAAGTGGTGTTTGATGCAGGGTAATAGTTGTGGAGCATGGTCACCACTCAATAATTGGAAGAGAAAACTTGGAAATATTTGCCTTTGTCCCTTAGATTTTGACAAACAAAATTCATGAGATGCAACTCGAAATGGCTTTTTTTTCCATTACACTTTCTACACTGGTCAGTTAACACCTGGGAGAAACTAGTTTGAACTGATCCAAGTAAACAGAACTCAAGTAAATCAGTGTTGTATCAACCTGCAATCATCAATTTTATAGCTCCAATATTTCTAAGTTAAACCAGACCTTTTCAGGCCTCCTATATCCCAGCTCATGTAAACTAGGCACAGCTGGTCTCTCCACCAATAAATCAACCATTGAAGGAGTAACAAAATATATACAACTAAGGCACAGACAGGACAAAAGATTGTGATTGAAAGAGAAACCGTTCAGTGAACCTAGGAAGTCAATTTAGAGAGTCTTGACATATTTCATCAACATGTACTGAGGAAGTGCTCCCGTGGGGAAGGTGGTTTTGTCTTAAGTTTTTTATACTGATTCTGCAGCAAATGCTTTGCATAAGGCATCTCTGAATGAAAGGGATGTCTGGTACAATCATGGAGACTTTAAGAAGTAAGATCCTAGAGCAGAACTGTAGGGGTGTGGACATACAAGGTGTTGGCATGTGCAGCCAAGTGCAGTCCCCAGCCACACTGGCACGCTGCCCCCACAACTTGAGGGAGTATCACAGAAACAGCCTAAAGTGATAAAGGATAATGTGTAATACAGTTTGTCCCCGCTGTGTCATAGTAACTACTTACACATTATTTTGTAGGGAAGTTATCTTTACTGACCACAATCCCAGCTCTGTTGGGATCTGTTGTAGAGGTGTTGTTGGGTGCTCTTTTTTCCGAGGCTGCTGTATATCTACATGGAAAAGATGCTTAATGTCAAATCAAATTAAACAAAAACTTGCCTGTTTGAAACAAAGCATGCATAGTTTTCTATGCCACTGGCCAGGAAACAAGAGAAAAGCACGGGTTAAAAGTACTTGAGACTGGCTCAATAGAGTCTTAAGAAGCTAAGCGGGTACTGCCCTTGGTGAACCGGCTTTATTTTGCATGCCTAACACAGTGATTCTTGACAAGATTCCACAGATTAGAGGACGTGAAATTAAGGAATCTACATTGAAGTACAATGTCAGACATTAAGCTGACAGTCCTCAATACCCACTGCCTAAAGTGCTAGTGGGAAACAGTGTCAGAATACTAAGACATTCACAAGAAAGGGCCATGGATTAGGTCCTTTGAACCTTGTTAACTGTATTAAGGAAACACTGGTTGTCACCTGCTGACATCTTGTTCTGTAGAAGACTGGAAACAAGAATGCCTGCTCTGTCAGAACTGATTTCCAAGTCACTGGGAACTTGAAGTTTAAATAGACAGAGAATAACAGGAGGCTTCAGCACAAACCAACTGGAACCACATTATCAGAGCGTGAAGTTAAGAGTAATAACTTCTTCTAAGCTATTAAACAAAAAACTTCAAATCACAACTGAGAAGTAACCTTAAAGCACCTACTGCCTTCAACATCTTCCATTTTGAATGTCATAGATTTAACCTTACCTAAGTGTTCCACAGATGCCAAATTTGTGGCTGTGAGCATAGGAGAGTTGCTCTACAGTATTAGTCAAACGATTTTTGCTGGATGTTTTCAGACAAAGTTAATTTGCTCTGTGCACTCATTGTGAATCTAATCCAGTCTTTTTAAATACATCCTGAAATGCCATTGTACCTGTGTCAGCAATACACCTATCCTCTTCAAACTTCCTGTCATTACCCATGAGAGAGAACTCCTAAAACAGTTTTCCCTCCAGAAAATGCTTTAATAAGACTGTAAAGAAGTTTTTATTGATTATTGCCATAAGAAACCTGCAGTGACTTCATAAAGATGACTCAGAACTTAAGCAGGGTGACTTAATGTCACTACACAATCCTGCATGAGTCGGAATTCAAAACATCTCCACTATGAGATCACACTAAAGATTTGTCCTCTGAACTTTTTTTTGTTTGTACTTCCAACTTCCTCCCTGAACTTTGAGGTTCACATTCTTCTTGTCTACATCTTGTACTTCTCTGTGTAATTTCTCTGTCTGCGTATGAGCCTTGAACAACCAAGTGTTCAAGTGCTTCCCTGAAGACTGTGTAATACAGACATAGAAGCACAAGGGCTTGCATGAAGCACAGAGAAGGGACCTGGACTAAGGACATGCATCACTGCATGGGAGCAGTGAATGCTCCTCAGGAGAACACCCTCAGGGCAGGACAAGCTCAGTCCTTGTCAGTGTCCTGTCCAACAGCCACCTTTCCAGCACAAATGCTGAGTGAAATGTCAGGATTGACTTTAGATGTCTTAATTGCATAGGGCTCACCAGGATCTGCTTCCTGAGGAAATTAGAGTCCCAGGCACACATTACTTCTAGCCTTTGGGACTGGTTGCTACAGACTGGCCACAAGTCACAGAGCAGAGTGGCAGACAGAGTGGCCCAGAGCTGCTGTTGATAGAGCCCACAGGAGTGGCCTTACTCCTCCAAACTGGGCAATGAACCTGAGAAAGTTGCTTTGCTGCCATCCATGACCCAGTTCAAATGAGCAAGCAGCTCACATATGGCTCAGCCTGCAATCTCCTTAGTCAGCATCTACAGCCAGTCCCAGGTGTCAGAGCTTGCAACATTTGGGACAGGACTCTTGACCGAGTTTCAAGGTAAAGGCAACAGAGCAAATTTTTTCACCAGATAGAATGTTCCTCCTGTTCAATGTTTTTCCCCTTGCACAGAGTAAAAATGCTGACTCCACCACTAGAAGGAGAGGGTTTCATCAGTGCACTGGGCTCCAGTGAATAAACCCAGTGATTTTGTCACCAGCCAGTTTAGCTCAGAGCCTGGCTGAGGCAGCTGCTCAGTGTCTGCAGTGTGTGAGTGACCATGCTCTGAAACACGGGGTCTGGCAGTGACAGTTCTCCCTTTTGCACATCACCTGCTTCACTGCTTTTGCATAAGGGTGATCTAAAGCTTAGCAAAGACTCTGAGCTGGAAATATTGCACACGTATTAGAATTACTGTAATGCTCTCCCTGTGCAGAAAGCAATTCATTAGCTACTGGCTCAAGAAGCTTTGGCTAACAATAGACATTTAAACCATCAGGTACCAAAAAGTAGAGCTATGATATCTTAGCAGGCATGGAGTATTTCTTATTTGCATAGTTGCTGCAGCAAAAGTGCTTCAACTACTATCTAGATGCCAGAAAAAAAGTTCACTGCAAGTATTAGAAGAACATAGTTTGCTTTTGTTGCTCCAGTGCAAAATAAGCTTGTGATTTATATTTCTGTAATAGAAATACAGAGTTGTTCATGGAAATAACTCATGTCTGTTTCTCTTAGTGTTGCATGAACATTAGCCACATGCTCTCCATTATCATTATTATTATTCATCTCAAAAGGGAGTCATTGAAAAACACATTTGCAATCAGAGACCTCAGAGGTGGTCTGTGATACAAAGTGAGCTGTCCAGAGTCACTAGCTGGGAGCAGAGACCGGAACCACAGTATTTGACAGGCAGGAGGAGACAAAGGAAAGTTTTACCTGTCTGCTGGAAGTTGGCAGGGAGCCCCAGGTAAGCTTAGCTGTGTACATTCCTCATTCCCTGTAATGTACAGTCACCACTAAACACCCACTGCATGACCTGGTTCACAATCAGTTACCAGGCTGCTACATCCTAAGTCAGTTTGATGTTTTCTCATTAAATCTCTATTCTCTGAAAATCATAAATGTGTAATTCACTCTGATCCTGCAGGTGTTAGTCAGATTTCTGGGCCTGCAGATGAACCCACAATAGTCATTGGAGAACTGCAGTCACATTACTCTGTTGGTGCTCTGGGTCACTAGTCTAATAATTTTTTTTTTTTCTCAAGACAAGCAAGCAGGAACATTTTCTCAATCAAGGGAAACAGCCAACATGGTCAATGATAGACAATGGAACATAAAGCTATTAAGTGCTAGAACAATATAAAGCCACTGAGATGAAGAAAAATAAACCTAGATCCTGGTCCATATGCCAGGAGAAATTCCTTTGCTTAGACTCTTATGCAAGGCCCACACTTTCCAGCCTAGCATTCCAAAGTCCTACAACCCAACATGTGCTACACAACTCAGTCCATTTTCCCTGCAAGTCTTGGTCAGCTTAGTCAGGATGCTCTTCCAGTGTTTCCAGACATTCTACAAGCTCATTCCTGTGACGCATACAGTGTATTTACCACTCCAGAGATACTGTAACTATAGCTATAATGACATACATGTATGGATTAGGATCTCATGAGCCAAGTCAATGCCACCACTTGTTTACTGTGATGGGATCTGCTAACCACAGCAAAGCTTGCCTCAGGCTTATGATGAACAAATTTATATGCACATAACTACCCATGATAACAGTTTGCTTTTTCAAGAGTTCAAGTAGCATTTGGTTCATGGTCTCAGGCACATGGTGAGACTCTTAGTGATGGTCCTGTGTAGGGCCAAGAGTGTGTTCCTTCCAATTAAGAACAGTCTCTGATTCTATGATGTTTATATATATATATATATACATATACACACACACATATATATATATAAAACTGTATTGGAGTTGAGGTATTCAGAAAACTAAATAAGCATTAGATTTATTGTTTAGTAAATATAAGAGTGTTTACAAATTATGCAATCAACATTATCACAAAGCATATGAGAAGTGTTAAAAAATTTATAATATTAAACCAAATCCCTTCCATCATTTAAAAAGGTTGCTTTTCTGCAAGAGGCAGTAGACTTCAAAAATATGTGGAGACCCTCACAACTATTTCAGAGAGCCTTCAAATATTTTTTATCAGACTAGCACTGATCAGTAGTACCTTTAATATCTTTTTTCCAGACAGATGTCAGTATTCCTTTGCCTCTGCACACTTTTACTCCTCCACTCCCTCAGAAGTGACAAAAACCTTCTGCACTTGGATAATATTTCTTTCAAATGAAAAATCACCTCGTAATAAAGCAAGTGTAAGCCAGATCAGGAAAAAAAAATCAATTAATCAGGGAGGGTTTTTATTAGTCAATGATGTAACTAATTAAAACCATTAATTGATAAGCACAACACAGCAACAAAGTTACCTTACTCCTAACCCAGCAAAATGGTCTGCCTGCTGCACATGCAGATAGTATGGGATGACCTGCTTACAGATAAGTCTGCAACTGCTGACCAATCTATTTTTACTTAGTGGTAGTATTTCCCCAGCTCAGCAGTTCTGACAGATCACAGCTTTGAGTCTGAGACATTTGTGAACCATCTCTTTGTTAGTCACAAATAGCAAAGTGCACATCGATAAATCACACCCTTTGTCTCTTTCTCTTCCCTCCCCCCACACAGTTGATGCTTTTTCTTGTGAAACCAGCTCAGGCTGAACACTATTAACCTGGAAGAAATTCTAAAGAACAGATCCTATATAATAGAAAATTACCTCAAATAATTAACATTTTTGAAGTGGTTTTTGCCTGAATTTTGTCCAAGGTACATAAATCATCATTCAACTTTCCTCTTCCTGGCAGTGCACTTAGACATAGCCAGCCTTAAGATGATGACATCACCATCCCGTGATCCTTCATTATAAGTAATTAAAGCAGTAATGTGGCTTCTCTCTTGTACCAGTCATCAAGCAGACTCACTCATTTGAAATCTCAGGCATAGTGCACCTGAGGTGAAACAAAAGAGCACAGGACTCAATGTTTTTGGTGAACTGCTGGTACCTTTGTGTGAATTTATTGCTGCTGAGAGAGTAGTGCATGTTAACATGCAGGGAGGCTAAATTCTGCTATTAATCCATAAGACAGGCACTGCAGAGGTAATAATAGGTTTCCTATTCACGTACAGTGTCAAGGCCATAACAAGGAAGGAAGGAAGGACTTAGTTTAGTCTGTGCCTCTTCAGATTTTGGCCTTTCTCATAAACACACTGGCAAAGCTATCAACATTAATGTCTGGATAATATGTTCAATGACATGACAGTACCCAACAGGAACTCTGTTAGACACTCAAACACCTTTCTGCAAAGACTAATGATGATGAAAACTTTCTTATGCTTTGGTCCAAACTCAGCAGGCTGAATCAGCTACCCAACAGCAGTTTACCCATCTAACCATGTAGCCATTAAAGGGTTTTAAGCTGTTGTTGCATGAATTCCAGACTGTTATTTTAACTCATTACAAAGTTTCAACGTATGCATTGCTATTTTCTACATGGCAAAAAATAAAGCATTTGTCTTCCATGGGCAATTACAACACAATGTATCACATTATTTGTTAATTCACATACCACTTGGTGATGTCTTTTATGTCTTTTTCTTTAATATAGTCTGCAAAATATGGTGCAGTTTGGGGGACTATTTGCAAAACCCCATTGCAGACTTAGTTGCTTCCATGTAAAAAGTAGCTGATAGTCTCCATTACAACTGTTCTGTGTATCTCTTTTTTCTGTCCCATTCTGGACTCCACTGTCCTGGCATAATCAACACTATTTATGCTGCTGAGCTTAGTTAGGAGCCTATCATGCAAAGAACAAAATTTTTTTGCAAGTATACCAACCTACACTGATCATGCAATAAGCATGATAGATATGCAACAAAAGAAGGCATGTAGGAAAGGAAAAGAGCACTTACAAAGAATTCTTCTTAATCTATAATTTTGCTTGTGACAAATTCTGGATTACAATTATATATTTTTATTACTTCTACAATTTACTAGATTGAATGATGTTTGCTGTTCAAGAAATATTGGAAGACTGGCTATTCAGAACCTGATAGTTTAGAATAACACTGCCATTTCTTTGGCTGTGGTGATTGAAACTACCTGCACACTTACCCCTCACCTGCTTTTGTCCTTCAAGCCAGTTTTCTGCCTCCACCCATCCTGAATCCACACGATGGCACTACACCACACCTGTGTCAAAAAACACAAAAAAACCCAGAGCTTAGAGCTGAGCGAATATAAGAGGAGAAGCCTTGCCAAAACAAGATGTCAGTTAGACTTAACCTTGCATTACTAAGTATAAATCTTCTTTTTAACCTTATCTCCAGCTGAACAATACAAATAGAGGCAAATCTGAGAGCACAGGGAGGATCCAGAAGATGTGGTCATGGTTATGCAGGTATGATCAACTTTGACAACATCCATAGAATGGTAGAATCTAGGAAACCCTGATCCATTTCATCTGAAAACAATGAAAAGAAAGAAAAAAAACAAGGCAGAAACCATTTCATACAGTAAAAAATGATGAAGTGCATACTGACTTCCTCATCAGTCTTTTTAGATAGCTGATGCATGATTCCTTCCACACTCATTCTTCTACAAAGGTTACACAGTCGATCCCCAGTTCCAGAGAAAGATCAGACATGACTGTCATTCCTAATATTTGTCTTACCAGTTCTTGAAAAATAAAAAAATTACAAGGTTTGGCTAGGCTTTCTGTACCAATGCTTCATCTCCTCCATATTAAAGAGTGGATGTTTTTCCTTACCCTAAATGTGAATGTGCCTCACTGCAATTTAATCCATCTTGCTTTACCAACTGTATTTCCAACTATCTGCAGTGTACAAAGTCCATAGCTGTCCTGTCTTTCAACCTACTTTCCAGTGATTAGGACATATGTCAGTATAGTAACCTTATTTTAGAGGTAAGCAAGCCCAAAGAAAATTTACTACTGTATTTTAAAAGTAATGAGAGAAGTGTTGTAAGAAAAGCAAGCAAACAAACTGGCTTGTCAGGTAGTTTTCATATGATTTAAAAAATAACCTTCACAAAAAACCAACACACATAAACCTCCCCCAGCCCCTTAGTATCCATGGGTATTAGACTAACTGGAAAGATAATTAGTTATATTGAATATAGAACTCAGGATTCAATAGTGGGATCTTTTAGGACCACTCACCATTCAGTCTCATCATCCAATATTCAGAAAAATTTATTTTAGATAACTGTATTTCACCACCACCTGCAAGAAAATGTTGACTAAAGAACATTTTATATTTCTGACCAGAAGCATAAACGATTGGCCTTTTGCTTTATACAAAAAATTATCGTCTTTTCTCTCCTGTCATTATCATCTCTCAATTAATCCTATACTGAGATTGCTTAATTAGTTAATTCTTCTATTTATTTAATCTGCTTACCAAGAAACTTTTTTCATTACAAAATAAGCACTGCAGGCCTAAAGGGTGATAATCTCTTTAAGATTAAAGTGTAATGTATATTCAGTTTTGTTATGAAATTTATAGCTAATATTTCTAAAACACACATTTTCCAAGTAGAATTCCAACCCATTTTCTCTCTGTGCGAAGAACATTAATAAAAAAAGGGTTTCTATTTCTTTGTTTGAATGAACACTCAGTTACAATTCTGGTTTATTTGTTCAGACTGCTGACATTTTCATGGTCTTTTATTAAAGACCTGATTAACCTGCAGAAAGAGCACGGTGTTTGTACAGAGCTTATGTTCCCTAAGCCCACTTCACACCCACATATTGCCTTCTGTTAGGGGAGCACTGGTAATGTCAGCAGCCCCTATCATATGTCAGCACCTTCAGAGGACTGACCCCTCTGTCAACACAGTGGGATTTGTAAAGCCAGCAGCCAGAACACGGGCAACACCAGAGTGTTCACCTGAGCCTTTGGCCAGCAGCAGTGCTGCTCCTGCACCCTGGGAATGGAGAAAATACTTGGCCATGCTGCTCTGCCAACACCTTTACACACATTGCTGTCCACTGGCATCCACTTCCCATAATAATCAACTTCCTCACAGCAGGTCTACTACTTCTAGGGAAAAAGCATGGCCTTAAAATAACTGAGGCCCTCTGCATGGGACTCTCTCAGATATGCTGAGGATATTATTCTTCACAAACGGATTACTGCTTCCCTGGTTTGAGAGTCATGGAAAGGTAAAGCACTGACTGCATGGGGAAAATGAATATGACTAATAAAATTTACCTATGTAAATTTTAAATTAGGCAATCTGAAGGTCTTGAATCAAATAATAAAAAGTCTCAGTGATATCTAAGATATTTAATGAAACCAAATTTTTTACAGCCTCACTACGTTTCCCTGTTACATGTCACTTGGGTTATGACATTCATAAACACCCAATTGCCACTGTTATGAATCAAACAGGTAGAGATTCTAAATTTGAAGGGAATCTATTAACATTACATAGTATCATGAGGTCCACCCTAGAGAAGCAAAATAGGAAACAGGTTATAAAATGCAAATATGACCCTAGCAAAGTCATTATCAACTAATTTAAGATATGACGTTGTGACACTAAGGGATGTAAAGTAATTGTCAGAGGATGTGACAGGTAGAAAGGATCCAGAGTGATATAATTACTGAGTCAAAGATAATTGCAAACCTGAACTGATCAAGCTTTTGCTGAGCAACATATTTTCAATTTATTATCTGTTTTGCACAGGCTGAACCACTACAAATATCTCACAATTTTTAAAAGTTCTCTCAGTCAGGAGTTTAATTTTTCTGGACTGGCTGCATACTGTCTGCTTTTCCTTAGTGTATGGTGCTTATATTATTTTCCAACTTCCTATATTTTCTGAAAAAATAAAGCAGGCTATATTCTCAACACCAAAGAAAAATCTGCAGATGCAAAAAATACATACCTAGATTTATGTGTTTCTGTGCCTCTTTTCTCAGTGCTTCTATGGACACAATATTTAATATTCAGTAACTCAGCCAGGTATACAATGAAGCCATGGACTTGCATACCCTGTGCAAGACTTTGCTGTGTTAGGAATCTTTGCTGGATGCAATAAAATCTCTATGAAAATCTCTCTTATGCAATGGGAATATAAACAAGAAATTCTGCTTGTATATCCATGGCTACCCTTTCAGGTACACTGCAAATTCATGCTCCACTAAACTGGTTCTTTGACTCAGACAAATGGACATTATGCCTCTCCTCCTGCCAGAGAGCTATAGGTTCCACTAAAGGGCCTGCCAAATCTGTGCAGAAAAGGCTCCACATGACACAAATATATGACTTGGAGGGTAATATTTTCATGCATTTTCTGTCTCTCCATTTCCTCTTTCAGCTCCTTGCCTTGTATTTCCTCTGTGCCTGTGAGTGCTTCAGCTCAGCCTGCTTCCTGAGCATTAGCAGTCCCGGGAGCCCAGAGACAGCATTTTCCAGCAGCAAGGTACATATTGACAATGTGAACCTCCAGAGCGTTCCCAGTGTGAAGATCATACACATAGAAAATATCAGGGTATAAGGAGAAGGTTTGTCTTTCAGGATCAGCAGGATAGCAAGCTGTGATACCATGCAGTTGTTTACAGACTAGTGAATGTTGGGGTTGTAAGAGTTTTCAACTTAGAGTGAATACATAAACATAAATACATCTCAAAAGCTGGTTCCCAGAACTTCAAGAGTACACAGCACAAAAAAAGTTACTGAAAACTACATACCATTTTTTTAAAGTTTAACCTAGAAAATGCTAAATGTAAGATAAATCAGATATTAAACCAAAGCTAAATTTGATCTTGGCCAAAAGGGCATTTGCCTGTGTTCAGTTTTGAGTAACATCTATATCAGATTGGCACTCATAGCCCAAACAATGACCTTTTTAAAATTCATTTTTAACATTTGGTTTTATATAAGCAGGAGAAAACTTTGGCTCATATGCTGCCTTTAAAGGAGTGCATTTGTACTACAGAAGGGAGGAAGATGGGAGGAAGCACCTCACAAGACCATAGTAGTTATTCCAAAGAAAACAGCATCTATGTTATTCAAAATGTATAAAAGTCTCTCTAGGACATCAAAAGTAAGTTCTGTTCACAGAGAATTAACCTTAGAGAAACAGCTGGATGAAAACTAGGACATCATGGTATGTTGCCTAAATGTGGAATTTGGGATAAAAATGTCGTTTATAATAGAGTTATTTACTGAAATGCTTCTATTTTTATTACAGAAAGAACATGTGTTCCTAGTCCTGGCTGGCAACTGAAAAGTATAGAAATAGCAGAGTAGCTATCACTGATGTCTAGAAAAGGGCAGAATATTTTGTGGCATGTTGAAAATGCTTTACTTGCCCAGCTGGTTTTAAATGATACCAGCTACAAAGTCCTCTGGACTTTAATCATTCCAGCAAAGGAGAGAGGGTTGGAAGAGCTTAATACCTAAGTCTTAATCTGGTTGCTCTCTGTTCTAAGGATGCAGGGAAATGCCTGTTTCAATCTAATAACTTTTTCATTTCAGAATTCTGCCTCTCAGAGCAACAGAACAACAGCATTGTTCGGTCAGTCACACAATGAAACTTTAAGAAATGCAATAACAGATCTTGGAGGGTGAATATTAAAGCTACCATCTTCTCTGCTCAGCCAGAGCTGCAGCCAAATGCATGAGTTCTGCTGACAGTGCCTTCATGCTGGTTCTAAGTGACAGCAAGCAAAGTAAAGGAAGAAATATCTGTAGGCTTGTCATGTACTAATATCCTTCTGATAATGCAGACTGTTAATCCTAACCCAGGTAAAGAGAAGAAAAGAAATTGGGTTCTTATCTTAAAGAGTCCACATTGGCCAGATGAACACTTCAAGGTCATTCAGTATCGCTATAAACAAAACAAATGTATCGGCTCTATTGTGGTGCTAAAATCCCATCTGACTGACAACGTTTTCACCAAACATAACCAATTTATTTTTGTTTAAAGCTTTAATTAAGTATCATAGATTGAAGTGAAGTAATTAATAACTTTAAAATACACTGACCCACAGAGAGCAAATACCTCAATCAGGTGAAGCCTGGGGAAAGGAAATGCATGAACTAAAATAAAACAATTCTGTCCCTTCAGTCTCTCCTAGTAAATCAAAGAAAGGAATTTTTATATTAATTGGCAATGAGTCTATGTCTAGTCTGACTGCTGACACAGTTAGTCATAATAATAAAAAACATGTCTGTGGGATGTGAAAATGCAGTTTGAATGTTAATAATGTCTTCATTTTCTGTTCTGACTGATTAGTTTGAATAAAATTTAAGCAGCAATGTTCCTCCCCCAATTTCTTATCTTGGGAAAAAATCACAAAAATCAAGTAACGAGTTAGTAACGCATGTAAGTGACTGCCTCTATAGGGAGTTCCATTTCAGAGACAGTTCTCAAAAATCATAAAGATGATGAGCTGAGAAATCATTGCAGAACAAGTTTCAAATTCTGAATACTTTTCCATCCCTCTCTGCTTACATTTATCACAGGTAGAATTTGCTTAGCAAATGCAGTATGGAAAACACTACTGAGAACAATGTGGATGGTAAAATTAAAATTACTTGTCCTATGTCCTACAAAATTTAAGTGCTGAGACCACATTTAAAAAGAATATTGGTACTCTTTTCTCAAAACCAACCCTCAAAACAATAAGCATAAAGTTAAATGTGTCCGAAATCTGACTCAGCTTGCTGATACATACAAAAGCCAATGCTGGTGAACCAAGCCTGTGCATTGGGTGTGCATTTCATCATAACCCTTTGGCATCACATCTTTTAAATATGTTTAGCATATTTACATGTCCATTTTCCAAACTGCTGAGGAGATATTATATTATGAAGCATTATTTTAAACCTTCTGACATTGGAACCCCCAATTTCAATGTTTTTGTCATATGTTAATTGTGAATGACTGCTCCTCATGAAGTTCAGGCAATTAAACTTATGCTTTGTTAAAGGTCTCATTAGTCTTTTTTTTTTTTCTTACTAATACAGAATAAAAAGAGCTTAAAATCATCCATAACTCATTAATAATTCCAGTTACATTACCTGAGTCATTGTTCCCAAATAACAAATACCTTCAAACACTGAAGCTCAAGAGGCAAAATAAATCATTGGCTATTTGCTGTTTATTCTCCTCCATGTGAAGAAGTAGTTTTTCAGAATATAACTGCACCTGAGATAGATGTACCCAGTAGCTTTGGAAAGAGGAACTGAACATGTAAGCTTTGGAAACTTCATTTCCTAGTCAAAAGGTAAGTAGATGCCCCAAAATGACAACATTCAGATCTTAAAACTATGAAAATCAACCATTTTTCTCTTTCTTGGGATTAAATAATACTGCATATGCAAACCGAATAGATGACAAATCTGGAAGAAAAAGTCTTTAGAAGTGGAAACATTAAAGGATGGAATGCAGCAATATGCAGAAAAAGCCGTGTTTCCCATACAGGAGAAGAGGAATAAAGAGGAAAGCAACCCTTGTTGTGAAAGATTTAAAAGCTCACAGTTTATCTACATTTTCCTTTGCTGAAGTCAGTCCTGGAAATCAGATTCAGATATTTTGCCCACCGCCCCTCTTGGGGCTGAGCATCAACAACACACTGCTGTGTACTCAGAATGTTGAATTATGACCTACTACAGAAACACTACATTTGGCACCACAGCTTCATAAACTGAAAATTGACATCCATGAAGTAGAACTTTTCCAAATGTGTCCAGAGATTGTGAATCAAGCAAAAATGATGATCAGAAACGATCCCTCATTTCCCTTGGAAATATACACCCTATTTTCTGAGTGTTTCATGTTAGCAAGCACTTAAGATGCACCAGAAAAAAGTCTTTTCACTTATTTGGATGATGAACAGGGCCTCATTCACACAGCAGTTACTTTTCAGTAAGACAGACTGTTTTGGGAACAAGCTTGCAGTTCTCCCTGCTGAGCAGCTCCTGCACAATTCCTTTACTTCAGCAGCTGAGTAATGATTTAGTTCCAATGTCCTCCCTGAGATAAATGGACGACTGGCCTCTCTGCCAGTTCTTCAAATCAACATCACATAGCATTACTCTCAGAAGGACAGAAAAGAAACAAATCACTGTAGTCACAGAGGGCAGAGATGTGACAAATAAAAAATCCCCATCAGACAGAGTGGAGAATGTTGAAAGTCACATTTAGATTTACACCACCCACTACAGGAGAGAAAAGTGCAGGAAACAATCAAAGTGCACAGTAGCAATATCTTGGTTCATTGTCATTGAAAAGACCTGCAAAATGCACGGGTGTGGATTTTTGAGCAGATGTGCCACAGCATTGCTGCAGTTGGGCAAATAGAGTTGTGTGGCTTTCCCACTGGCTAAGAAATTTTCCTCGGAGCTGAATGCTTCACCCTTAGGGAAAAATTATACAGTCAGCTTCAACTTGTGCCAGTAACAAAGGTCAGTGAGGCAAAACCAAAACTCACAGGCAGCTAGCTGAAAAAACTGTGTTGAGGCAAGAGAAGTTAGATATTTTTCATGCTAACAGAGACACCATGAGCAAAAATATTCATACAACTTTACTAGAAGCAGAAATACTAAAATATTTTTAAATTCTCTTAAATTATGTAATTCAGATCCCCAAAAGAAAGTGATGTAAAGGGTACCAAACATTGCAGAAACATCTTGCCTGTTTTAGTGCATATCTCAACCATACCAGCTCTTTCAGCTCTTGGTAAGTCCATTATTTTAAAAACACTTACAATAAAAGAAATATAACAGTAAAGACTTGAGTGCATTAAAGTTTGGATAGACTTTTAAGTATCCAGGAAAGACAGAAGGGCAACAAGAACAGTTTGATTCTTCCTGTCATGCAGGATTAATGTGTTTGACTCAGAGGTATCACAGTATTGGAAAGACACAGCTGAAATTGTAGCTGGCCATTTTGTAATACCTTCATGTTAGTTGAAAGGTCCTATGATAAATTTTTCTGAACAACAAATTTAAAAAAAACCAAAACTAAACAGAAACAACAAACCACCCCAACAAATAAACAAAAACTAACCTAAAACCTCCAGCATTTTGAATTGAGGCTTGCATAATAAAAGTGCTCTGAACACAGAAGAACTTTTGAGTGACATTTGGGAGACATCAAGCCAGAAAAACTGTAATCTTTAGTGCCTCTAAGGTGATGATGCAATAAATGACCTGCAAGGATTGAAAACTATACCAAGGTGTGTTCCTGGATCTGATCTCAGGCATCTTACATCACCATAGCCTTTTTTTTTCCTCCTTTGTACACTGAAGGCTCCTTGCTGAACGTTTTGGATTTTTTTCCTAGGTCAAGATCAGTGTATGAAATCATGCAATCTTTAAAAAGTTACAATTATCTAAAAATGAGATATTAAAACAGATCTGAACATTTAAATGAGAGTAGCTGAAATCGCTTATGTTGCAATGAAGTGTCAATTTTCATTAAGTTTTTAATTAAAATGACATTTAATTCCACTTTTTCCCATTACTGTGATGTTCATGGTTATACAGTGTAGAAATAGGTAAATAGCAAAAACATTTACCAGTTCCATTTTCATAAAAGTGAACATATTTACTCTTTCCCCTTTTAATTCATCTAGTTAACAGTCAGAAGGTTCTGCTGGGATGTACTTCTCTAGGAATCAAAACAAGGTGCATACTCTTGAGATCACTGCATCCCATACTTACACTGTTTGGTTTTTAACCCTAATTATAATATTTTCCCATAGATTTTCTAGCTATGCATTTTAAAACTAAATATTGACATTACCAGAACATCCAGGATTTCATTAATTGAAAATTAATTCTTCATATTATTAACCAGAGGCTGATTTGTCATCTGATTTTGCCAGTGGACTTGCAGAGTAACAAAACAAGGGCAGGGAAAAACAATTGCACACCCAATTGCCACCCAACAACAGACATGCACTGTAAGTTACAGAGAAGGAGGCAGCAGCTATGAGGACTCTAAGAGCTTTCTGAAGTCAATCTCTAGCTACAAGTTCAGAGACCAGTGATTATTTTAACAATTTGTTTGACCAATTCAAACCATTGATTGCATTAATCCACTACGTACATACTAAAGGACAGGGAAAACTCAGTAAGACAACTGTGAGATGCTCCTCAGAAATAAGAAACCAGGAGTCTACAAAGCATTAATTATACCTTCCAGACACAGGTGTGAGGACAAATGATCACTTGAAGTTCTCCAAAGGATTGCCCAAGAACTCCCTAGAAGCCAGCCTTCCCAAAAAACCTAGAAATTTGACAGAAGTATTTTTCTTTTACATCTGTAATTACTACTTCAGCTCACTTAGTGCTTGGAAAGTCTGAAGGCTAGATCATTGCCACTACTGCATTTTAGAAAGCTGAATGAATAGCCAGGTATGTGTTGCCATCTTATTGCAGGGTTCCATACTGTTGTCTCCTTATCACAA
>JAHXMQ010000566.1:22836511-22987124 GCA_020466415.1 Ammodramus savannarum pratensis | reverse complement strand
TGTAGTGGTAGAAGGCTGCATTTCACACAAGTAGGCCACATCAGTTCCATGCCTTTTTTCTGAAGCAGTTATTGCTAAGAATTGCTTTGCAAAGTATTTGAACACAGTAAATTACTCAAGCAGGCTCTTGTCAACATGCATTAACACCATTTACAGCTCTGTTTATAAGAGGCATTTCCCCACTCTCCCTCCACAGCATTTGTATTGAAGTTCATTGTTCTACAAGTTGTATTGATGTTGCTGTGCAAAGATCAGACTTAGCAAAGCTGCTTATCTGCATACTGCAATACTCTAAGTAGCTGCCTATTGATTTTTCCTCCTCCTTTAAAACCGTCATGCCTTCTTCCAATATTTTACTTAAATACCTAGTGTAAAGGACTGGAAAATAGCACATAGATATTTCAAAGAAACTCATCAAGTCTTAAGAATAGTTAATTCTCAATCAAGAGACATATATTTTCTTGTGCTTCATGAAAAGTATAAAAGAAATACCTTAAATTAAATTCCCTTTATTCACTAAAGAAATAAAAATTCAGAAAGACACTGTGAATTAATATATCATGTTATAATCAATATTACATTAAAATAGTTGATTTTTTTCACATGTAAGGAACTTCTAGAACTATAGCAGCCTTAGTAAAATTTCTGGGCATAAGCATTTTAAAAGGCACATATTAGAGCCATTCAATTATGAAGACAGACAGCAGTATTTTTAGCAAGACCTTTCTAGGAAGTCATTTAAGATATATTACACATAGGTGCCCAGAGTCCTGTCATATATCTTGAGCATGGACAATATGTCTGCAAGAATGCTGTAGTTTCATGACAATTTCTCAAATTCTATTCATGGCTTTAATAATCTCCCCATTTTTAAATTATATCAGCTATTTTGGCCTTCACAGTCCTGTCATTTTCTTTAAAAGTTAATTTTAAAAAATGGCAGCATAGCTCTCAACAGAGAGAAGTCTTTAGAATTATTCTTTCTTTAATGCTCCTCTCAATACTGATCAAAAAGCCACGAATGCTTGGACAGAGGAGCTCCAGCCTTTATGCCTTCTGCTAATTCTGTAGGAGGCAGTTCTCAACACATGACATTAACCTGCTGTCTTCTTTAGCTTCACAGACAGATGCTCATGGTTTGATAGCTTATGGTGCATTTATTACCTTCTCATGGGCCTTTATATAGTATAGGATCTGTGCTGTGTTTGACTAACTTTCTGCAAGTTTTTAGTCTAGTTGCCAAAATCCTAATCTTGAGCACCATGACTTGTTCTGCCCAAAAAAGAATACCAGTGGTGAATATTACTAACATTTTGTTCCATTATCAGTAGACAAAATTCATATCCTCCTTCTGGTGATAGCACAACTCAGTTGTGATTGGTCTTTTGGCCAGTTACTCATGCATGCTTTTGTAAAAGAACTGTTCAAATTGTTTATAATGACATCCAAACCTGCTGACAGGTTAATTATGAAATCTCCATTTGGGCCCTTTAAAATTGTCTCCATGATCGTAGGCTGAGTGACTGTGAGCAGATTTACGATTTCAAGTTCAAATTATGCTGAACACAGAGGTTTCATATCATTTCATGTGAAACCAAGCAAATCTTAGCAATTTGGGATGAATTTTATTATGTACTCTTCCAAAGGTTCAAATATGAAAGTCAGAAAAAAGCCAGTAAGGGTAAAAAGAGACAAGAGATCACATAAATCTCTGGAGACATAGTGATGGTGTTTTTGACAAACAAGGAGAAAAATATTACAGTTTTGTGGATCTAAGAGTTGCCCACATTCTGTAGTTCACAATTTTCACAGCATTTACTCTTGATTTTGGTTAGAGGGTGTTTTTGCTCACGATCTGTTCATCTGTTTCAAATGACCAAAACACTGACTACATTCTTCTTGTTATTGATGTGATGCCTGGAGTCCTTCTGCTTAGGTGCAGCATGCTTACAGCCTAGGCAAGCACACAGAAGGATTTTACCATTTCACATGGCTACAGACCATGAAAGGTGTACTTTTCTCAGGAAAGATGATGGCCCCTTCACCACTGATATATAACCAGCTAGGGAATTTAAAAGCCTGACAGCAGGAGAGGAGATTTTTGAAGGCAGACCAAACATGTGATCACACAGTGCAGAGGCAAACACTGAAGAGAAAGGATATAGGACATAAAATGCAGGAGGAGTCAGAAGACAGCCTGAGAGACGGGAAAATTGTAGGAGTGGAAAAAGGAGCCTACCTGGGTGGTGAGGATGCTCAAAAATGGTGTGTGGAAAGAGAAAAGTGCTGCTATAAAAGGCATACTAGAGCTCAAATAGGGATCTTAGCTTCTCTTCAGAGGAGTCTGGCAAGAAGTTGCACAGTAAACACACATTGTGTCATTTACTTCATCTTGGAAGTTATTACTGTGACCAAGGTCTTAATCTGCTACCTAATGAGATGCTAACCCTCATCAATGAGCAGTGATTTCAAATATTTTCTGCTTCTCACTAATTATTTTTCTCACTAATATTCACTGCACTGATTCTAGAAATTTTTCTTAGCAGAAGACTATGCCAGCAGACTAATACTCTTTTTTGAAGTGGGAGCAATTTATTACTTCTTTCCGATCCAACAGCAATTAATGAACCCAATAAAGAAAACTTTGAACAAGTTTTTTTCTCTATAAGCTTCTCTAGAGGTTTAGGGTAAAAAAATTGAATCTGTAAACGTGTCTAACAGAGAACATTTTGATTTGTTCACAAAATGTCTCAACATTATTTTGCCTCATGTAAGTAAAGATAAATAAAATGTTTCTTTGCTACTTCTCTCTTCTGCTGTCTAGGGCCAATATTATATTTCCCATCATTCACCAGATCATGTCCAGTTTGATGAAGACATCTCAGATGACTACTACTGGGAAAAGAACATTAATAATAAAGTAATAACAACACAATGCTTGTTACTGACCAAGGGATAGCATTGAGACTATTTTGAAATGTGGATTTGTTAGACTTGTGATGGATTAACTTGCTGTCTGTGAACTGCTTGATCTCCCAGGTTCAGACATGTTTCTCTAATTAAAAAGTGGATATGAAAGTCAAACATTCTGCATTTGACAAAAGGGGATGATTTTTTGTTAGCTTCTTATTAATGTTGAGAGAAACCATATGGAGATCAGACTTCTGATTGAGAAGAATTTCATTTTCACTTCCTAGACAAACCACAGCTCAGTCTGGAAGTGGTGCAAGTGGTGAAAGTTTTCAAGCTGAACATTAACAGGAAGAAGAAAAGGAAAAAGTAAAACAGACAAAAATTTTAAACACAGCCCTGGCAGAATCTGCCAAACATGATACATTCATAAAAATCAACACCTCATTCAAAAATAATATATAAAATTTCCGGCTAAACATTGTATTTTCTGATATATTTCCCCATAACTACCAACTCACATGATCCTGCTTCAGATTTGAAAGCACTTAGTAGAGATGTCTTCTACAAGGAAAGATCCTTAATTTTACATGTATTCACCTAGGACAGCCTAAATAATCCCCTCAGTGAGAGGAACCAGGACATGGGTCCATGACAAGCAATATCCACTGTAGAAATCACAGAAAAGAAAGAAGCAGTGGAGGGAGGCAGCAGCATCCCTGCCAAGCCGTTTGTATTGATTGGAGAACCAAAAGGTGAATTGCTCAATAAGAACAGCAGTTAATCTGTGCAGTAGTGACAGAGAACCAACTCTGATTTTACACGTGGGTCTGTTGCAACATAAGAATTACACAAACTCTAGGTGGGGGAAGGGGGAAGTAGAATTTTATTACCTCAGATAAACTATACTGACAGAGAAAGCAAATCTGATTTGATTGTGACACAAACACTCACTTTTAGCTGTAGACACAAGGCAAAAAATAAATAGAAATGGGTATTACTACAAAAATCGATCTTCTGTGTAATTTATTTGTAGCTCATGATTCTGTACTACTGAACATGCTGTGCTGTTTTCTCCCTCTCATCTCCACCTTTTGATTAATAAACTTCCAAAAAGCCTGAGCTGTTATCTCAATGACATTCTCAATTCTAATTACTCTGATCATTTCTGAAATTAAGATATAGTTCCTACACTGTTTTGACTCATTTTTTTTCAAACTACCAGATGATGCCTCCTTTTTATGATTATCTAACACCAGAAACTCTTGGGCTGTTGCTCAATTTTATTTGCTGAATGCTGCTTAAAGTTCTTCTAGCATTGTGGAACAAGCCTAGTTTCTGTAATAATTCTTTTCCCTTTGTACTGATTTTATCCAATATTGTGAAATTAGAACAGCCAACAGAGCTTCGAAGCTTTTCAGATGAAGTAGATGCATTTTAACCGAGCTTTTATTTCACAGTTTTGCTACTAGCAAAAAACCATTTTATTTCTGTGGTCTCATTGCATAGAAATAATCTATGTTCCTAGCAAATATTCATTTATAGGAAAATCAACCAGCAAAATACAGTGCAAAAGGTTGAATAGTTTTCAGGACTATGAAAAACAAAGCAAGACAAATGAAAATGAAACACAGAAGATAATTCCATAGTCTCTGGCTTCATAAACCAGGTGTACAAAAAAGATGCCCAGACTACTTCTCTGTACACATTGTAATAAATATCCAGTCCCTTTTTGATTGTTTTCACTCTCTCTTCCACCAAAAATAATTGATTTTTTTCTTATATATGAGAATAATTGAATTTTTATGGCTCATAACTGCAGCACGATCAATACTACAAAATAAGTGCTAGAAATGTAGATATTTTGCATTGACTCAGTTAAACCATTCTTGGTATTTTTCTGGGGTTTTACTCAGCATAGCTTTTGCCCTCATTCAAAGTGAGCACTGGAGAAATATTAAGACAAAAAAATTTGAAACTCTGACTTCCTCTGGTTTCTCAAACTTGTCCACCCAGCCAAAAAGAGTAATTAAACACCTGTTTCTCACTCTCCTGCACACACACACAGAGATATAAATGTATACCAGAGTATATTTAATTAGGAATACCTCTGTTCTATTATCTCACCTTTTTGATACAAAGTTTTTCAGGACAGAGATCATGACTTCCAGAGTCTGCATACAGCTCTTGCCAAAACCCGTGCCCTGATTTCCCCATATCTGCATTATGTAGTAGCATTCTATAAATGCACTAGAATTATTGAAACCATCACAGGAAAGAGTCCCTTATTTTGCAACCAGCATGCCACCAAATCACAACTGTGGATTTATAATGTTGCTGATTTTATCTATTAGCACCTACAGATTTCACTATTCTACAGAAACAAAGTAAGAGTACAGGCTAAGCCATTTCAAGATTATATCCAAGAAGGGTATTAAAGAAGCAGATCTTGAAATTTTTAAGACCCAAGGATCCACCTGGCCCCAGGTGCCTCTGTTTTTCTACATGAAACATTGTGCACATTCAGGAGTCACTGGGGATACAACAGGGTGATATTTTTTGGTGGAGAGACTATATGGATGTTTTACTCCAACATCACAGCACAAGATTCAAGTTGCCATTTCTGCTCCATGGCAGCACTGTTAGTTAAGTAGCTTTAGGTCCAATCAGATATTTTGAACTCTCCCTTGGCTGCAGCTTGAAAAGCACAAGGGAGGACACAGTGAGGCAGAGGATACTCAAAATAAATCTTGGCTGCTGTGGTAGCTGAGGAAAGAGTTACACCACTTTATCACATACCCTTTGTACAATGTTAAATCTAAATTAATTAAATAAATCAGTTGATGAAATCACCCTATAAATGTGACAGCACATCATAATTCAATGCAGCTGCAAGATCAGGGAGCAGATGGAAGACGTTGGGTTTTTATTTGAGCTGAAGTGCCATATAGCTGGTCCCATTCTATTTCTTTAAAGATTACTACGAGTGCATGTGTACAAAGGGCCTGATTCTGCAGCTGCTTCTTGCACAGTACTTCACTGTCAGGAAACTTTCCACAGAAACAAAGCAGCTGCAGAACTATACCTTTCATATTTTGTTCAGTCATAGGAGAATCCTGGCCTGTGTTACACTGGTGAAAATGAGGACAAAAGTTTGCTTAAAGTTTAATTGTAGTTCGTTAAGTAGTGAAATGATCCTCCCTGTTGTCCTCTCACTATACACTGTACATTAAACAGAGTTCTTTTAACAAGGGTAATTGTTTCCTCTGAAGTTCAAGCTTCAGTAGTAACAAGCAATCTGGATTTTTGTCATGACAAGCAGTGCCTCAAACAGAAAACAACTTGCTTTTGCCTGGCTAGAGCTTTATAGTCTTCATTCACCTTTAGACCTTTCAAAGGGATCAAGGAGGAAGATAAAATATGAAATAAAAATATTTTCCAATAGCCAATATGTCCCAAACGAAAACACAAGTGACTTAGAAATCACTTTAGGAACAATTTCTAGCTGTGTGTAAGGTGGAGCTCCCAGAGCAGGCTGACCACCTCAGCCATGGGCCCATGCAAGTGGATTTAGTGCCTGGGGAGCTGCCTGCTGCAAACTGCCAGACTTTGCTCTGCCCTTTCTTCTCTGTGTGTGACACAGTGACATGGGAGAACAGGAGAGTGCTATGGAGCTCTTGGTCTTTATTTTCATCTTCAGGCTCTCAGGTTAAAAACAGAGAGTGCAGAGCGATGGACTTGCCTCATCAAAGAAAACAAGTCTGAGTGTCATTCCCTGTCCTGGCAAGGCTGAAGAATCAAATAGGAATCCCTTGCAGTGACTTACAGTCTCACCCAAAAGCATACCAAACACAGAAAAAATCTTTCCACATTACTGGAGTTGAGTTTATATTGTTTTGTTGTTTTTTTAAAAATTCTCTCTCAAAATTGTATGAGGCTTTCATGAACAGCAAAGGCAATCTTGAAAACATGAATCAGATGGGAGAGGAAGGCAAGGGAATCTGAAAAATGCCTATGTACTGTGCTCCAAAAATGGGAACAATTCCTGTGGAGTACAGGCTAAGACTACTAGAAGACTGGGATTTATCTCCCCTTCTCACTCAAAGCTGGCCTTAGAAATGAGGATTAACAATGGTTAATATATTAAACATTCTCATGAGCATCTGCCCAAACAGTAACTACTAGAGGCAGAGAAAACTGCCCCTGTTTTACTGAGAGCACTCCTTGCTGGTGCTGATGGCAGGCACAGCTTAGGCTGCAGGGGAAGAGGTACATGGGTGCTTCCTTCCCCACTGAGGTGCTGGGCACAGGGACTACAGAGTGCTTCCCAGTTTCCCAGCCTGCAGTCACAGTGTTCAGAAGCCTGCAAAGAGAGGTAATGCATCTGTCCTAAGGTGAACATCTATGATCAGAATCAGGCTGAAAATTAAAGGGTTTCCAGAAGCCAGTCTAATAGAACAAGGCCAGTACAGCACTGAACAAGTTACATCATGTTACTCCACCTTCACATTTCCTCTTGTATCATACTCCTAAAGTTTATTCTGAAAGTTTCAGAGCTCTGTAGACCATTATGCCATTTGGATCTCCATCTTCTCTTTCTACTCAGTTATGAAGCATATTTGAAAGCTTAAACTTAGAAAACCAATCCTTAAACACTTAAGGATCAAGAATGACTTTTAATGAAGACTATCACTACCACTCCAGAATTACAAACCACAGATTCAGAACTTTTTCTTTAGTATCAATTTTCAAATCTCAGACATATTAGGTAATTATTGTTTATATTAGAAGCTAAAGAGTTATTCCATTTGTCTTAATTGTGGTAATCAACAGCTTGTTTGACCAAACCATAGTACATTGAAGAGAAAATGAAACTGCTTAACAAGAGCATCTTTTTCATGATCTAGATAAAAATGTGTTGATGGTTATGTCTATAAGAGAATTCTAAACTCTATGAGTTCCAGAAAAAAACAATGAAAATTTTCCTTCCTAGAATTTTTTTCTTTTCTTTTCTATGGAGGGTTGAGACTAATGCTAGTTTTTGTTTGCAGCAATAACCTGAAAACAAGAAGTGGTTGGTACTGAAATAGTTAATTCTGACCTGTCAAAATGATGCCCTTTCATTTTTGATAGCAGTTACAAAGGTTTTGAAATCCAACCTTTGGTTGAGGTACAACAGAGAGAAAGAATGGAAATTCTGTAATTAGAGAATGAACAGACAGAAGCAATTACTTCCAACTGTTTATTTCAGCCCCAAACTGTGCATTATTCCAGAGCTGTCCTCCTACTCTGGTGCAGAAAAGGCTTATAGTAGGCTTCCTTCATGATTCAAAATATTGATTTTATGTTTTTAAATATCTAATCCAACAGTTTCAAACTAAGCAAAGAACTCTCCACCTGATTTGTGAACTATTTTAGAATGATGAATAGCTAGAAATCTCTCTCTTGGCCTGTTCATATAAACTCCAAGCTTTACACAATTCAGTTTGAACTCCTTCTCCCCTATCACTGCTAGAAAGGCTATGTTATTAACATTACATACATCTACTCATCATTGTGACAGAAAAACAACATGATCATATTTACAGCAAGAGTCACAGCTGTGGGTGTCCCTTACAAAATGAAATTAGTTTTGATTTTGTGTCATGCCGATGTTCATTAATGACATGGACTCTAAGAGGGCAAGATCAGACAGAATGATGAATCATTGTAACAACAATAAATTAATATCTTAGCCAGGGTCCACATACCTCTCTCTTCTATCTGACATATATTAGATGTTCTTCCTGTAAGGCTGTTGGAATTTGACACTCTGTCCTTCAAAGAGCCAACTTATGGATTATAAGGATGAAACAATAAACATATATATATAAAAGCATCAAAAAAGGCTCAACAGGCCCTGTTGACCACCTGAATACAAGTGCAATGCCAATGGATAGGATAATATGATAACAACAAAACCCAGCAAAAACTGCATATGGCCCTGTGCATCACTATTTGTGTTTGAACTCATGCTAGAAATAATCTTACTATCAGAACTCAGCTAGCTCTGAGAAAGTCTTTAGCTGAATTTGTGAATCAAGTTTGAAATGTTTTATTTTGGAAAAATTACTTCAATATTTTCTGAGAAGCTTAAAATTGAAAATAATGGAGCCCAAGTTATAAAGTATTTGAGGACAGGAGTAGTTTTGCTCTGCATCTGCAAAATGTCTGATATGTTATTGGAAAAGGGATAAATAATAAAAATTAGTATTATCACTTAATTTCTCAAGCAAAACTGAACATCTTAAAATCCAGTCAAATCTACTTATTTATATGAGGCTAATAACAAAAATGATGTAATTTATGAAGAACATAATTTGCTGCAAGAACCAGCAATACTGGAAACACTGAGATAGTATTAAAATTAATATTTATAGAAGTACTAAAGGCTATGGGGTAGAGATGTGCACAAATAAGCTTCAGCTTGGCTGCGTATATTAAAAAGTTAGAAGATAAAACTTAAATAAAATTACAAGGAACTCCATTGGTGTCTTGTTGATTTTCTATCTAGATTATAATTGCAGTAAATATATTTATGTTTGGAAGTACAGCTTTTCTCCCTCCATGTGCTAAGGAGTATGAGTACTGCTGGTACACAATGAAGGAAATGTCAAAACTTTTCACCAAAGATTCTTTCTCCTATTACTTATCCCAGATTTAATATATATTAGAAGTTTCCTATTTGAATGAATAATTGCATTTAGAGGCTATCTCTTTGACATTTTTCTTCTTTTTTTTTTTAATAAATTTACTAAATTTAATTAAACAGTAATATTTGCCCTTCAGAGCAAACTTTAGACACAAATTGGATTGGTCTAATTCTTGTGAAACTGGTTTTAATGTGCTTTGGATAAGCAATAAAGTGGGACATTAGGTCATAACTTTCTATATTTTTCTAGTTAATTAGTTTGCTACCAAGAATACAGAATATTTACAGGACTACCAGTTAAAAAACATTTGCCCTCAGCGACCAAAAGTAGGGAAACTCATAAGAGATGGTAGAAAAATCTATATACACTTATGATCTGATTCGGTTTTTAATTCTTACAAAAATATCAGCACAGGTCATTAGTT
Source organism: Ammodramus savannarum pratensis (assembly GCA_020466415.1). Lineage (NCBI taxonomy): Eukaryota > Metazoa > Chordata > Aves > Passeriformes > Passerellidae > Ammodramus > Ammodramus savannarum. The sequence goes on along the minus strand of JAHXMQ010000566.1, from coordinate 22,977,098 downwards.
TCATTTTACATTGGCCAACTCTTTAAGCTACTAGGTGACTTAGAACTCTAATTTTTTTCTCATCTCAGAGACAAATGGAAGGTCTTTAACTGCACTTTGTTCTCAAATCTATGTAAAAGTTAATGGGCCCTACAGTAATGATCTGCTTACACTTTAGTGAGGGTCATGGAAAATCTTCCATTTTAAAACTCCTGTGCAATTGCCATTACTGACACTAAACATGTGGCAAAGGTGATGGAGTTTTTTCCTTAAGAGAGAGATGCTACTAAATAGTAATTTGTGAAACATTGCTTCAAATTTATTTTATACCCATCATAAAGAAACACTTCTCAAATTGTGTATAGCTTTAAAAAGAAAATTATAGGTAGGGTTCATCACCTTGATTTTAAGCTGAGAAAGAATAAAATTGCTGAATTTTGTACACTGAAGGGCTTGGGCAGAAGAGTGGCACAGAGCACAGAAGATCATCTCCCAAACTTGAAGAGGTTTGCAAACATTAAAATGCAATCAATGCCAAACAGCATTCACTTTTCTTCCTTCACAGGTAGAGATGGCAATATTCAATTTTCTGAATAGCTAATGTTCTTGTCATACCTAGTAAGACAAAAAGCTTCAAGAAAGAGGTAATTGTACTGCTCAGTAGGAGTGAATGGACTGATCAAGGGGGTAGCTGTGCTGAAAGGTGCTGTCCCAGCCTAGACATCTTATTTCCTATATTCTTTTGGCAAATGAGACCAAAAAATCCACTCACAGAATGAGAAACTACTTCAAGCAGGCATGCTGCAGATTCCAACAAACTTTTCACAGCTAGTAGGAAAACTGTTTTACGAATTACAGAACAGTAATAACCCTTCAAAAAGAGGGGAACTGACAAAAGAGGAAGATATGATGGCCTTTAGGGTGGTTTCACATACATGATGATCAGAAATAATTTCACTGAAGCCAAGAGATACTCGCAAGCATAGGTAAGCAAATAAGTAGGAAGAGATTAGACTTCTCCTAAGGATGCAGTTACACATTCATTTATCTTGGTGACACTGCAAGTTTGGTCTCAGCACTCCTTCTTGTACTTCCAGGTCTTTAGTTCTACCATTCAGAAATATAATGCAAAATGCTTCTTAGTGCTGGCCTCTGAAAACCACTTATGTTAACAACTATGTCTGTATACGTGCTCACACAAAGCTATTTGACATGAAAGAGAAGCTGGTCCATTAAAATGATTTTGAAAGAAAATTCTACCATCATTACCAGTAGAAAATAATTTTAAAAACAAAAAAAAACAACCAGCAAAAAAACCCCCAACAAAACAAACAACCCCCCAAACAACAACAACCAACCAAAACTCCTCTCAAAACAGTCTTCAGAAAAAAGAAACAAAGACTCTTTTCTACCAAGCAACAATTAAGGTTACTGGTCCTTTAAGATAATCTAAAAATATATGGCTAGCTGCTTCTGACAGGCTACATTTCCAATTTCACACATTATATGGGCTTGTGGATCAATGGCTTGGAAATTTCCTTGTTCACTGCAGTCAATTGTGCCCTGTGGCCTTGTTATGCTATAGCTGGGCAGGCACCCAATTCCCAGCTTGCCACCTCCCTGACAGATGTTATTCCCAGGGATGTTGATAGCTTCTAAAGAAAATGCCAAAGTAAAAGCATTTGGTAGTGGTCAAACTGCCCAAGAGAAGTTTGAAGGAAACAGAAACTGAAGTGATCCAGCAGTGACCCCACAACCAAGAAAGCCCATGAGAGCAGGGAGAAGCTTTCCTGGCAGCCAGGGTGGGTGAGACACATCCTGGAGTGCCCCTGTCCTACAGGGTGCTCCTCAGCAGCAGCTGCTCACTGCTCTTTGCAGCCATGGATCACTCCCCAGGCCAAGGACTGTTTTAAAGGGAAAGGACCTCCAGGCAAAATTCCAGCTTCCTTCTTGCTCCAGATTGCTGTGCCAAGGCAGGAACCTCCTTCAGCCTGGGGCCCTCAAAGGACATGAGGCTCTCAGGTAAAAGATGAGTACTTATGGCATGTATGACAGAATCTTGGAAGGCTGAGCCATTCACAGGTACTGCAGAACCTTATACCACTGTGCTCATTAATCACTGATGAATGGAAGCAATAAGGAAACCATTTTCTGAAAAAAAACCCCAAACTAATTCATATAAAGAACCAAACACAATCTTAAACAGTAACTTGAACTGTACCCATGGGCCAAACAGATTTAGGATTTTAATTCCCTATTGTTAAATTCACCAAGAATTAGACTTTGACTTTAAAGTAACCAAGATGGTTATGGGAAATGATTGGTATTCAACTGATTTTTCAAAATTGATATAGATTAATTGGGTGCCCTTTCACTAAATTACCTGAAAGGCATTGTCATCTTCCTCATACATCATCTCAAGTTCAGGAGGAAAAGCTTCTTAAAAATTTGTCTTCTCTCTGGCACCATGAAAGTCAATTTTTCAACAAGGAGGTAGAGCAGAATCTCTAGCATGACAATGAAAGCATACATAGTGGATCACATGCTAAGGAGGAGCCACATTTTGTAATTTTAAATCCAGGATCAGAAGTCCACACTCTGAGACAATTTTGGTACCACTGCAAACCTCATTGCATTAATCAAACTGTTGCTGGCAAGTCACTTCAAACACAGTATAAAAATGCAGCAGAGAAGACCTGAGTGGTGGCAGCAGAGACAATAAAACAGCTGGTTTTGGAGACACAGCCAGAGTTACAGGCTCTTCAAAACTCCTTTCAGGTCCTCTCCAGCTCTTTATAAAGCCCACCAGGCATGTGTGCCAGTTAGGTCGGGTTTTTTTCTGCTGAGGTGACTCCTACATTTGCCAGCTTGCAAAGATGCAGTGAAATTGATTTTAGTTTCCTGCTTAATGGCTGTGATGCAAGTGGCACCTGCACACTGAGCAGCAGAGCTCCCCCAGCACTGACCTTTGGCCACAGCACTCACGGCTCCAAATGGATCTTGGCAACCTACTATTTTGTGGAACAGATTATTACATGACTACTATGGAAATACAGGACACTAGCAGAATATTAGCAAAATAAAATATAAGCCAGTAAATACAGCAGTTGCTTGTTGAAATATAATTTCCAGTCAGGGAAATATATGGCAGTGCAAACAAAACAAAACCTAGGCAGTTTCTATTCCCTTTTAAACATTTCGTCTTTGAATCTTCTGGAAAGTTACATTAGTGCTTTTGGATTTAGGCTTTTTGGTACTTTTTTTCCCTAGAATATTGCCTGCTCCTTCCCCCCGCTGCACCACTCCAAGCTCAAAGCTCTTATTTCTCCCTGACAGACTACTAGCTGAAATCAAACAATCAGTGTTGATTAAGTTTATAAAAATGGAGTTCCTCATCTTCTAATCAATATTTTTGTTGAATTGCATCACTATAAATTTTCTTGGTGAATTACTTTAGCCCCCTTCCCATAAGAAGTAACCCTTCCCAACCAGTAGTTAGGGATGTAACCTATTCATACATTAAAATGATCTATTATCCACATCCCCAGGGTGCTGTTTTCTGTAATAGATGTTTAAGTACCATACCTTATATGCATACACACACACATATGGATAGATAAATCACTGGTATCTTTTTGAGGTTCATCCTGTGGAAACTGCACGTACCCCTTAATCTCTCTCAAAATATTGACCTTTAATTAACCCAAGTCATAAATAAACATGCAAATCTGTATTTAAATTGCTTCTGAAATAAAGATGCACCTAAAATCACCCCAGCATCTGAAAGCCTGGAAGGAAAAAATGCAGAAGCAAAGGAATAGGAAAATCATCATGTACTAAACATTCTTTCTCTGATTAATATTCATTTTTGTCTCTACTATTTTCTAGTATTTTATTCTGTTTACAACACAGAATGAAATTTTATAAAACTCCACTTTGCCATGATTTTATTCAGCTGTGATATGAATGGGAATGCTGCACAAGTCGCTGTGTGGCTCTTTTCCCAGAAAGATGCATCACATGAAATACTAAAATTGTAATGACTCTCTCTACACCTCCCTTTACCACATGACTGAACTCCAGTCCATAATCCATATCACCAGCCTTCCTTACAAATGCAGGATTTCAGCAGTGCTCAGAGGAGCATGTCTGTATGCTGTGAAGTGCAAGACAGCAAATGACATATCTAGTCTTGAATACTGTGACAAGTACATCAACAGGCCACCAGTTTCACCACATGGTTAACTGGACAAAGATTGATTCACCATATGTCTTTTGTCCTATGCCAAACCTATACTTCAAAGGCCCTTATACTGCTGTCTTCATTGCCACATCTGCCCAGTGCCATGACCTCTTTGTAAGTACATCAGTCAGGAAAAGTTATATTAACTCTTCTTCTGAATGTGCTTTAAAATCTGTACACCAAAAATTATTTTTTTAAGAAATCAAGTATTTATCTTGCACAGCTACAATACTCACAAAAAAAAAAATTGCTCAGTGAGCAAATACTGGTTTTTGTGTTGACTCCATTTGATTCAGTTACCTGGACAATATATTCTAAGGAACTCCCTGATGGAGAGACAAGAGTTGGAGGGATCAGCTATTGCAGAAAACACCACCAACTTCAGCAGCAAAATACTTCTTTTGACCTGCAAATGAAGTGCTACTCCCCTAGGCTATCACTACAGAGAAGACATTGGTTTTACACCTATCAGAAGCTTCATAGGTTTCCCCAATCACAGAAGTCACCTCAGGTATCCCATCAGCAGAGTAAAGGGAGAAATGAGAGGGAAGGAATCCATATGGATGCCACAATTGAAATTGGACTAAAAGGCTACAGTTGGAGCACTCTACTCATTATATTCTTCAAGTATTCAGAATATACTCTCTCCATCCTCACAGAGCCCTCCTCCTTCCCCACCACCCCACAATATTTTGGAAGGATTTTGATCAGTTTTGGTGTGTATACAATATATGAGCAACAGCTCAGTTAAATATACCGGATAGTTTGGAATATGAAAAACAGATGTTTAAACAGCTTAGACAAAATCATTAATCAAATTTTACAGGGAAAGTTTTTCACTAAGCACCCTTGATTATTCTGGTTTTAGAGTGTTGAGTGTTGAAATTAATTTACACACAAGTAACTATAATTTTCTAAATTACAGAGCACAATCAGATGAGAAAGTGCTGTTATTTCATGTCTATGGATGAAGAAAGTACTCTAAAATACATACAACACTAAAAGTCTTATGACAGGAATCAATCCTTAACAAACACCTGTAACATCTGTGATAGCAGAGTAACTGTAGGCACTGGTGAAGTTATTATTGCAAGAAATGTTTTATACCATGGAGGAAAGCATTCTTAAGAACTTTATAAATCCTTTAAAGCATCCCACAAAAGGAGGTGGTGGGAGGCACAGGAACAGGTGCTTTCAAATATATTTCCAAATATTTTCCTTCTTGAGACCTGCCTAATTTAGGCTGTGGGTGTGTTAGATTGTACATTAACCTAAGAAGAAAGAATGGAGAAACTTTGTCAAGAAGGAATTGAATATGCCTTGAAACTTGTGAACCTCACTGGTCAGATTGACTTCCATACACTGGCAAGATTCTCCCAGTAATCTCTTCATTGGCCACCAGAGAAAGACTTCTGATTTTTATTTACAAACACTCACATGCATAAACAAGCCTACAAACACCCATCCACACACACATGTTTATGCAAAACATAATGAAGGTAAGACTTGCCTTGCTGCCTTAAACTAGCACAGACACACAGATATTGAATACTGCCAAGGCATGAATGCTTGAACTAGAACCACATTATCATTCTGGAAAGTACATCTTATGGAAACTGCTATTGCATGATTTACTAGTGTCTAAATCCCTGCAGGGAAGCAAAACAATTATTCTCAACAGTTACTGTATTTGTATTAATGGGAAGGAAGAAGAGGACAATCCACAGAGCCTTCTAATGGGCAGCCATAATAAAAAATACCCCAACAAATTAAGTAAGTGCATTTTTGTTGTTCTCTCAAAAGCTGTAAAATTCCTGCTCTGGACACTGCAAGATACAAAAGCAAGACTAACTCCACTTTTGCTTTTAGCACAGCATTCTCAAAGCAGCAGTACCAAACCAAGGGGAATCAGAGCACTGAGGCACACACTGCTGGGTAGCTGAAGGAGCAGAGCAGATACTTGCAGGATGAAAAGAAACTACCAAGGAGTGGTATTTGTGTCATTTGTATCCATAAATGGTGAGTTTACAAGCCAAAAGGAGCCTGTGAAAACCATGGCCCAGAGCACTGGTCCTCAGTCTCTCTGGGTTGTGACTGGAAAATTCAATGACAGTTTCAGAGCTATTTAAAGCATATAGTCCATACAAATAAAAGACAAATAGCATTTCAGCATAGCAGGTGGTCCACTCTCAACTCTGATGTATAGCTGCTTCAACACAGCTGCTTATTGCTTATTTGTAAAGAAATACCTTAAATTAATAAAGAGTGAATGAAAATAATGGATAAAGATATGCATATAAATTTACCCTACATGAAGCTAAGTTGCTACAATTTAAAACCACATTTGATGTAATTTAATTAGAAATATTGATTGAAATGAAACCAGCTCACTGGAAGGATGATGATAATAGGCTAATAATAACAATTGATTTGGTTTGATAAATGAACCAAAAAGCAAGCTGAAGGTACTTAGATTTTGACCTATTTAAGGCCCACATTCCCTTTTCTTCTCTTCTTTACTGAATTTCTGAGATTTGTTCAATATATTATTAGAATAATACATCTGAAAAACATATAATTCACAGAAAGATTTGACAACTGCTGCTTCTGACGGCCCATTTTGAAATGCAGAGCTGTTGTGTCCCCCCCTCACTCCACTCCAGCTTTACTGAATTACATGTAGTGTGTGAGCAGCAGCAATAGTAATTAAAAATAATGAGGCCTGCTAGGTCTCCTAATTGTATTATCTTTATAGCATCAGGCTTCAAGCAACTCACCAGCAAAACAGCCCAGATGAGAAATCTCTTCTGAAGGTTCAGTGGTTGTTTATAATGCAACAGGATAACCTTCTCAGCCTGGAAAAAAATAAATAAATAAAATCAGAAGTCTAAATCAAACATTCATGGACATGATTCAAGAAAAAGTAAGGGTTAACTAATTGATAATTGGCATAAAAGTCTGGGGTTTTTTTCTTCACATAAGAAAACCTGAGGTAACTGAATAAAGTGCTGTAAAATTGATTTTATTTTCTTATTTCTTTGCAGAAACTCATATATTCATGGAATAAAATGAAGAGCAGAATCTTGCATATGCTGACTTTCTGTGTGCCCTATTAAATCCATGTAAAACCCACAAAAGCTACTTTCAGCTTCAGTGGAACTGACAACATTATTCTAACTCAGAGGGTGCTAAAAAGTGGAACTTAAACATAAGTCTAAACTGGGACTGTAACACAGTAGGTCCTTTGTCTCTCCAAAACTATTAAACACAGAATTCAATTTTATTGCTGTTACACTCCCATGCTGTCTCTGAGCAGTAGATGTTTTTGCAGCTCACTAACACTTAATTCCTTACACGACAAATGAGGCAGAATTTTGCTTCCTAGGTTTAACATTTGCAAAACAACTTCCAGAACATCATTAAATATTGTGCAATCTTCCTGTTTCTGCAGGCAAACAAAATGAGCAGCCTCCTGTAAAACTGGGATTAGGTACCCTCCAACTCGAGAGCCTCATCCAGCAGCTCATTTGTGCTCGCTCCATCACCAGCTCTCCAGTCACATCTTCCTCCCCTGAGACTGGGGGCAGAATTAGAGGTGAAATACTCACTTGTGTGTGCACACAGGGGGCTGGGGTGAAGAGCTTAAAGCATCAATATTTTTTGTATCCTGTATCTCTTGACCTTACTACAAATATCCTCAAATCTCCTTCAAATCACAAAGGCGACCAATGTCACTAAGACACTAAAAAAGGAGCTCTTAAAGTTGATGATCACAGTGAGTCACAGTTTAAGCCCATGGAAACCACTCATTATTTCCCTAAATGTTGCCCAAAAACTTGATTCTGTTGCAGCAGAGCTTAGAAGGTAATCCAAACTGGCAGGCACTGTTGCAGCAGATATTACTTGCTGACTTAGGGTGAATAATAAGATTTAAATTAAAAGTATTGAAGAAACAGAACCTGTATTTTGCGTAAAAATATAAGAAGTCTAAATTTTTTTAAACTTGTTTCAAATGGAATCAAGACTAGAAATACAAAAAGATAATTTCTCTCACATATATTAATGTTTTGGAACATTATATCAAATAATACCATTGAAACTAGATACCATTTATTTTTGGAATTTAAATGGCAAAATCAAACCTCCAAAATGTACTGCAAAACAGATGGCATTTTTTTAATAATTTTGGGACACCACACTTATTTATTAGGAATATTTCAACCAGCTTGAGGTCTTTCCACAAATTACTGTAAAAAAAAATTAGGACTTATGTTTTTTAAAAGTTTTATTTCTTAACAAGAAAGAGTTTGTAGGTTTATTCTTTGTATTGTATTTTCTCCTTCTAAGGATTTTTTATGATAATAGCAGAGTATACCTAACAATTCTGAAAACCATGCTCTTACTCAACAGCCAAAAATACAGATAACTTATTTTTCAGGGGCATATTTGTACTCCTGGATCAAGAAGATATGCAGCTAAATTGAGTATGAGGTTGCTTAATTAAGGGATTAGTACAATTAAATGACTGCAACCCTCTCTATGTCAACACAATAAAAAAAAAAGTAAAAGAAACAAAAAATTAGATCAAAATGAAAAGCTTTGCATGAGAAATTAAGAAAAAAAAGAGAAAACCTCACACTTTACTGTTCAATATACAACTTTTCCCTCATTGCTTTTTTTGTATTTCCCACAACACAAATATTCAAATAACAAAGCAAATCAGTTTATTTCAATAAACAGTGGCCTTAGCATTACTTGTTTTGCCATAATTTGCTAATATTCTTTCAATATTATATAACTTATAATTCCAATATTTTTATGAAATCAGCAAATTCTATACCCCATCTGTTTGGCACATATAGTATATGCACAATCTCTTCAGAAAATATGCCTGTTTACCTCAGTTGTGTTACCTTCCACCTGTGGCCTCCTCATACAAAGGTAACAGCAAGAGAAAGGTCAGAGACCCACAAAAGAAACTGAGAAACCTTTCTTACATATTTCTATTAAATGGATAATCAAAACTGTAGAATTCAGCACAAACGGAAGCAAAAGGGAGTACAGACTGTCTGAGATTGGTAATTAATCCTCTGGGATCTGTGCTTCCCTTGCTAGAAACAGTTTGAGCTGAAGGAACCTGCAGGAGATGCTCTCAAATGACTTTGGCACAGCAAACTCAGTATCATGAGACATCCAACTACCCAGACTCTTGACCCCCTTCTTTAAGAAGTGCAAAACCATGTTTTCCTGGGGCCTTGGCAGAAATCTACCACCCCTTCTATCTTATATCCCCAGTTATCAAATGTGGATGTTATTTCAGGACAGATTCACACAAAACCTTCCCATGGTTCTCCACATATCTTTATATAAACATGGACCTCGTCTCCATCTGTTGGGGAAAACCCAGGCTGGCCCTGGTTGTCACGTGCAAAAGAGCAAAGACAACTCAGAACTATGTGTTTCAAATATCTTAGCAGAGTGGGCCAAGTTCAAACACAGAATTAATAACTAAAAAATAAAGATGAAAGCATTGGATATGCAGGCAGAATCCTCAATGATTTTGGTAGCAGTTTTGAAGAGAGTGTAAGTTGAGACTTGCTATGCATTTGGCTTAGCAGTGGTTGTTGTTTACCATCTCATTTTTTATCCTCAATACCCTCTTCCAGCTGTCTCATATATCACACTCATAATTGCTGTGGATTGGAGAACATCGTTCTGTGGCCTGAATGGAAATGGAAAGCTGAGGAGGAAAGTCACAGATAATTACACTGGTTAGCATTAGTCAGAGTCCAGGGTAGTGCTGGCAGAGAAATGCAAGGAAATACGAAATTGTTTTTCTGCTGAATGCTGGAGAGTTCTGTATGGAATCACAGGGAAGGCACTCAGGGAAAAATATATTAAAAAACAATCAGTTTGTTCCGAATAGAGGCAGCCCATCCCTGCTTCCTTTCTGGGATTCACAACAGAGCACTGGAACTCATAAAGGAAAAATTCAGTAACTTCAGATATAACCACTGAATAAACACGTAAACAGCCTCAGTGGAATTAAAAAAAAAACAGCAGGGGGGAAGCAATAGACCCATCTGAATATGTGGATTTAAGCATCAGAGGAAATCAAATCTCACTAGTGCAAGAAAAGAGCATGAAGGAAACATATGACTCCAGTGAAACAGATCATATCCACTCTCATTGGGGACTTCCATGGCAATCACCTGCATCATTATTTTTAATTAAATGCACATTAACACAAAGATAATAAAAGGCTTTTGTGAGATGGAAGCAAAATGACAGAGTACTCAACATGGTTAGTATTTAAGGAAAGTGTAAAAGTAATCATCAGGATTATAAAGTTATCTTAATCAAACACCATGATAAGCTGCCATGCAGAATGTGGCCTTAGCACCTGTTCCCAGTTTGCTCCAACCTTAGGCTGACATTGATGACCACACCACCATTACATGGCCGGATCAGGAGCCTGATGCACCCACAAGCTGGCCAGGTAAGAAGGATTAGCTCTCAGGCTGCATGAGGTCCCTTGTTCTATGTTCAGGACACGATGACCCAGACACTTTCCCAGAGCACAGGAGGAGCAGGGTGAGCAGCTGGCAGTGGCAGAGACTGTGCATGGAGTGTGGGGCTACACGAGATGGAGCTGGCTGTGTAAGCTCAGCCTGGACACCTGGTCTTCCCCAAGGTGCAACCAGACAAGCAACACTCTGAAACAGGTCCTGGCAAACAGAACATGCTCCGACATGCATGCATCAACTGGATATCCTAAAGCACTTCTCAAACCCACAGGGACAACTACTTCTGTCTCTATTAGCACAAAAGGCAAAACCAGTCTTTTCAAATTTGTGATAGAATTATAGACAGAGGAAATGGCTAGGCAGTTCTCAATTATGCCTTGATAGAAGTTCATTCCCTCCACACACTATCTACTTACTTTCCAGATGGAAATAGATTAAATTAATTGGGTTAAGCATGTTTTGCTAATGGTGCTACAGAAAGGGTATCCACAGACCTACAGTGAGCAGGTACAACAGCAATGCAAGTGAACCACCTTGGCAAAGAACTACAGGAAGGCTCATTTTCATAGATTCTGATTACTTACAGCTCTTCATGTAAAGAACAGAAAGGAAATATTTTGCTAAATGGCAACAGCTCCTCATAATCTCCTGTTTTACACTATAGCCAAACTTTTTCCACTATTATCAGCCTCACAAAGTCACAATTTGTCTCTTTGATATGGAGAGTCTCAGCTTTGTAAACAGACTGCTATTATAAATCTTTTCTGGCTCTTATTAGTGGAAATTTTAATTTGCTGAGATTACATATGCCAGAAATGGTCATTCTTGTAAAATTGCATAGATATTCCCCAAATCCTATACTGAATAGACAGCTCAGAAATCTGTGCTGTCTATTCAGTATGGGAGTCATACTGAAGACAAAAATAGAAAAGCCAAATGTCAGTTTAGTCTCCAGCATTGCCCAAAAAATACTTAGCAAGGATCCTTTCAAGTGGGTCATCAGGAGGCACTAATAAAGCAGAAAATAAATCAAAATGTCATTGACAAGTGTTTCCTATTGGCTCTAAGACTGGGAGCAGGATTTCTCTGAACATATGCCTAAAATGTTTTCTTTTGATGCTGAGGAGATTGGATTTGGCTTCTTTACATCTGATGGGTGTATCTGCATGCCTTGGAGATTGAGGTCTGTTTAACAGAATTAAAGCTTATTTGTTTCATCTAAATTACTATCTTGTTGAAATAGCACTGCCACTGAGAAAAGCAGAAGCTGAAGCTGGCCTTTCTAAACTCAAGGCAAAGTTTGCCATGACATGTAATAATAACAACTTGGTCTTGTCTTTGTATCCTGGTGTCCAAAATCTATACTATTTACAAAATTAAAAATAGTACCACAAATGTTCTTGCTATACTACTTGATAAAAATTACCTGCTGTATCTTAAACTGAACACTTTAATCTGTCTTCAGCATAAACATGGACATCATAAAAACCTCTACTCATGTCCTTTGCCTTAGCACACCTTTCAAATCTTGCAGAATCTTACAGGATTCCAAATCTGAACAAGTAGACCAGACACTGCCATTAATTTACAGTGCACTACTGGAGGATGGGAGATGAAAGCACTGCTGAAGGTCACCTGCACAAATGACAGCAAAATTCCACTGATCACCCTGGTGAGTCTGCACTGCTGAGGGCACCATTGTGGCTCTGGCTTGGTGTGACTGGGTCCTGACTATGCCACTCATTTCCTCCTCCCTCCCTCCTGCTTTTCCAGTTGCTGCCACTGGTGCACACACACATAACCACGCTAAGAACCTGATTCAGCTGACAATGTTGCTGGGGAGGAAGAGAAGCAGGGACAATGCGAGTCAACAGGAGCTACCTGCAATTAGATTGGCTTAAACTAATCTTGAAACAACACCCTTAGAACCCAAAGAGGCTATTCCTCTTTGTATCTATCAAGATGTGCAGAGAGTCAGCTACCTCATTTAATTGCACAGGCGTAGCTAAAAGCTATGAATGAGAAAGGAAGGAGATAGCCTTGTCTGAAACTTTATAATGCAACCTGGTGCACTGTAGACATAATAAAATTATTTGCTAAGCCAGTCCACACATTAGAAGACCAGCTGCCTAGTGTCTAACTATGAAATTACTCTGCAAATGAAAAGCAGGAATAAAGAATAGCCAAATGGAAAAATACTTCCTGACCCAGCCAAAGAAAATAATTTACACCAGTTTCCCAGCACAGAGAAAGTAAAAAGGAACAGAGCACTAGGATGTAGAAACTGAACTTCAGAGTAGTCAGCAAATAATGAGCTATTTGAATGGGTGCTTCAAAGACCCACCCCAAGTTATCTGGGGGAAATAGAGCTGGACCTGTTACATAGTTTAAAGACAGAGGATATTCAGTTCCTAAAGTCTGACACGTAAAGAACAGCAATTGATGTGGTATCAATATTTATATGAAAGTGAAGTCATCTGCCTTTACATATCACTTTTCATTCAGCGATCCTCAAGTTCTTTACATATTATGTGTAACTGTTGCAAACCAAGATGATTTCTCCAAAGAAAGTAAAAGGACTATTCCATAATATTAGTTCATTCCTAAATGGAATTTAGAGCACTTTATAGTCATGGAAATAGCCACAGATTTGCCCCACTGCGTATCAAAGACCCCTCTGCGTATCGTTCCTTCCCCAGAGAAACAAATCACACAAAATCCTGTTTGCCTTCCCTCGTGTTTTTCACCATAGGAGTAACATTCTCAGCAAGTTTAAATTACCTTAACTTCAATTAACTTAATGGATCTATATCAATTTATTCCCACAAATAACGTGCCTTGAGTATTCTCATATACCATTTAGCTGTAACTAAAGGAATTGAATTCTAAGCATTACACTCCTTTTTTTCCTCAAAAAAACCCCCAGCCTTATACTTTTGCCCAAAAGGGCTGTGGGACTATGGTAAGTAAAAAGAAGTGCCTGCCTTCTTAATCTTGTCATCACACAGCTAATTAAAAACATATATCCTTTTTAGAGGCCTGGGCCCTGGAAAAACACAAGTTTTGGCAGCCTTGTCCTGGTTGCTAGTATATGTTTTTTTCATGTTATGCAGTTTTGGATTGAAAGTTTCTGCACACAAGAGCACCAAGAGACATATTTTCTGCAGATACACAGAGAGAGTTGAGAGCTTAATTTGCACTGTACTGCTTGGACTGTGCTCCTAACAAGAAAAATGCTGTTAATATAAAAATTTAATACCTAGCCACTGTCAGGTTTTCCATGCTTTTTTCCAAAATTCTAAGAATTTAATAGAGGCTTCCTTCTTTCAGATGCGCCCTAAATCTAAACAGATTGACATAAACAGATCAGGGACCACAGATGTCTGGTGACCCACTGGCTCTCTTGGACACTGCAACTGAAATAAGCATTGCTGAGCATCGTCCCAGAGTCACTGAGAGAAATCAAGAAAAACTCCAAGACTTCATGATCACAGCAGAGTTCAGACTGGAAGACAATTCCCCCAGAGTTTTATCCTGTGCCTCAAACTTTGGAGAGAGCTGTGCATTTTTAATAAGAGATGTGGAGTTTCAAAGGAACTGCTCCACTGGAATTGGCGATGGTTTCTTCAGTTACTCGATGGGTCAGGCTTTTTCATTGCTTAAGTTTCACCCGATATGTAAAGCTCAAGCCTTGGCTTTTAATGCAAACACTGAAAACTTTATACCTTAAGAGCAAGGTGATTTCAGTCACTTGGTAGGTGGTAATCTTTCCTCTGGTACAATTCATGAAGAATTTCATTCACAGGAATAAAAATAGAAGCCTTTACTACATTTTAAATGTGATAAAGAAAAATACAAGCACACTGAAGTATTAAACTCATTCTTACTTGTGCTTTTTTTGGTTGGAATTACAGCATTAAGCCCTCTTATCTACACAAATTATAGGATTGTACAATTTGCCTGTGACAGCTATACACCACCTATCATTTTGCAACATAAACCAATTCTGCAGGTTATTTGGATTTTCCATGCAACAAAAAATTTATTGGTCAGAGCACTCTCAGTACTGAAATAGTTGGTATTGTCAAGGACTCTGACAGTATATAAGAAGGCACAGTAGACAGAACAGAATTCTGAGAAGCAATAAAAGAGCTATTTAGAAGGCTGTGATAAAAATTGCCTTATATTTGCTAATACAAGCAGGTGATATCCATTTCCCATGGCATATAGTGTTTCTTTTCCCTCTTTCACTTACAAGCCAGGGAAAACATAGACCAAAAAAAAGCCATATTAAAAAAAAGTGCAGCTGTGCACCAGAAAAAATATATTCTTACACATGTATATGTATAAATAGAGACATTCACCTTTTGACTACTTGAGACACCATCCTGAACATGTGGTAACCACATCTACTGTGAAGCAGGAAACAGAGAGAAAATCTTTTCCTAAAAAGTGAAATGGAATGAAAGTGAGCTCTCTAAGCTCAGTTGCAGGTTGCATCATCCAAGACTGAGTCAATTTACTTCTACTTTTAACAAATTTAATCAACACCCTGTCATCAACTGACTTTTTATGAAGACTTCTGAGATTTAATGAGCTCAACTTGAAGCTGTCATTGGACAATATGGACATGGGAATTAGTCAAGATTTCTGCAAAACAAAAATTACAGAAAATGGTGTGTGGCAAAAAACTGAACTCAAATTTATCTTAAAATATTATTATCTCAGAATATAAATCAATAAAGAAAGCATTAAAATTTGCCATTACTACTGAAAATTCACCAAGTAAAAATATTAATGTAAATAATTTATATAAGTTTTAAAGGAAAATAAAATCTATATTAATTTATTCCTTAATTTCTACTCATATTCTCTAAAATTCTAGAGAACACAAACTTGCAGACAAAAAAGGACAGTTTATTCAACAAGATCAGAGGGGAGTTGGAGGGAATTTCACACACAAATTTATAGCTGTCTCCTTAGGAACATATTTAAATACACCAGACTTCACTTGTTAATGAACTCAAAAATTAAGTTTTTCTGAAATGCTTCCAACTACATCAAATTTTTTGCACTGTTGATTCAAAAGAATAAAGAACTCTTGTTATTTTTATTCAGAGAAAAGACAGAATATCACATTTGAGAAGATTCTATTCTTAACAAATGAAACAACTGAAAAATGCAGCAATAGGATATTCCATCAGGAATTTTTTACTGGGATAGAAATTATTATGGATCTTCAACAAGAAGAGAATTAATCTCATAAATTCTATAGACATTTAAAGAAAATAACTTGCAAAATTGAAGCATATTGAAATGAGGGTGACTGATGCAGAATATAATATCTAACTTCCATGTTAAAAAACATGACCATTTTAAGAGCTGCCTGTTTGAGTTACCAAGAATCTGGGAATCCAATCACAAAACCAGCCCTGCTATAAACTGGGGAAACTCTAAGGACAGGAAGAGTCACCCAGCCACTGTGTTTAGTGTAAACAGAAGAGGATGGAAACAGAAGGACCAATATAGAACTTCAAAGCATTTCAGTACTCTCAGGCTTTATAGAAGAGATGATTACAGTAATCTTTGGTTGTTTTGGGAACATGACTGAATGAAATGTTGTGGTACTCAGCTAATTTTTACTCATCTGAGCTGCCAACTGCCTGTATGGTAGTCATTCAGTATTAATGTAGTTTTGGCCCAGGGCTTTCATTTCTGAATTTCTGTTTGGATAGTCTCAGATGTGGTGAGAATGTCAGTATGCTAAAGTTTCTTTTGAAAGGCTTTTTATACACATATATGGAAGCTTGAGTGTTTGTGGCTTCAAGCAGAGTATAATTCAGTGCCACACTGACAGATAAAATGCATAATTTGAAAAGTTCAGATTTTTTTTTTCCTTCTTATCTGTTAGCAATGCAAAACATTAATAACAGGATTCAAATTTCTGGAAAAGCTTACATTAGAGCCAACCAGGCAGAACTACAGCATCACTCACCTCTGTGCAGCATGCAGCGCCCTGGCTCTTGTCACTCCCACCAGTTTATCACTCTGACACTTGGAGCACGTACACCACTTTGTCACTCTGTACTGGGCTCCCCTGAAAGCCAAACTCCCAATCATCAGGCAGGAGGAGCCTTTTGGCACTCTGTGAAACTGTAGCAGGAATCAATACAGCTGTTAGGCACTGCTTAATAGGCTTTTTAGTACAAGTGTGTTGAATGACAGTTTTCAGCCTGCTTTCACCTCCTCTCCCCATCTCCCAGAAAAAGGCACCAGAAGAAAAAGAGGAAAGCAGTGAGGTTCAGCACATGGTAGCTGATATTCCACCACTGACACTAAACTGGGACTACAAAATGGCACCTGTTTTTACCTGCCAAGTCCCTACAAAACTGCCAAGGCATGAAATTAATGCCAACCTGAAAGCAACATTTCCCCCTTCTTTCTCTAATTCTAAACAACTACTAAACCAAGCTGTGTGTGGAATTATTAGATCAAAAGTGTGCAAATTGCATTTGTGTGTTAAGGAGTTTGTACTGTCACAGTCAGAATATGGGCATGAAAACACAAGATTTGGGCAAACATCTGAAAGTCTCCTTCAATAATAACCAAAGGCTTTTAACCACCTATGTAACATCCCCACACATACATCTACAAGACCAGCTGTTTAGAAAGGTTCTTTTTTTAACACAAATGATAATTTTCTTGAATGTATTCTAAGCTCTGCAATATCTTTGAGAGATTGATTAGAGATTAATTCTCCTGACCCTTTTAAAGCACACATTCCCAAACACTGCCAACAAATGTTCTGGTAATTTGATTCAGGAGGGCAAAACCTCTATATGCCAAAACTGATCCTTCCAAGAAAATGAAAGCAAGAGGCAGCTTTGTTTTAAACAGTACAAAACTTTCTCTTGCAGGCTCTTTTCTGCAGATATTAGGTAACAGATTTTCCATTTACAGCTCATGATAATTTTTTGTCTCATTGACATTATAAAGGGAAAATCACTACAAAATCAAATCCACAGCAATGAGCAGCAAGAGGAGACTGGTTTAATCCTCTCTAGGTTTTCCATTGCTCTGCAGTTTCTATGTACCCTCCATGTAACACTGAAGGAAAACATTCAATTTCTAGTGAGGGCATTCCCTGTTTTCCATCTTCAAGGTGAATATGTTGGTTGAGAATCAATTGGGAGGATTTAAAGACTCGCTCTAAACTGCAGAACAGGCGAAGGACTAGTGGCCAGAAGCTGATTAAAACTCAGCAAGCTGGGCAGGAGCAGGCTCAGCTCAGAAATCTGAGAAGTAACTTAAATGACAGGGACATGGCTCCTGCTTCTGAGTCTTTAGAAGATTTGTGTTTTTCCAGGGAGGTTGTTCCACAGTGCCCCAAACACAGGGTAGGTTTTTCAATTTTATCTTTTCAAATGCTGTGTGCTTGCAGTGTAAATGACTGATATTTCTTCCTTGCACCAGTAAAAAGAGAACGTGCATTGTTTTCACATAAATAGCAATCAGACACAAAAAGACCACAGAGAGAAAAAATGTGAATACATAACATGTACAGACTCAAGGTTCATGATGACTCAAAGACTTCAGATGACTGAGGTTTTAACAGAGGACCTAATACCTTCCTAAAACTCTGAGAAGAGACCTTGTAAATCCATCTGGTACAGATTGAATGGAAACCAGAGCCAGTCACAATGACTAGCAGGCAAGTTGAAAACCAGTCCAAAATAAAATAACTACACAGTGAAATTACTTTAGGAGAAAGCTTAATAGATTTATTATTTAGTCACTCACCATGAGGCTGAGCACTGTCCAAGGGAAACAAGCAGAGGCATAAACTCCTGCTTCCATTTAAGTGGAAATTCTAACCACCCCTCTGGCTAATGCTTTACACTTATGTTGATGTCAATAACAAATTTAAAAACAAATCATCTATTGGGTACAAAAATGCTGTGAAGACAGTAAACAATCAGCTGCTCTTCCTACTGGAGCAGCAAAATCAGTAACAGTGACTGAACTAATCTAAAATCTCACTCAACACTATAGTGCTCATATTACATAACCAAATACATTTGGGGTTTTCTTAATCAACTGTGACTAAACAAGGTAATATTAAAATATATTGGAACAGGGAATCCTTTCTCAAAATTAGAGCCACAAAATAATTTGAAGTCACATTAGTATTAGTTTGTAAAATGTAATTAAATTAATTTAAAATGCAGTGTTATGCAATTAAAACTTTAAACCAATTGGCCAAATCATTAGCAAGGAGTAAGTTAAATCAAAACAAGTGTTGCAGACACAGTTCAGAATTATAAAGATACATGAATAATTTAAATATTTGCCATGAAAAGTAACACAATCAAAGAGGAAGCTACTTGAATAAACAAACATAATTAGGAACAAAAAGCTGAAATAAACATTTCTTTAAAAAGTGAAACAGCAACGCTGCAGGCTTTTATACTCTGAAGGAAGGAAAACAGTTTTCCTATTCACAGGTTTTAGGAGAAGTTATTTTCCTTTCTCAAATGAAAGAGATGGGCAAAAGAAGAGACAGCACTTTGGAGCTAATTCATCTCCTTGGTAGAGCTATACTGAAAGTTCTGAAATATTTTCATTGAAAACAAGGTAAAAACCACCCTTCTACTGGAATTCAAAGTATGAACTAGTTAGAGTGTGGGCAAACACCTCTGCATAACTTACAACTGCATTGTCCCAAAAGGTGTTAACTGCACGAGTGTAAAATGTTTAATAAAAGCAGTAGAAGAAACAGATTTCTCAATAAATTCTTTTAAAATTCTTTTTAAAATTCTCAAAAAAATTATGGTATATCTCTGTCCTAACAAGGCCATAGTGTGCAGCATAGTCTGATCAGACTCTTTTTCCAAATGGAGCAGATACACATGAATCAATCATGTCCACTCCAAAACAGGAGCATTCTTCCTTATGTCCTCCACCAAAATTAGTGCTGTACTACTAATGGCTATGAACAATGCTGACAAGCACCTGCAGTAGGGTGTAAAGTCAGTTTTAAATGTCTGTCTCTGGTCCCTTCTCAGTGAGCTGCTGAGGGCAAATGGTGCTTAATGTTCATCTCCCAAGAACAGCTCAGCCTGAGCAGCACAGAGCCACTGCTAAACTCTTTCTCATTAAACCTTCGTGCTCCAGTCTCAGCTTACAAAATAAAAATGTTCTTCCATAGAGGGAGGAGGAAAACAGAAAAATATTGACAACACTGGCAGGTCCTTCAACACTTATCAAAGAGAAAACACTCATTTTAAATAAGTTCTGAAGAATTAATGCACTTGGCTGGAGATACAACACCAAAAAAGAAAAAGAGTTGTACAGAGTAGAAAGCTGCCACTAGAGAAAGCTCTGGATAACCTTGCTTTAAAGCTGATTTGTCCAAATAATCTTAAACTAAGCTTTCCCTTGCTGGTTAGCGTAAATGTCTAAAGCACTGGGAAGTAGCATGAAGCCATAAATAAGTAAGTGATATTTAACCAATAAGACTTGTCACACAAATAATTTCTGGACCATTAATGAATGTCTCAGGTGTATTGTAAAGCGTGGGGCCAAAGGTCTGGATTGTCTTATCTTTCTCATAAAGCAGCAATAATGAAAAATGTGGGAGGAGGACATCAGGGAAGAGTCAGACTCCTGTGCTTCCAGATGGATGCCATAGTTAAAATACATCTCACAGCCAAGATGAGAGCTGTATTTTTGTTCAAAGACTGATTAATTTCTACTATAGGAAAAGTGACTGTATTTTGGTTTAAATATAAATAAATATAAAGATTTACCTTTCATCAATCACTAAATTAACTTATAACTTATGCACTCTGGCACAGGAATTTGAAAGCTTTGCACTCTCAAATTTACCAACAAACCAGGGAGCAACCTCAACTATATGAAGAGACATCTATGGGAGTTAGGAGTTGACAATATTTTAAAATCTGTGGCGGGTTTCTTGGCATAACAAGGAGCAGGAAGATGCCCCCAGTAGCAGAACTTTCTGGAGCCCCATGAAGCATTTTGAATAACTATATAGTCAGTACCTGCATCTTTTTCTCAATAGTCATCTGTCCCCAGGTTGTGTGAGCTGCTCTTTTTTGTTCTTGTGTTTCCCAAGAAATGTGTCCCCTCTGCACGCTCACTACCTGCAGGGACAACTTTCACACCTCCCCCTTGGCGTTAAAGCACAAAGGCAGGGTGTTTGCATCACATCATTATAGCAGTTTGCAGCTTCCACATTGCAATCAAAACCTAAAAGAGACCTTAAATCTATCTTCCAGATTCCAAAACCTCAGTCAGATTGACTCTTATTTCAGTGGTGCAAATTAACAGTAAGTGCAGGGAGAAAAAAAATTGTCCTTTCATTCGAGCAACATAATAGTTTTCCCATTTCAATGTCCATATTACAAAGTAACTATTTACCCTTCTACTATGGAAAAAGATTAGATATAGCACACAATCAGAATTATCAATTTGCCTTTAAAAAAAATAGAATTACAGCTTATACTAAATTTTTTTCACCAAGAAAATAGAAACCGTTACAAGCTCAGTCCTCAGAGCATTCAAATTCCTGAGATGCTCTGTTAGGCAAAGCACTATCACGTACATTTTATATAGAAGGTAATTTAGTTTGACAGCAATAATGTTTAATTTCTGCTAAGTGACTTGTTTCTCCTAACTGTGTAGCAGTAAAAAGCTGTGAGAAAACCCTTAAAGTAAAAAATATTCTTATGTGTTTTTCTTTTTCAGGCACAACAAACTACCCAAAGGATTTTATCAGACACTTTAATCTCAATATTGATTACGGGATGAAGGAATTTGTTGAACTTGTTGTTTTTTAATTGATTTTCTACAACATGGACATTATGACTTCCCATTTGTTGGCTGTCACAGATACTGATCAACAAAGGAATACTCAGATATAATGAACCAGGCAATCTCCACGGGCACAGGGAAACAGCCGCAAAGTTAGCCTCAGTCCTCAGACAATTCTCAGGGTGACCTGTAAGCATTATTAAATAGCTGACTGAAAGAAGAGGTGAATAATCCTTATGCTGATCTCTTTGTAGGTAGCAAGCCTTGTATTATCAAACATACACATTCTAGAACAGCAGAAAACAAAAAAAGCCACAGCTAATGAAGAACTGTGTTCTTGGAGTTCTGCGTTCCCTTCAGCTTCCCACTGAAGCAGTGGCTTGCTACTAAGCAGTAACTCAGGTTCACATAAAATACTGCTGGAATAACTTGGGGAGCATCACACTGGTAAAGCAGCTTGGAAAAATGTTACATTCATCAGAGGTCTAAATCTATATTTCATATTTCTAAACATTTTCTAGTCTTTAAAGCAACAAAATAGTTAATACGAGGCTGGACTGAAAACTTTCCCAGCCAATGACCCAGCAGTGGCGTGCAGGGATTTGTAGCACACCCTGATGTCACAGCCAGCAGCTGCACAGAAGGGAGCTCTGCTCAAAGGCCACTGACAACACACGAGATACACTGGGGAGAAGGTTTGTTCTGACTTGCTTGCTAATCCTCCTCCTCACAGCTGACAGCCCTGACACCTCAGACAAGACTGAAAATTAACTGTCCTTATAAAACGAATGAACAAGAGTCTCGTAAAGTTGAATAGGCTTTGAGCTTATGAGTTCTGCTGGCTGGCAACTCATCTTTGAGTAAGGGTCTCAAGAAGGTTTTTAAAACAGCTTTTCTAAGAGTTTGTGTCCTTTTTCTGAATTTTTCAGCAGAGGTTACAGGTCTTTTGTTTCCCATTGTCATGAAACAAGTCATCTGCTAAACAGCTTAGCTCTTAAAATGCCTGAAAGCAGAATGAACACACATATTTTTCTTCTAAAAGCTCCAAGTCATTTTAGGATTATTTTAATTAGGGTTGAATTTTCCTGTTTTGTTAAATAAAAAAATATTTCCAAACAGTGTTCACAGACTGAAAGTAACTACATCATTGCCAGAGCCTTTTAAAATAAAAAAAGCAGAAACATCAGAAGTCTGGGTAGACAAGTGACCTCATAAGAAGGGTTGCTGGTGAGTATTCTGCCACAGAACAAAAGCTAAACGTGTTTTCTAAGAAATGTGTTTTTACAAATTGCCTGGAAGTTATCCTGGATGTACCAGAGGGCAGAGGAAAGTGGTTGCTGGCTAATGAACCATGGAATTATGAAAGGTGAAAATGAAAGAGGCATATCAGGTTAATAATGAACTGTGTAATACCTGTATAGACTCACCATTTCTCTGACATTTTTCTCACTGGTTTAAATGTCTGAACCTAGTGGGTTCCTATATTTTCCCTTGAGATTCAGTTCCACTGTCTAATAAAACTTCCTGTTAGGAAATTTTTCATGATGTTCAGCCTAAATTCCTCTTTTCTCAACAGCAATACATTATTCCACGTTATAAGCCCTTCTTCTGCAAGAAGATAAATTATTCTTAATTTTTAATGTTTATCCTTCACAAAAAGTTATTAACCATTATGTTCTTAACTCTCTGTCAGTTAGCCAAGCTTTAAACATACAGATCCCATAAATCTGATATAATGCTAGATTTTTTTTTTTCTCTACTGTCCCTGAAATTACATTACATTATTTAATGCTGAGATTCCCATACAAGGGGGAAGGTAAGCAGGTGGCTTGTAGACTATTTTTACCCCAAATAATATTATTTGTTCCTCAAGCAAAAATTGGTGTTTGGCTAGAAAAAAGAAAAAAATTCCACAGCTGCTCTATCACGATCCTGGTTTCTCAATTCTGCTTTAAATCTAAGAAAGACTCAACTTCCTCCTATTTTATAGCAATAATTAAATTACAATGGGCCTTCCAGTGGATGACATAAATAGCAATTGCCTGCTAGCATTTCAGTCTTTAGTCCTCCTGAGCTTTCCAGGTGTTGCTGACATAACTGGAACACAAATACCTGCAGCATGTTGCATATGTGTACACTTTATAAGCACTCAAAACAATTATTATTACTGTATTAAGTATGTATGCAAGTCTTGGCAGGGGCTAAAAATCCAGCACACAAACACAGGCATAATGGAAAATGCTTCAGAACTGATCCACCACTGCAAGTGAAGTTCTCATGGGACTAGATTGCTGTATTTTGGTATGTTCTTCCGCAATATTCATTCAACTCATGTTCTATCACAATATTTAAGTGCCTAATTCCTGATATAATTTGGACCCAGGTTGAGATAGACCATTTTGAAGTGGCAAACAAAAATGTGTTTAATTTGAGAAACAATTTTTCTTCACCAGTTTCATTAATATCTTTTAAAGAGACCAATAGATACCTTGCTTTTTATATTTTTCTCCTCATATATCTGGTGAGAGTCAAGACAAAGTATGAGGGGGGAAAAAACACCAGCAAAAACTGTATGCATTTATTATTGCTCAGTAATAGCCACACAGAAGACCAATAGACAAAAATTTGGAATAAGTTTAACCCAGCTGGAAAGGGAGAGGATCTTTGCTTTACAGGCCAGGTCCATTACAGGCTGGCTGTGGGATTTTTTTTTGTTGTTGTTTTAATGCTGCAAACAGGATACTTGACCTTCAGTATTTTCCAGTATGGCTCTTTCTATGACTGTTTTCCAAATCTTTCCTTTATTTCCCAGTAGACATCCAGTATTACATAGCAATTTCATATTGTATACAGGACTATGGAAGTAATGAAAGCAAAAGCATCGCCGTGATTACCTACAAAAGGGTTATGAATAGGAACAACAATGAGAAACACAAGGGGTTCCTTCACCTGCAATGAAAACTAACTTGACTCTACCTAAAACGCTTTCAGGGTCAAAAGGCTCTGCAGTTCTAGTCAGTTCTCAAAATGAGGAAGAAAAAAAAGGGACATGGCTTACATTAAGTCAAAACAACAAAGAATTTGCATTTGAAATCTGAAACAATGGCAAAAGAAGATTTTTAGGAAATAAGACCAAACTTCTTTGGTCTTATTTCGTTTGGTCCAATACTTATTTCGTTTGAACCAATACTTCGTTTGGTCACCTTTACAAATGAAATCTGTACACAGACTTAAAATGATGAGGATTAAATGGAAGATTATTTAAGGTCTCTTTCTGACACCACCATTACTTCAGTACATACTTTCCCTTTTCTTCACTCTTCCATCTCATCGAGATTTCACTACTTTCACTACTTTAGAATGTGTTTGTGTCCCACTAATTTACTTTAGCTAACATTAACTTCCTTGCTAGTTAGAAGCATTTATGCTTCCAGAGAGGATACAGTAAGCATGTGCAAGCATCTGATCAGTTTCCAGTTCTTTTACCTTCTGTACTTCATGAACACACATTTAAATATCAACTTACCTTCAGCACTTCCTGCACTCTCTGCACACACATATATCAACTTTTTACAATTAATAAGCTCTGGTTTAAAGCCACGATGTCAATTCAAAGGAAAAATTATTACAGCAGTAGCTAGAGCCAATTTGGACCAGGCTTAGGCAAATTTAGAATAGACTAGTTTTAATGATAGGAGAAAATGCCTCAGAGTCTGAATACATATTATCTAGTGATGTCCACATATGTGGTGGAGACTTTCACACAATAATATAAATATATTTAAAATTTTCAGTTCCATCTTTAACTGAATGTGGGAGAAAATATGTCATTATTGTTATATTTAATGGATAGAATTGTTTGCTTACCAGATGATATGTGCTTGATGAAATTGTGAAAATCAGCAGTGGAACAACAAGGCCATGTTTACCATATTTGTTCAACAGTTGTGTAGAGCCCCATTTCTTGCCCTGTCTCTGGGAGAGCCCAGCCCAAGGCTGATGCTGGCCATGCTGTAGCTGCAGCCTCAGAAGCAAGGCAAGCTGGCAGCCAGCAAGAGCTCACAGACTTGCAGGACAGACACAGGCCCAATTTCCCCCTCTCAGGATAAGTAAGCTCATTGCTGTTGTTGGCTATTGATGTACCAGTGACTACCGTCCCTCCTTTTAAATAAGAGATTCACAAGAATTATCTCTGAAGAGCAAAGCAGGGGCCAGAAAAATAATTCTAACACTTAACCCTAAATCCAATAGTAATTAAGACCTAACTCTGGGGTTTCTTCCCTCTTTTTGACACAGTCTATTGACCAATAGTCATCTTCATGGCTCACTGAAAGAACTCAGTAGGCTGCTGAGTAAAGCTGGAAGACCATTCTTTGCTTCCAGTCTTGCAGCACTGAAAGTATCATTGCACATAGTTAAAAGTTACACACTGTTATTTTTTTGCTTTGGAGAACACAATACAAAGGCCTGCTCCA
This sequence comes from Ammodramus savannarum pratensis, assembly GCA_020466415.1. NCBI lineage: Eukaryota > Metazoa > Chordata > Aves > Passeriformes > Passerellidae > Ammodramus > Ammodramus savannarum. Next base: position 22,951,038 of record JAHXMQ010000566.1, on the reverse strand, counting down.
AGCACCATTGTATTTTTGGATTTGTATTCAGTGGACATGATGCTAGTTTGGAATCAGGCTTTGCCTCTGTAAATATCAGAAAGCACTGCTGAAGAAATAATGCATGTCAAGTGGCCTGCAATCCTTGAACAAAGCAGACCTTTCTCTCCCCATCATCATTATTCACCAGACATGGCAGAATGAAAGGCTGAAAGGATCAAAGAGCAGAGCACCAGCAGTATCTACTAATAATTGACAGTGTAAGCAACACCACTAATCAAGGCCAAAATACAGGACATCATAAAGGACAGATGTTCAGGTTCTCTGGCTTTGCTGACATCATTTAAACTGGGACCAGTTGAGTAAAATGAAAGAGGGTACTTTAAATACAAGAGAAGTTTTAAGTAAAATAAGCAAAAGCAAAATTACACCTGATAAAATTAAAAATCAAACTAAACATGAATTGATTACAGCTGACATCAGTCTCTACTGAATTTTTCTTATCCTTCTTCCATAGCTGATAACTGTTACATGTACATAGAAATATAGTGTTTGAGCAAATTAATATTGCCTTTTCAACCTTACATTTTAGATTTCTTTATTCCTTTATGTTTCCTTTAAGTACAACATGACAAATTAGCAGCTCTCATCTCCCAAAAAAAGCTAGGAAGAAAACTGAAGAAATCTACTGATACTGTCATAAATTGTCAAAAGAAAATGATTGAGAGAAAAAGCTCCAGCTGCTGTCCTAACCAGTACTGACTTTCATAACCTCTTTTTCTAGAACTTTTGTTTGTCAATACAACCATTTCTATAGAAGCAAAATCTCACTACATTTTACCTTCTAATTACTTTGTACCCTGAGACAAAAATTAATTTACTTTCATTGTAGTCAACATTCATTGCCTGTAATGCTAAACAAAGAAAACAGCTGAGTGACCAGAACTGTCTGATAATAAATAGTAAAAGTTTGGCAAGTATGAAAAATTGTGCTTTCTTTTTCCATGAAACAAGCAAGTCATTTAGATATACTATCATTCTTTGAACTTGATTGAGAAAGTTTAGCTCTAGTGCAGAAGTAATTTAGTTTCACCAGCTCATTCAAGCACTGACTTCGCCACCTGAAGTGCCAAGGTTTCCCAGAAATGAGTGCTAGGCTGGCTGGTTGGTTTGAGCCTTGGGCTTCTTGCCTACCAGCTAATGCATAGAGGTTAGCAACACCCACATGCTGAGAGTAAAGCCTTTAACCATCATCAAAATACCCACATTTAGCAGTAAACCCTCTGAATAATACAGTCCTTTTTCCATGACTACAGCCAGTGTCCCCAAAGTCAGTTCTCACAACTGCAAAGCACTTGCAAATACAATTTATTTTTACTAGATCAAGTACAGTGGGTAAGTTTGCTGTTCTGAAAAGCACCTCAAAGGAATTTCAGCTGAATGAACTAAACAAAGATATTCCAACGGTCTCAGATTCAACAATATTCAAGTATTTAACTATTTTGAACAAATAAAATACAATTAAAGCTGCAAATATGAAGACTTTAGACTACTTGTTTTCACAGTCAGGGACAATGGGCAGAGAATAACCTGTAATTTTCATGGTCGACCTGAAGACTTTGTAGGAAGCCGTGTTTACAGTTTCAAACTTAGTTAGGACCAATAATTGTTTATAATTATTCCATGCAAGACAGTGGAAGATACTCTGATAGAAAAAACCCATGTAAAACAGAAGAAAATGAAAAATATTTAGACAAAACTCAAACTGCCTGTTTCAAATGAACCTGGCAGAAATGGTTTGACCTGATAGCAATAGGAAGTATAAACCCTCAAGGACTGTCTTACAATTAAATATTTAGAATGATAAATGAATTATCATAATAAACACTTAGCATTCAGGTAGAAAATGACTAAGAAAATCACTTTTGCCCATTTGTGGTTTTTTAAAAGAAGGTCAGCTTCTCTTTCAATGTAAGGCAAAACTCATTCTTTATATAATTCATTATCCGTTGACAAAGAGGCTGCTTGTATCAGGAATAAATGTAACCCATTTCCCTCAGAATCCCTCCAATTCCTTTGCTTTTTTGTTCAGAATACAACAAAATAGCTTTCCAAACAGAAAAATGGAAGCAGTAGTGTTACAATTTTACTAATTAGGGATCTTTTTCAAAGGAAAGGATTGTCACAAAAGTACACATTTCTCTGAGTAAACATCACAGCATTAATAACACAAATATTTTTGTGTTTCTACTTCTTCAATTGGATCTGTGAAATCAAAGTCAATTTAATCCCTTTCCTTATAATTCTAAGGCTATCCAAGTCATTGACATATAATCAGTGCTAACTGTAGCAGTTAACATTATATCCTCTAATTACTTTCCTGACAGGACTTAGCCAAGTGAATTCCGAGTGTTCTGTTTTCTCTGCCAGATTGTAGTTTAGATTAAAATACTACTTCCCTTTGCATTATTATAGCTAAAGTTTTTAATGCAATTTAGGGAAAACTATATTCTATATGACAGCAGCCTTGTATCAAATGAAACAGAAGGAAGTGTACCTCCTCTATGCTGTTTTGTGGTCCTTGTACTATTTCTTTTGCAAAATAAGCAAACATGAGAAGTTAATATTTTCATATTTTATTACTGTTCTCTTCATGATAGTGTGCCTGGCACATCTGGTAAATGACCTAAAAAGTTTTAATAAAATAACAAGTTCTTCTTTAAAAACTAGAGGCATCTTGTAATGCTCACACTCAGATAATCCATTCTACAACCAGCTGCTGCAAGGCAGTGGTTGATACTGTCACCTGCAACCTGCTGCTCCTCCTGCACAGTTCATGTTCTTTCCATCATCCCTTCACATCCTGGGTAACTTCTGTGCAAATCAAACTCAATTAATTTCACTTGCCAAGTTCCAGTCCTTAACATATTTTGTTACATCATCATATTGATATTTCAGCGGGAAATAATTAAATAGAATAAGCAGCTTTGTTTGCCATTCATGTTACTGCTTAGTAGTAATACATTGCTATTTCGTGCAATACCCAGCCTCACGATAAAAGAATCAGAAAAAATCCTTTGTTTTGTTATGTTTGATCTTCTACTCCAACTGAATTTAATTTAAAAGTATAATAAGCCAACAGAAAATATTTTTCCCTAATTGAGATGTACCATCTGCTCCAGTAATCAGCAAAACACATCTCAACTCATTTGGATGTTTGATGCACTGCTTTTGTACAACTGACAACAGGAAATATGAACATGATTAGAATACAAAGTAATGTTTTGTCCTAGCAATACTTGTTTTACACATGCACTCAGTGGAGCTACTTCTGTGAAAACTAGTTGGTCCTCCTATTCTTCTACCCTAAATAAATTTTGTAAGTATTTCATTCTCACAGAGTCTAAAATAGTAATTTTATCTGCTAGCCACTGACAAAAAAATGAATTTAAACGCATTTTTTACTTGGAAACATCTGAAAGCACTTATTTTTTACACATAATTGGCATACAGATTATCTCTGCTGATGACTTACAGAAAACTGCATTCTAAACTATCCCTCTGTAGTTTGAAACTTTTTCCAATTTTTATAAACTCAAATCCTACGATTCAGTGAAATATTTTAAATTTGGAAGTTAATTTGATAGTTTGAAATGGGATTCACTCCATGCACTAAACCAAATGTGGTTCCAAGGTGTGGGTTTGAGGCCTGTACTATTTTAGTATATATTATCCTGTATATTGAGAGTATTTTGGTCCATGTAGAGCACAGAACTTGTTCCAGAAAGATGTCTGCACCCCAGTAAGTGTGTTAGTTGTAAGAGGACTAAGTCTACAGAACAACCTGCATGTAAGGTAGACAGGGGCTTCTCTACCAGAGAAACATTTTAAAACTTAAGGCAAACCAACTGAAAGAATAACATTTATCAAGTAACTGTACCCAAATAAATCTTCCTTTGTAGAAGGATTAACCTGCTGTGAATCAATGACATTTTGTCTTAATCCCTTTGTGTACCTCTTACAAGAAAAGGATTCTGTCTTGTAGGACAAGGATAAGACACAGATACTTAAATGTCATACAAAGAGAGTTTTCCCTTTGATGTCGTGTGAGCCACACGTGGAACTCCCTCTTAATTCAGGACCACCGTCCATCAGGACAATCAATAGGGATTTTCTGCTTTAGAAGACAGTTACAAAGTTTAAGGCTGCTTTCTCTGGGAAATACACATTTTAGCTCAATTGAGTCAATTATTTGAACTAGTTTGAGCGTAAAGTTCTTATTCTGAATGTAGTTTCACATCATTTGAGACTGTTCCATATCTACATTGACAAAGGTTTTGGGGTTGTACAGTTGGTTTTCATGTTCTTGACATGAAAGAGGGACCAAAGGCTGACGCTGTTTCTAAGGCTGAAAAGTGAATGAAAAATTGTTTTTGAAGCACCACAAAAGCTATATAATGACAAAATTTATGTTCTAATTCTTCTGTCAAAAAGATAAGCCAGAGAAAGTTAAAAAGTTATGTATACATTTCCTTTTTCTCATGTCTTGGAATCTGTGCAAAGGAAATATGACTTCAGAGCTCCGGTCCTTTAAATTCCTTTCCCTGCCAAAACCCAGTGTTTTTTTAAATTTAAATTATCATAATTATAATAAGGGGGGGGGGGTGTTTTATCTAAGAGATAAATGTAGAAAAAATGAAGAAGTCTTCAAGAGGAAGAAAGATGGTGAGAGGAGGCTTGAAGAGGTGCACAAGTGCTCATCTATTCTTGTAATATCTTAGCATCTTTCAGTAATAATTCTCAGTACTGTGCTTTTTAATCTCAGCTCAGATCTGATGGGAAGATTCCATCTATTTTAGATGCAACAAAAGTACTAAAAGCTAAGCAGTTCAGGAGCAGGGCTCAAAAGACAACCAAGTGATTCCATTATCCCGCTGAGTTGTCCACCAAATAATTCCAATTAACATTAATCAAGTGTTGTGAGTTGCTAAGATAACAACTGGTATGAATCAAACACTTTTCAGTTCGAGTGACAGATTTCAGAGGTTTTGTATCTTAACTGACAACACTACTGTAAAGTTCAACATTCACCAAGACACTTTTTTTCAGTTCCATTTTAGTTTTGTTTGTAGTAACATGTTTCATACTTTCAATCTTGCAGTGAGGATGTACTAAAATTTCAGATTTCTGTAAATTATCTCCTTTGCTTAGTATTATTTAGCTGTGAACATTTTTATTGATTTTTGGAGAATGATAACATTTTTTTATTGAAACAAATTCTTAGCTTCAGAAATACAATTACTAAAAAAACCTAATCAAATGAGGTTTGCTATATTTCAGTATTTTTAATCTGTTTGAAAAAAAATTGATCCCACATTTTGCAAGTTTTTCACAAGCTTTTAATTCCAATGAAAACAAAGGCATACAAATAAACCTGTATCAGAAGGAAATGTTTTGTCTCTCAATTTTCTCCTCTAATTGAAAGAAAGCAAAGATGCTTCCAATAAACAAAATGTTTATATGGAAATCAGCAACAACAAAAATTAATTAGAAAACAAATATCTGATATCTGGCCCTCTTCTGTCCTTCAATCAATGAAACTATTAGTGTGCTGGCTCTGCAAAAACACTTGCACATTGTCATCACATGAAATATTTAATTTTCCTTAAAACAAGGCTATTAATTTTCTCCCACCATTGAAGCAATTCTTTTAGAGAGAACAAGACAGCCTAATCTCCTTCCTAGTTATGCAGTTCAAAATGCCCATAGGTTATGAATATATTTACCTCACACTTTTCCATGTGCTGTTCTCAGTCTAGATTTTCAACCTTTATCTATGGGAAGAAAGACTTACAGGAATATTTTGTTTCAGCTGATATGTGTTCTTTTGTCATACAAGGCTCTCATATGAAAGCACATTTTCTCAGTCAGTAAGGCTGGGCAAAGGAAGAGTCAGAAGAGAAAGAGAGAGGCACAATAAGGATGTCTCATGCATCAGCTCCAGCTTGAAAATTTTCTGTGCAAGCATGGAATCCTAACCATGCAACACACAATAATCCCAGTCCTACATGTATGTAGGTTATATGAGTATAAATAATGGATGCGAGTTAAACCCTGCAAAAACATCACATCTTCCATAATTTTCCTATTAATCTTTACATATAAGTAACTAACAAGCAGGCTACAAACCTGCTGTACTCACAATATGTTGAGTTCTCAGCTGTCTCCCCTGACAATGTGTGAACACAGGCTATGCAAAAGCCATTGTCACCCACAGGGAGGTGAATGCTAGCCTTCTTTTCAGCATTTCAGGGTCCTACCTTGGGACCTATTAGCAAGAAGGCAGACTGCTTTATTATTTGAAAAGCTGTTCACTATGATTTATGGCCTTGTATTAGCCTCCTCATCTTGAGATATTAGACAATCATACTTTGTCATGGGCAATCTGAGGTGGGGAAAACACAGAGCATTCATCTTCTCTTGCCATCCAGGACACTTCTTTTCATCTATTGTTTTTTCCTCTGGCATATCATTTCCTTGTAATCAATTTAAATTGAAAACTTTACTGACCTTCCCTGAGCATTACACAGCCTTTTCACCTACTCGAGGGTTTTTCTGCAAAGAAATTAAATCCCCAAAGCCTTTTAAACTTTACAGTATTTTCCCTACCAAAAAAGCAAAAGCACACTAGTCTCATTTGTGATTATGAAAGGATTTTAGAAAATTACCAATTAAGCAGACCCAAAATACGTAGTATAAATAATTCCACATCTTAAGTTGGTGGTTTAACCCCAGTTGGCAAATAAGCACCACGTAGCCACTTGCTCACTCCTCATTTCTCAGCCAGGGGAATGGGGAGTAGAATTGGAAAAAGGTAAAACTCTTGAGCTAAAAATTGTTGAAAAATTGAAATAAAGTAAAATGCTATAGCAATAATAGTAATTAAGAGGAGAAACAGAGTGAAATAAACCCCAGCAAAGACAAGTTATGTTTAATACAACTGGTGTTGTACATACCAGCTGACTGATACCCAGTCCTTCCTCAAGCACTGACTGGCACTTTCAGGCCAACTCCCCCAGTTTGCACACTGGCCATGGCACTCTGTGGTGTGAATATCCCTTTGAACTTCTCAGCACAGCTGTTCTGGCTTTCCTGCCTCCCACTTTCCTGTGGACCTCCCCACTGGCATAGCAGAGGAAACAAGTCCCTGACATAAACACTGCTAAGTCACTGCTAAAACAACGTATTGTCAATATTATTCTGATAGTTAATTCAAAACACAGCACTGTACCAACTACAAGAAAGAAAATTAATCCTATCCCAGCCAAAACCGAGACTGTACCCACCCCTTGTTCCATGCCACTTATGCCATGCCTGGGTCCCACATTTTCCACCACACTCCAGCTAGCTACAATTGTGCTTCTTGGTCCTTTGAAATACACACACACACATATAGGTATCATTCCCTGAGGCTATGCACCATTCCTGTGAGGGGCCATTGAGTTAATTCATTCCATGACTTCGGGCTCCACCTGTCATAATTGTTGTTCAGGGCAAAAAAATTGGTGTGGTTTTGGGTTGCTGCGCCATGAAGTCAGTTCTGGTCCCATCACTGCTGGGCTTGTCCCATTCATTTCTCATTAATCTGGATGATTTTTGCTATAGTATCCTTGACATTGCCTATAGTCACCATAGAAGTGACTATATACAGTGTCACACAGCAATTAACACCATACAACTTATTTCATTAGCTAGCCTCACCTAAAATCCAATCCCCCTGAGGTACCCATCAGTCTTCCCCATCTTCACCTAAGCTAGCAAGCAACTACATGCAAAATAGGTGCAGAATGAAAAGAGATAATGACATCTGGAACCACTGTGCCACAAAGCAACTGCACGCCTTAGGCAGAGTCTGCTGCAGGTCATTTGAAATGACAAACCAAAAGGTCACAGAGGATACCATAACTGATCTTTGCCACTGCCTTTCTGAAGGATGTATCACCTGAGGACACACACAAAATTGTTCAACAGCATTAGTGGAGTCACAGCAATGCAAACTCAATGAAAAAGTGATATTGTTTAAAGACATTATAGGTGTTTTTATGAAATCTAAACCTTGGAAACAAAAGAGTTTGGCTTTCCTCTGTGGGGGGTAGATGGACATGGCTTAATCCTTTGTCTTTTTACCCTTAAAGTAAAGGCCTTTTACTGGGAGCCCCAGTGTATTCCTGGAGAATAGGAGGGGGGAAAGCTGGTATTTATGGATTAATAAATAAATAGACAAAAAAAACCCACCCTACCTCACTACCATAAAAGGCCAAGGACTTTTTTTGTCCTCCCATTCAAAAACAAGCAAAACAAAACAGAACACAAACAATCTGTTAGAGAGACACACCCAATCAAATGCTATGTGATGGAAATCTTCCCCTACAACAGTAGGAAAGTCGTTCTGGTCTGCTTGCCTTGAGCAAGAGCATCTGACTGAACTGAGGACTCCCATTGCCATGTGAGTTTCCCAATACCAGGCCATCAACAATTCCAAAGTGCCCTCATTTCTTTTCATCAACAATTTCTCTGTTGATACTTCAGAAACATCTCCAACAGTATCTGAAGGAAAGTATCCATTTTTCCAAACAGTTTACATTTCAAGCACTCTGAACCACACTAACTCTGCATGGGATCACGTCTTTGATGCTTTAATCTAAAATGCCTGAGATGAATTCAGAGCAGAAGGAAATAATTCTGAGCATTCAAGTGTCCTACAAGTTCAAGTACCACTGACACAGACAACATGGGCATTGAGAACCTAAAGTCTGAGTGAAATATCAGTAGTGTTCCAATCTCAAAGTACCACTGATAGTTTTGCAATGATCCTTCTGGTTTTTTACCCCAACTTTCACTAGTTACACCAAACAGCATAGAATCATGCAGCACATCTTCAAGCTGTGTTAGGCAGCATCACATGAAGCTGTCAAATTTACTCCAAAGATCAAAAATGCTATGCCAAAAGAGCATGAAAATTTAACTGGCTGATTGATAAGGCTTCTATTTGCATTATTGTTTTGGGTTCTGACATAAATGTAACAAATGCTTTGGAGTGAAATAATTAAACCAGAAAAAATTGTCAACTCAATTCCATGAGTACATTACTTTTGGAAACAAGGCTAAAACTCCTAACTCTGTAGTCATTTTGAGACTGCCATTTCTCATCAGCCAAAAGGTGCCATGTAAATTGTGCCATTATAGATATCCTTGCATCATCATACATTTTTCTGCAGGCAGAGACAGATAAAAAGATGACTTTTGAGATATGTTCTTCTGCTCACAGTAAATCATGCCCACTGAAGTCTCAGATACAGAAATAGCCTCTCTCTTGTCCTGTCTGTTAACCCTTTGAAAATGTCTTTACATCAAAAAGCTTTGAGATGGCTGTCTTGCTGAAATCACATGTTAGAGCTGGGCAGGTTGGGAGGAGGAAGTGTGGATAACCTGTTTACACAAAACGGTCCCCGGCTAACAAACATGGTAGTGAATCCAAGTTAACAAAAAAGAATTTAGTATTTTCTGGTTGAAAAACCTTTAAAAACCACAACCTGTAAAACTTAAATAAACTTCAAACATATTTGATGATTCATTTTGCTTCAGTGAACTTGAAAAACTGAGTTGTGGGGTATCTTTGTAGTTCAAGATAAAGTACTTATGTCCTGGCTCAAGTGAAATAGTTCATCAAGCAAAGACTGAACAAAACAAAAATAGGAAAATAAAAGCTATTTGCTCTGGTTTTATGTTAGTGACATAGCAGAACTATTCAGCTGCCAGCTGGAAGAACATGAGGCAGCCATCCTGCCTGGGGAAGAGCAATGGTCAGGAGAACTGGAATGGACTGGAACCCAGTGGCTACCAATTAGGAAAAAAACACAACACACATTATCAGAAAAGTACAGCTGAGGAGGTCCATCTGGGCACTTTATAACCCCTTCACATACACATCAATATTTAAAACATTGTCTTCTTTCATGCGAATCAGCAGGAAAATCTGTTTTAGCTACAGACAGTCTGAGAAAGCAGCAATTAAAATCTGTTATCCACATCCTCTCACTTTCACTTCAGGGATTTCTCTTCCTCCCACTCTGCACAAAACTAACAGCAATGCAAGGTTTTGCCTTTATGATTGAACACTGCAGGGAGCAAAGAGCAGACTGTCAGTTGTCAGTATTATCACAGAATCACAGAATGGTTGGGTTGGAAAAAACCTCTGGAGGTCATGTGGTCCAAGGCCTCTCTAAAGCAGGATCAGCTAGAGCAGGTCGCACAGGATCACATCCAGAGAGATTTTTAACATCTCCAGAGAAGGACACTTCAGAACCTCTCTGGGCAGCCTGTTCCCAGTCACTCCCAAAGTAAAGGTTTTCCTTACATTCAGATAAAATTTCCTGTGTTTCAGTTTGTGCCCATTGCACTTTGTCAAGTTGCTGGCCTCCACTGACAAGTGTCTGTCCTCATCCTCCTCCTGATGATCACTCTTATGATAGTGAGATATAATGGCTGCAGTTAGGTCAGGGTTTAGATATGGATTGAGGGTATAGTTAAACAGTCCCGTGTTAGGACAGCTTCAAGGTCACATACACACAGGCACACCACACTCAAAGTTGTGGGGAGAAACAGAAGCCTACAGAAGCTCAATCCTCTCTCATTGTCACCTTGGTGCCTGAGGCTGCCAAAGAAATTGAGGGCACATAGTATTGACAATTCACTAAGCAATGTGTGTAGAGGCTCCAATGACACAGCTCAGAGGATGAACAGCAAGAGGAGGAGCCCAGTGCAGTGAGCCAGTGGCAGTGCAAACCATCACAAAGCACATGGAGAGACTGCTGATGAGCACACAGCTAACCTTGAATTTACAGTTGAAGCCAAAGGACAGCTGGTTTAAATCATGTCTGCATGTGGGTGCTAAGATCCCACTGCCCCAGCCCAGAGAGCTGTTGACACAGTGCTGTACCTAAAGTAATATATAAGTGTGCTCCAGAGAGACCACAGTTACTTTAGCAAAGAGCTGCTCTAGCATAAAGTGGGAATGAGTTTGTGCCTTATCAAGTAGTGAAGAGATGAATAGATGCCCACATAAAATAATGCCCTGCTTAATGTCCCTGCACTCTGCAGAACTGGCTGATAACCCCTCAGAAATATTCTGTTAAAAAAACCCTGAACCGCTGCTGAGCTGGTTTAATGTCTCCAATTTGACAAACATTTAGAAAATCAATAACAAATTTCTGAAGAATTTTAGTTAACATTGGCAAGCTTTTTCATCTGAATACTTTCCTACCAATACAATAAGCATGGTTCTGAAGAAAAAAAAATACAAGTTATTGATCCAAGTGCTTTGAGACATAACTGATTATTAACAGGAGGCAGTAAGAAATATTACCCTTTGGTCCAGTGCAGAGTAATTACAGATATTAATCAAGTCCAGGTTTTCTTGTGCAGATTCTTGCCTTTTCTATGAATAGTAGCCTGGGATTCAAAAGGGTAATGAATACCATAGCTAGCATAGGAATAACTACCTAGTATATGTAAAAATACAGTCATCAATTATCAAATACTGGTAGGGTCAGGCATTGCATTTTCTTAAAAAAACTCTATTTATCTTTTGAAGGTAAATTGTAGGCATTGTAAATGACAATGGTAAAAAGCAAAGGATGTTGGTAGCTAACAGCATGTCTACAGATAAACACAAATGACTAGAAAGTTTTTGACACATTTCACATCTAAACAGTAAACCAGTGTCACACAGAAATCAGAGACAAAAGGACACCTCCTGTCCCAAAACATTGCCTCCTTAGAAAAAGAAGCAAATGCTGGAAACCAGATGGCACTTCTCAGAGGAAAAGAAAGAAAATAGAAAGAAAAAAAAAATCCCAAGGGGTGGTAGGCATTAAAAGCAGCTCACAGACTCAGGAAGAAGATCTCCAGCAAAGCAAAAAGGATAAAGCTAGATTTTTTTTTGGCCCAACTTTGTTCCTGTGTTCCCAAAATTTCACAGAAAGTGCATCATGGAGAAAGGCTTTCTTAGCAACTCTCCTCAAATGCCTGGAAATTATTCAAACCTCAATACATCCTGGTGCTTATCACCTCCCTACCTGCAAATAGATGCCATTTGATAAATCTTTATTGCATAAGAGCTGCCATCATTTTCAAACTAGATTCCTAGACTTTAGAGTGCATACAGGGTTACATATGTGAATCTAAGGATTAATCACAGGCTTCATACCCTTAAGTGTTGGGCTTCATCCAGGCTGTGTTGTCCACTTTGAAAGTATTCCCATCAGTACATTACTGCCATTTATTCCTAACACACTCTTACACTTCTGTTGTGCAAGCATAAAGGGGACAAAGACGGATGAGGATGATCTTTCAGAGCATTCTGCTTTAGTTTTATCTCACACTGAAGAATCTGTGTGCATAAAGCACAGAGTACTAATGTTAAGGTTATCTGATTAGTCAGGAAATATTACTTATAACAAAGAATTCAGACATCCCCTATTATTTTATTTGCAGCTTTTCCTTCAAGTATTCATGCATATTCTTATGCAGAAAATCCTCAGCAGATTTTACCTGGAACATTAAATGAAGTTTCTTTGTGAAAAGACATACCAGAGTTTTGGGACAAAAAAACTAAAATGCCATCATCACTTGCACATAATTTTGTTGTTCCTGTATAGATACCAGATATTTCAGACACAATTGATAAGCAATTATGAAATATGAAATATGTGCAGGCAGCTCCACTTTCTCTCCATGTGATCTGTGAACAGCTGCCATCTGATCTCCACCATCCATTTCCCAGCACCTCTCAAGCAGTGTCCTGCAGGCCAGGGAGCAGGTGACCTGCTGGCAGCACCAGTTGGATTCCTCTTGCACATGGCCCTTGTGCAAATCTCTGCAGCACAGCATCCAAGGCAGATGGATGATATGCTGCCAGCTGTAGTCTCAACTACGTGTAGGTTTTATCATATCTTGCCCAGTCAAAGATAAATGGAGACATGCTCCTTTTAGCCACATGACCTCAGTGTAGTCTAATTTTAAATGGAACAGAACAACAACAACAGCAAAAAAAAAAAAAAAAGGAAAGAAAAAAACCACAAAAACAACAACAAAAAAAACAAACAAACAAAAAACAGCAGAGGAAACCCCCCCCTTTTAAGGTCTGAACATCTCTGGTGTTATCTTCCCTGCAGATCACTCAGATGACAGTTTAAATTTCCTACTCTCATTCGATAAAGGAGAGGGAAGAAACATCTTCAGAAAATGCCTCCAGTTCAAAGATCTTTACTCCACACTTTCTCTGTTAATAGCTAACTTCAGAAAAAAAATCACAATACTATTTCCACTTGGCTGAGTTTTGGGCTCCCTGTTAGTCTACTGATAAATAAGAAACATTTAATTTAGTCATGTGCTGATATTCTGTATGATATCAGATCACTTTCTTGTGCAAGATGAAGCTGGATTCTTTGATGGACTTCTTTTGACTGGAACTACAGAGAAACAACAGTTATAGATACATCAAGAGTATAGAGCTCATACATTAGAGATGTATCTGAATTTAACACAGAACATATTCTGAAAAGCTGTAAAATACCTTCTTGTAGGTCTGTCCTTTACATATATAGTGAAAACAGAATCATTCTACATATTTGTTTCTTCCTCTAAAGAGGAAAGCACATCTGAGTAGTAACATGAACATTGAAAACAACACTATCAACAAGCATGGCTCAAGGCATTGATTCTGTAATATACATATTCTTCAAAATAAGGAAATGAGTAATCCAGATAAATCACAGTGTAAGATGACTAACTCCTATTAGGTTATGAAATTTCTGTTACAATGTCTTGGGGTGTCATAACTTTAGCGTTTATTTTGGGAACTTGATAGTCAACAATGTCCCTGTTGGGAAAATGCTCAGGAGGAAAGGTCTAAAACTGAAACATGTTTTTTCTGGTTTATCAAGCTTCTTTTTAACCAAATTCAGGAACCTGGGAAGAATAGAAGGGTCTAATGCCATCCCAGCACCATGACATTTAATACAATATTTGGCATGCTTACCTCATTCATGTGCTTTCTTTTTCACTAGCAGAGTTTCACTAGGTCTCCTTAACACAATTTATTTTCAGAGGTCTGACTTTCCTTTAAACCAATATTTGAACAGTGGCTCTTTGCCGCTTAACTGGTAGAATAATGTTTCTCCAGCTAACATAGCACCACTCACCAGGGGTTCAGAATGTCATTGTGCCAAAGTATTGTAAATGAGTAATTTCACCCTGATTTTCCCCAGTGGCAGCTAATGCCTGTGTGTCAGGTACTGGCCAGCTGGCAGCTGACTTTTCTAGGACACGCTAATAGTGCAAATGACCATAGAAACAGCATTAGTGGGAAATGGAGCCCATCTGAATCTGTAGGGCATGAACCTCTACTTAGCCAAGTGTCATACAGAAAACTCTACAAGAGAGGAAATTAGTGTTCCAAGTCTACAGAGGCCATACACCCTGATTGGCTATCACACCAAGCAATTCCACCCATGGAAGTCCTGAATCCCAGGAAAAATGTTCAACATCCTTAACTTGTCAAGGCAAGTCTAATTCAGTTGTTGTTCTAAATGACATTAATAGGATGGGAATATTAGGAGCAAGCACTTGAACTGTGCTGGAAATTCATAATCATGCCAGAAAACAAGTTGATTTTCTTTAGCAGCATCTAGTTATGCAACTTTCCAAACTGATATCTGATGAGAATCCAGGCCAAAAGTATGCTCTCAGCTACAACATACTACAACCTACTCATTTGTGTATAGCTGATACAAGGCTGTTTGGCTTCTGTTTATGACAGAAGCTCTGTGGTTCACATCTTACCCTGGTTATGTTCTTTCATTTCCTTTTCATAAAAGCTGCTTTGTTTTGTCTCAACTACAGAAACTGAGCAAAAGAGCAAACAAAAGAAATGATTCAGTGAATCACTAACATTAGCAAGACTAAGTATATTGGTTTTCCAAAACCATTTCAATGCCTGAAGCCTTTGCCATGGGACAGCAGAAATAATACACCGTAACTGTTGTTTTTCAAAATCTCCAGATCTGATTATTGGCACGAAAATATCACCATATTTTACTAAACTGAATTAGTGAGCTATTCTTGCTGGGAGCAGCGAAGTGCTAATTGTTTTTACAACATTCACCGCACTAAATGCCTGGGCTTTCACAGACCTATAATCTGCTGGTAAATCCTGCCCACTGTCCACTGGAGCATATGGCAATTCACAAAGGAAAAGTGCTGATTATGAATTTGCCTAAAACAATACTTAGCAAAACGCCAGGTTTTAATATATGTGTGTGATTAAACTTTTCCATTCCTTTAAAATATATTGGAGGCCCTCTAGAAGAGTAGCAATATCTCAGCCACAATGTAAAGAAAAATAGTTTTAAGTCACTGCAAAAACAAAAACCAAACTAAACAGTTTAGTGCAATGCAAAGGGACACATTCTCTTGGCAAGCCTGGCCACTAGATCAAAACCCCACAGTTCTGGACTCTAGAATGGTAAAACTCCTGTGCACAAAGAAACCTTAGAGCAAAATTGATTTGACTTAAAGGAATAAACGCAAAATAACAGTCCTGATGCACAAGGAAAAATACTGCCTAGACCTACATGTTTAATGTAGGTTTTCACTGTACCAGCAGAGTAATCTTGGATTTCTCATTAAAACTTCCTTTCTTCTCATGGCAGGCCTCACCAAAGAACAAAGAAAAAATGAAATTAATACTTTAACAAAAAACGTCATTCTTCCAGGTTCATGGAAAAAAATTCATCATAAATCTTTCCTAAATCCTTTTGAATGCAAACCCACATTTTACTTAGTTTTAGTTTCACCATTATAGATCAATATACAAAGTTGAACTTGATTGTGCTGCGCCATGCCCACAGCATAAAGCAGCCTAAGAACTAACTAGAGATATATAGGAATGTACTTTTATACTAACAATTATCTTTGAGGTGTTAGTTTTACCTCTTTACATCACAGTGAAATCAAGATCATTTGAATTTTCAGAAAAGAATGTGAGACTGACTCCACCCCCCCCAAGTAAAGGTCAAGGCAATTACATAAAATGAACTTTACAAAGTCAATACTAATCCAACAAAAACAGTCTGTTAAATACTCCCAGCAAACTTAATTCACATCTCCTTCGAACAGCACAAGATTTAAATAGGACAAGCAGCATAAAAACTTTTATTCATTCCTGCACCAACACTGCTCTTTATCATTTCAGCTCATTTCTACTCTTATTCCACTTACTGATGAGCAACATCATTTGTAAGACATGATGAAGCAATTAAGTTAGATTGAATTCCACTCTCCTTTCCAAAACTTCGAGTAAAACAAACATGAACCAAAAATAATTTAAACCAGTAAAGATAAAATAAAAATTATTTAAAAATAAAATCCCGCATACTGCACTGGGTGCATTACTATTTGCCTTTGTTAAAGACTGTCAGTAGTTACTCACTTATTCTTATTTGAAATGTTTACAACAAATAAAACTATAGCTGTTTAATGTCTGACAACTAGTTTTGCTGCTTCTTTGTGTTTACTTTTACTGGTAGTAGTACAGCTTTGCACCATTGTTTTTACCTCAGCTTGTAGAAAAATATCTCCTTTATAGCTCTATATATTGGCATAAATCATGCCATCCCTGGAGAGAGATGAAGGAACAAAGAATTTGAAAGGGAAACCTACAGGAAGAGAACATGGCATATTATTCAGGGTTTATGGTTTACAGCTGCCACTGCCAGCCAGGCATCCAGACAGAGCATGGAGGTGGTGAGGAATACAGTGCTTCAGTAGCAGCACTAACAGAAACATTATAAAAGGTTTTCTACCTCCCTCTTTTCACCTAAAAAAAAAAAAAAAGGGAAAGACAAAAGAAAAAAACAGCTTGGAAACCACATCACTGAAGCAGTGAATACACAGTAATGCATTGTGTATAAAGGACTCATCTGGGGCTTCCTACATGGAATTGACTTTACAATCCTTGCAGATGCACAGAGTGGGTCAGCCTGCCTCCCGATCTTTTTCTCTCAGATGTTGTGATGGATATGGCAGGCAAATATGATCCAGCTCTCAAACCTTATGCCACTCTCAAGTCTGGACCTGATGGACATCCAGTTCCTCCTCATTCAGCCAAAAAGCACATTCCCCTGCCATGCCACAGTCACTGAGGAGATAAGTGTTTCCTGGCAAGCAGTCAGGTCACCTGTAAATGCCTTTGAGTCAGAGCAACTCAGGCAGATCGGAATGCCAGGCAGAAATGATGGCATGGAGCTTCACGGGCTCGGTGCCAAATGTCAATAGGCCTGTAGAATAGAGCTGACCAGCCTGGAGATGTTCACATCACTGGCAGCCCAAGCCTCCCCAGACCACCCTACATTAAAGGCAGAGGTACAGCAGCCTGATCTGTGCCCAGAAGCACAGCAGCACAGAAGCAATTGATCTTGCTCAAGAGCTGCTTGCAGCCTGCAGACAGACAGGGAACACGATGGTGACACAGCCTCTGTAGCACCAGCACAGCAAGGGAAGCCTCTGTGCGTGCTGCCCCCATGACCTCAGGTCTGTTCATAGCTCTGATGAAAGGGGCTCCAGGCATTTCTGGGGGGCCTTCCAACCCCTCCTTCATTACCTCTTTGCCATCCTGAACACAGCACACAGATGCAGCACTCTCCCATCTACAGCAAGGCCCGGTGTCACAAGTCACTCTCAAGACCCAGGACCTCCTCCAGAAGCTGGGGAGACAGCCAAGCAGGAGCCAAGGGTACAACCACCAGCAACATCTGTCAGGCTGGTGCTATGGGCAGCTGCTGGATGAACTCAGTGATCTGTGCACACTACACAGGACAATCTCAGCACTTGTATGTGAAACATATCTGTCACCAGTGCAATATTGATTGTAGGTAAGGATGAATGCAGTCACCCCAGGAGAGATGAGATTTTAGAAACAAACAGGACCAGACCTGGATCTTCCTTTCCAGTTCACCTTAGTCCCCAGGGACTTGGGAGGCAAATGTACCCATAGATTCCCTCAGAATCTAGCAATTCATATAGAAAATCAGCAGGAAAATAAACCTAAGGCAATCTGAAATATCGGGCAATATACCCTAAAGCTATGTTGGCATCAAGCTAAGCCAGTTGAAAAAAACAAAGGAGCTGATCACATAATACCTTGCATTGGAGAAAAACTGATCCAGCAGATAATATAGGTACATGTAATTTCTGCATAACTGCTCAGGAAACTAGAGCCAGAAGACTGTTAGCACCTTCCTTTGGCATTGTCAGTTAAACATTACAAAGCCCAAGAGAATGTCCTCCTAACTTTGTGGCATAACAACCTATGGAAATTGCCCTAGAATTTACTAGCTAAAATTCAGGCAGTTCAATGAGCACGAGTGGTTTGCCACACAACATGCTTAGCCATCCACCCACATTAACTTCTACGACTGCCATTAGCATCTCCAACTTCATCAGCTAGGAGTAAAGACAGAAGCTTTCAATATATATGCTACAGGGCATATGCTGATCATGGGCTGGTGTCAAGAAAGAACATACCCTCCTTGCACACTATTATACAATTACAGGTAAACGTATTATGGGGATTTATATCTTCATTTGAAGCATCTGGTATAAATCAACATTGCAGGCAGGATACAAGATTAGAAGGGTCATTGGGTCTTTCCTGATACAGCAAATAATTTGCTCTGTATCAAGCAAAGCACTTTTTTTCCTTCCCTAATTCCAGTAACTCCATTCAACAGCTTCAATTTCCCTTGAATTGCTTTCTTGCAGCCTCCTCGGTGTGTCAATCACAAAGCACAAGCTAATCATCCAAAAATGTCTTTTCCACTTCCCCAAACGTCTACTAGATAGGATTCAGGCACAGAGATTAAAAAGCTAAACTCAGCAACTTGTTCTGACTCTCTCCATTGCATTCCAGTCACCAAGGGGGCAATTTTTTTGCTTCAAATATAAAAAAAACATTCATAATGGAGTTTATTTAGACCTTCTTGCTTTAAGTAAGCAAGTTTTTAATCTATCACATACATTCCTGTAATGTAGGTTTGATGTTAATGGGTTGTAAAGTGGGTAATAATTTTCTAACTGACCTCTTCAATCAGATTAGATCATATTATTGACCATGCTGTTTGTTTTATAACCACAATCATATTGTGGAAGAACATCTCTTGCAAGTAGCACATTTGTAAGTGCCCATTAAGGCAAAAGATGACAGGTCTGCATGTTTGGCACTTTTTAAATATTTCTTTTTACCTTGTTGGCAGTATTCCCATCAGGATCCTAAAGCTATCCATTTGTATGTTTCTGTGTTCTTGCCTGGGGGTTCTGCTTTGTTTTGAAAGACGCTGTATAAGAGCCAAAATAAAAAAATATGTAAATACTGTAACTTTTAGAAAAGAACACCCAAATCCACCAGACATTCCTCCTTTTTTTTTTTTTTTTTTGTTTTGTTTTTGTTTTCGAATGGTTATCTTGGTCGATGCAATATTCCTTCTTAAGAGTAAACTCTGGAAGTTTTTCAAGAGTGACCCAACAGGAATTTTTCAAAGATTTCTAAGAAAAGTACCATTAATGAACTCTTCTCAACACCCACTTCTGCATTCAATAGATGCATTTAGCAAAGGCTTTTGAGCTCCTTATCCCTCCTAAACAGGAATGATAGCTCATGGTCAGGCACAGGACTGGGACTGACACAGTAAGTCCTCAAGCCCTCAGGGCCAATGTTAGCCTAAAAATTTTTGAAACCAAGTTTCTCAGACAATGGTTTTACTTTCTTTTACCACAGTTCTACATGCCTTCTGAGGGACTACTGATACTTATTGTCATGACTTGTAAGCAGACAAGTAGTCTGAGAAAAAAATACAAATCTCAAAAAGAGCAGTGGAGAAAAGCAAGCAAACAAAACACACTGGGAGCTGCCTTTGCTGCTAGAGGAAACAGAACATTAATTTTTTGTCATCGAGCCCTGCAGTGTGGCTTTGGCAAAAACACTCTTCTCCCAATGTGCCAATTGTTCTTCTTTAAAATGAAGATAATGTTTTCCCTCATTACACTCACTTGTTAATTTGTTCATCCAGTTTTAAGCTTTTCCAAGGCAAGATTTATATTCATATGCTGTTCAACATAATAGGATCCCAATATTAACTTTGGATATTAAAAATCTTGCCATAAAGATTCCAGTTTCATGATACGAGGATTCCAAGTAAAACAGCTGAAGTATTTATGACAGGCAAGCAAGGGAAAAAAAATTCTGTCTTCCATTTTCATTTTATTGCACTTGACTGAGTCTCCAAATTGTGTTTCAGAGTTGCAATTGAAATGATAAGCGCAGAAAAGTAAAGGCAAACGCCAGAAGGAACATGAGTGCTGTCAGCTACACATTATTCTCTTCTAGTTGTTATTTCTAGTAGTGAACTAAGCTGTTTTCCTCCAGTTCTATGAATATAAATATCCAGATATTTGCTCTCTCCCTAAAATTTTGAGATTTTTGATGTAGGTTCGCTATGAAGCAGCACTAACTGATGCTGAGTTGTTAGCTTTTTATTACATTTTCTCTCCATATGATATAAAAATTTCTCCCAGTGTAGTTGAAGTAACTTCTCCAAAATTGCCAACACAAAATGATATCCCAACTGTTGTTAAATCTGCTGCTAAATCCCTACTGAACTTAAATGCAGAGTAATTTGAGTAATCTTTTACCCTGCAGTAACTTGTTCATTAAGCTAAATTTTTATGCACCTAAATTACCCAATAAAATTTGGATTTGTGGAAAGCATTTCTTCACTATGTACACAGAGATTATTCAGTCTTTAGTCAGGAAAACACCAATTAAGTGTTAAACTGAAGAACTGGAATTCAGCCCGACTGCTTATTGTTGTTGGCTTGTTTAAATTACAATGCAACAGAGTTTCTGGAAATGCAAACATGGTAAAAAATCCAGATAGAAGTAAATTCTAAAAATGTGAATTTGTGGCCCATCTCAGCTGACATGGCAGAGTAAGCTGCCATTCATATCCATAGAATCATGGAATGAATTAGGCTGGAAAAGCCCCTTTTTGGTACAATGAGGGTGTTGAAACACTGGTAGAGGTTGCCCAGAGAGGCAGTAGAGGCCTCATCCTTGGAAACATTCCAAGTCAGGTTGGGTAGGACACAGAACAACCTGATCTAGTTGATGTCCCTGCTAACTGCAAGAGTGTTGGGCAAACTATTCCATGGTCACGGAGTCCAAGCACAAACCTAACACTGAAGCCCAAGGCTAAACCATATCCCAAAGCACCTTGCCTACATGTCTTTTAAATTTCTCTAGGGATGGTGACTCAACCACTTTCTCTGGGCAGCCAGTTCCAGTGCCTGACAAACCTTTCAGCAAAGAAATCTTGCCTACTAGGTAATCTAAACCTCTTATGGAACATTTGGGGCCTCTTCCTCTTGTGCTATCGCTGCCTCCCTAGAAGAGGAGACCAACACACAGTTGCCATCAGCAGACTTTGGAGGAGCAGTACACAGCCCTGTGCTGCTCTCAAGTGACCCATTGCTCTAGGGTGACAAAACTGTGCTGCTTCATGCAGGGCCTTTTATGGGTTACCCAGAGTCCACATAATGCATCTCTGTTCACTCTTCCCCTATATGACCCTCAAGTATTAGCCTAAGGCTAGATTTAAACAAACTAAACCCAAACAACGCTATTTTTCCCCACCAAAAGTTGCTGAAATTCTCCTTGAGAGCACCTGATAACCACTGAGTGCTACAGGTGGCTAAAAGATGACTAATGTCTGTACTGCAGAGCTGCTTTAAAAGGGTCTAAAGCTCAGTTAAAAAACAAGCACATATTAACTATAAATGTAGGAGACAGGAAGAAACTTCCACTTGAATTTAACATACAGTGATGGGAAGATAAAGGAACACAAATCCCTACACTCAACTATCACACACTGCTGAAACCTTCCTGTGTTACCTTCTGTAAAGCTGCTTCAATTTGTTCAGACAGAAAAAAAGATTTCCATCAAAATATATTTGACTTTTCAAAGAAATTGCTTAAACTAACTTTTGATTTGAATTTTTAATTTAAACAAGAGATATACTTAAAAATTTTATTTTCAAAACTACTTATTTTTAAAAACTTTGTTAAACATTCAGCTTCCCTGTCTTTTCCTTCTTTTCCCTTGCATCTGAATGTAGTAGTTGTGTGACCATTGGAGCCTCTTTCCTCTCTCTTTTCCAAAATTTTCTAATGAAAAAAGAGCCAGATCAGGTATTTCAAAACTTACAAAGCAGCTGAAACTGTTCCCTTTTACCAGTCCAAATCCACTTGTGAAAGCAGCAGTATTAACCTACAGATGTATGTGGTTTTCCAAGATTAAAATATATATGTAATTACACTGTATGTGATTAAGATGGTGGTTCATAATCAGAATAAATTGATTTGCGAGTCAGTACAGCAAGAAGCAATTATTGTACTTGGCATCTGACGTACTCACTTAACAGACAGCTCTATACCAGGAACCAGAGTTCTATGTTGCTGAGACTTTTGGTGATGGTAACCTGATCTTAAAAGCCTCTCTTTAGCTCTCACATGTCAATACACTCTTTTGAAAAGATCAGCAAAACTGGGTAGTTACAAGCCTTGCTCAAACATAAAGGCAGTTTTCATAGACAACACACCAAGACTATAAAAGTAAAGAATGAACTCCAGCTAAATAAAGTAATGGTCCTCCAGTGGAAAGACAAAACACAATTAGAATTCACATACTTATTTCAAGATCAATATTCTTCTACTGATTTGCTGAGGAGGCTTTTATGAAATTTAAGCATAGTTCACTTTTAAATACTCTTACCGCCAACGGCTATGGGGGGCTGTATTAATTCCTTTCCTTTTATAAATCAATAATTAGATTGCCAATTTGCTTAAAGTGCTTTTGAAAAAAAGGAAGGAATATGGAAGCCATATTTTACCATTCTATATCACATGTTGAAAGGCACAGTAACTCATACTATCACACTTAATGAATATTATGACACTCAGAAACAACACGGAATGGAATCAAAACCAAGTATGAAACTTTTTCTATGCAAGAGTCAAAAAATACCTAAATAAATAAATGTTCATCATGACAGCATGCAGACACAAACACAATTCTTGGCCTAAGTCCATCTTCCCAGTGTAACCTGTGCACTGTAAGGGTGGAGATTCAAGCCTAGAGACTGAAGCAAAAAGATATTTGGAATATCTTTTGATGAGGACAGCTGCTTGAGTTTTGAAGCCATCCCAGTATAAGTTTTGTTAGCTAGATGTAAGAAAGGAACCAGGAGGGGAGAGAAGAAACGACCCAGCCACCACAGAGATTAAAAGTTATGTTTGTACATGAAAGTACTCAGTAATCCTGCCCTATTCACCAGGCAGGACTCCAAAATCAGGTATGCTCCAGGATCAGCAGGAGTCAATTTCCTTACAGAGAAGGGCTGTGCCTTGGAGAAAGAATACAAACAGTGCAAGTTGTCTGTACTTGTGGATGGAAATCAGGACACACTCAGGCTCATTTGAATAGATGCAAGTTGTGTAGAGAAGACTAAAACCCTCCAGAACAATTGGAGGAGGCCTGCAGAATATTTGCTAGAATTAAGCTTCCTGGAACAGGCTGAGTCCTTAGGAAACCCCTAAAGAAAATTAATAGTTTACCTTATAACTATCCTTAAAGAAAACAATTAGGAAACATCACATCCATTTCTACTTTTGATAAGTTGTGATATTTTCATAGTACCTTACTCTGCAAAATAGCTTAAGAAAAACTTTTTTCTACTCTTTTACTGCAACATTACAGACTTTGTCACAACTTATTAATGATCTTCCTTCCTAAGAAGGTGTATTCAAGACTTGACTTGATTACAGCACTCATTCTGACCTACTTGAACTTAAAACAGACACATCTTTACTTTTTAAAGCAAACCAGGAAAAGGCCATTCCTTTAAGCTCAGAGAAGGTCCTGAGCATTTAAAAAAACTCAGGCAAACTCAAAGCTGTTTCCCTGATCTTCCATTCTTCCCAAGATGTGTGGCTTTGTCTTCAATGTATACAGGACAATGATAAGATAGCCCTTTGTGTGTGTGATGGAATAAGACTGAAATAAACACTCATGGAATAAGACTGAAAATAAAAATATCCATTTTTATGCAAAAAAAAAAACTCAACACAAACCCTGAAAGGAACACTACAAGTTAGTGTTTTGTGTCAAAGCTAAGGTTGCCAACTGATACACAAGTTCTAAAATAAGGGTATACTCTTAACAAATACAGTGAAGATGAACATTGAAGCTTTTCTGCAAATTATTAATTTTGCACTCCACATTCATTCTGAAAAAGAACACTGGCATGAATGATAAAGGAGTCATTGGTTGAAGGGTGACAGGAGGAAGGCTGAAAAGCCTGTATTTGGTTAATAGTTACATCATTAACACATACAATATCTGAATTCCATGTGAACTCATACATATTTAACATAAAATCATAGTGCTTTACTAACAACTCAACACAGTAATAGCAGAAGGTAATGTCTAGACAGTCAAGCCAATGGAATTTTTCACCCTTTCATTAATGATCAAAAAGGTAATTATAATTCAGCATAAACTTCACACTTAATGTGCCTGGTAGGTCCCCATATGATCTACAGCATCCCACATGGGGAAGCACCCATTCATCCATTTCTTCTGAAACATCCTGGCACAGCAGACACTGCCCTGAGGCAGGAGCCTGTTGTCCTGTGTCAGTGGGCCTCATTCCATTCTTATAACTCTGAATTGGCTCAAAGAAGCACAAGTCAATCATAGATGGTCAGGGTCTTCATGATACACCACTGTGTGCTCAGGCTCTTGTCCTCCACTCCACTATTCCCACATAAGTTTGAAACCATTAAGAAAATGTTATTTCTTTGCTTCAACTTGTGCTCATGGAGATTTAGCCTTCTAGGACAGTATAAGTGCCCCCAAACCACCTGAGCTGTTGGGCTGCAGCAAAGCCTGATACTGCAGTGTCTGTAACACTAGACAAGAATGTATGAATGGCAGGTCCTGGCTCTGGGTGCCTGCAGCTCCCCTGCATTCTAGCAGCAGTATGTCAAACCTTTGCTGTCAGAGAGCAGCAGAAACAAAAACCCAGTTAGTAATAAGCAGCATTCTGAAAGGAGAGATAACAATAATCAGGGAAATAGATAATTTTGCAGGTTTTGTTCAGGAAGAAGGCACCATCCACAGTTTAGTTTTAATCTGCTTTAGAGAAAAAAGTATATTGCTTTTGGCATCAGATAAATACAAAAGGGAGACTGAGGAGATTAATTAGTCTTAGTTTACTGAGTGCCCTTCACTATTATTGTTGAAAAAATGCACTTAGGCAGCTAATAAGCAAAGTATTTTAACTCTAATGGACATGAACACTGTATTAGGTTTTGGCATTAGAAAATGGAAACAGAGTTGTCTTAAGGCTGGCTGACATATTAAATACTATCTTCTTTTCTACCACATTAGAAATGTTAATTGAACAACAGAAGACATCAATATACCAGTGAAGTTCTCCTCAAGTATTAGCAACTTTCCCTGGTGACCTGACAATACTGGATAGGTGAACAGCTGTGCAGGAGTGCAACCATTATGAATTCTATTCCATTTAATAGCAGATGCAGGAAATGGAAGGTTATATTACAGATCAATACACAGGCTAAGGGAACCTGACAACCTTTGGTTAGAATCAGAAGAATAAATGGCATTAATTAATTCACAGAGTTGTTGAAAAAAAATACTATTTTTCTGTAACTGAGAAAGAAGAGAAATGGTCTGCTATGAAATATAGTATTGATTAATGTGAAAATCAGCCTGTTAGAAGTATCCTGCCACTGTAGAACTTGTAAATTCTGTTTAGGTTGCCTCTTGAAGAAATCTTAACTATTTTTTTGATCTAAAATATTTAGGCAGAGTAGTACCTAGCTGTACTGAATATACTTTCCAGTTTAATAATAATGACACTATAATGACACTTAACTTTAAAAATTATATTTCATATATCATTCTCATATATTTATAATCCACTAACTCTGAAACTCTGATCTTGAATGTCAACAGCATGTGAGAAACTACAGCTACAAACCCCATTTATAATTGGAGGGTATTTAAAACATAAGAAGAACTGTAAAACAGAAGTGTGACATGCTAAAATATCCCTCCAGAGAGCTTTAGCCTCTGGATGCATTCAAAGGATATATGTAAAAGGTTATTTCTATAACAGGGGTTAACACACATCAACTCCAGGGTGCTGCAGAAAGGATGCTGAAAACAGGCTCACATTCACAGCATTTATTAGAGGCTCCATTACTAATGGAATATATTGAGTCTGAAAGTGGAAGTTATCCCCAAGATGCAGTAAAGAATTCTTGTAGAAGCTGCTGTGGACTTCAAACACCTCCATACAATTTTAGCAATTATTAGAAATTAGCACCAGTTATCTTT
The DNA here is from genome assembly GCA_020466415.1 of Ammodramus savannarum pratensis. Classification (NCBI taxonomy): domain Eukaryota; kingdom Metazoa; phylum Chordata; class Aves; order Passeriformes; family Passerellidae; genus Ammodramus; species Ammodramus savannarum. Next base: position 22,924,459 of record JAHXMQ010000566.1, on the reverse strand, counting down.
TTGAACTACAAATTCTACTACTTTGGGTCAATAGCTCATTTTCTGAAGATCTTTCTGAACAACTTTTAGTAGAGAAATTCTCTCCTAGCCATGTAACATAATGGTTATAGATTAGTTCTTCAAACTCGATAGTAATACAGCAACAGCTACAAACTCAAAGGAGCTGCCAGGAAAAATTTGTTCATCCAAAATAATCATCAGTGGCACCTAAATACTTCTGCCCTGTCCTCAACAACCTGCAAGTTCTCTTCTGGGGTGCATTAGGAAGAGCATTGCCAGGAGGTCAAGAGAGCTGATCCTGCCCCTCTCCTCAGCCACGTGGGGCCTCACCCAGAGTGCTGTGTCCTGCTCTGGGCTTCTCAGTGTGAGAGAGACATGGAGCCTCTGAAGTGGGTCCAGTGCAGGACAATGAGGATGATGAAGGGATTGAAGCATCTCTCTTGAAAGGAAGGGCTGAGGGAGCTGGGCTTGTTCAGCCTCAAGAAAAGATAACCAAGGGAGGACCCTAACAATGTCTATGAGCATCTAAAGGGAGGTTGCCAAGAGGATGGACCAGGCTCTGCTCCCTGGCGCCAAGCCAGGAGGCAGCGGGAGAAAACTGATACACAGCAAGTTGTGCCTGAACAGAGGGAGAGCTCTGCTGAGTGAGTGACTGACACTGGAACAGGCTGCCCAGGAGATGTTGTAGAGTCTCCCTCACTGGACATCTAAGGAAGCTGCCCAGGCACAATCCTGACTATTGTGTTCTTGGGGACTCTGAGATTGCACTAGATGACCTCCAAGTGGTCTCTTGCAAGTTTAGCATTCTGTGATCATTTCATATTCACCCTTCACATGGTTAATTCTCCAGGAGGTCAGAAATCCCGAGCACAACAAACTCTCCTGACTAACCAGGAGATTGTGCAACTATTCTTGTTTGAAGCATTCACCTTCTTGAATAGTATTGCAGCCTTCAGCAGAGATTTCTGTTACAGAAATCTGGAGAGTGACAGGAGCATACAATTCAACAATTCAACAAAGTTATCCTCCTCATGTTAGAGCTATGGAATTATTTTGGTTTAGGTTTTCACGAGCCCTTCAATCAGTCTGCTTATGCTCAGTTTGTGACTGTATTACCAGGCATCTTTTGCAATTAAGAAAAAACTATGAGTGATTGAATCACTTAAAGTGAATCCATAAAGCAAGTACACAGATTAAACACAATTCTCACAGTTTGTGTTTCTATGATGGCCCACATCACAGTGATAATCATGTGATAAGGTGAAAGTTATGTAATTAATGTATTTTCCATCCTCTTTTGTTTACTCTGTCTGATTTCTGCCCTCTAAAGTATCTCCCATACAACTCAACTATTTTATATCCTTAAGTAGTTTTAGATAGATGCAAACTTTAAAAAATAATCCTAGTTCCAAAACTGTATTCCTTCAATCTACTCTGAAAAGTGGTTTCCTTACAAATACTTCCTAAGACCTCAAATGCATCAATTTCAGTCATGCAGAAATGGCATTGTTTTGCCATCCTACAGGTTAGTCTGCATCATATCTTAAGATACAAAAACATAAGATTTGCACTTTCTTAAAGAGAAAAGTCAATTTCTCAAACTTCTGCTTTTAACCAGGAAAATCCTCAGAATAAAAAGCTCAATGAACCATGACACTTTTGGTATTTATAAGCTATAATTTGTTCCTACATGGTTCTCTGCAAGCCTTAAATTAGGATAATGAACAAATGATGTAAAGGCCAGTTTCAGCTAGTAATTTCTTCAAATGTTTCTTCCCCCTGAAATACAGATAATACAGTGCACTCTAGCATTCTGCTGAAGAGTTTGACATGATATTGACACCTTTAGCTCGTTTGTTGTAATTCATTTGTGCCCAGAGAGACCCCAGAGCAATGCAATATGTGTAAAATCTTCAGGGCCATGCCCCTGTCATTAAAATTAAAAGTAATCTATTCATCTATTTTTAATATTACTGAAGAGAAAATTTTAAAACTATAATAATATGAATCTGATGATATATAAGCTACTAAACTATTAGTTTAATTATTAGAAGAAAAAAAAAACAGTGGATAAAGATAGGTCTAGGCTGCAGGATTTTTGTGGGAATTAATAGGCCCAAGTTTGAATATCCAAAGTCTGATGAGTTTCTTGTGCAAAGGTAGATTAAGTCTTGCAGGAAAGAAGATTAAAAAGGAGAGGAGTCTCTCTCCCTCCCATTTGAGGCATACAGAGTTGGCCTTAAACAAGTTATTCTAGGAAATGCCGCTTCCTTCTCCTCAACACTTTCTGTCTATTTCTCCATCACAAAGGAAAAAATGTAGTACTGGCAACGTATACAATAACACTAAATAAACTTTCAAGTTAGAGCTTCCAAGGTCTCCAAATTGTTCCCGTCACTGGTGTTCCCCAACACCTCCTGACAGAAACTCGGCTTCTTTCTTTGAAAAGTGATGAAATCAAACCATGCTATTACATCTTGCACACCAATGAAGGAGATTTTCCCAAGTGCAGTGTTCTACACTCAAAGGGGAAAAAGTGCCACTCTGATGGTTTAATCCACTCTTTTACCAAGGTGAAGAAAAGACAACTGTGGGTGAAGCAAAGCTGCCAGATTCTAGTATTCTGCTTTGCCAAAATACATATACTGTAGAGCCACTGTTCATGAAGGCACAGCACAGAAAACTTTATACAGGAATAGATGTCTAACTTTTCTTTAACTCAGTTTAACAGGAAATGAGAGGGTTTCTACAGGCCAAAGTGTACCTAACTTAGATTTTTATGTGGCTACCGCCCAACTCTGGTTTTATAGGCACTGTCACATGCATATGTACTTTTTTAAATGTAATATTAAGGTATGTAATATCAACTAAATACCCTTGACACCTGAATGAAGTTCAAATCAGGCATTTTCACTGCATACAGTTTCAGAGTGATCTTCATGTGCTGAGTAGGACTGCTCAACAATGGCTATCATAAACTCGTTTGTAAGTAATGAGAACTGTGTTTCTAACTGTTCAAAACTAATGTTTCAGATCTATTGCTATCATTTCACTATAAATGGTAAATAACATTGTAACAATAAGGGTATAGAAGCACACAATTTGATTTCAATAGGTATGTTGCAATTTTCAATAACCAAAGATAAAACCCTACTTTTAGTACACAGATGATGCACAGTTTTATTGATCTCAAGGGAAATTGTTCTTGTAGTTCTACTAGCTGCATTCTAATTTTTTGTACTTTTCTTTCCCTATTATAATTTTTCAGGGTTTCTTCCCTTTCAAAATCAACCTGTGATCTTGAATGAACAAGCTGTGTATATATATATATACATACACATTGTGTTTCTTTTTCAAAACCATTTAACATTTTCATTTAGAAGCCCATTTGCCAATTCTGTCTCAGATTGTCCTTCTCTATCTAATTCACAGGGACATGTTGTGACATGCACAAGAAACATAAGAATAAATATTTGCACCAATTGTTAGCCTTGTACGCTAACATTTGTGTATAGAACATTTGTGTATATTTTTCTATATTGCAATTAGCAAGTATTTTTCAAGCAGTTGCGGACTTCTACTAACAAAAGTCAATTTGAAAAGAAATAAGATATTTTACTTGTGTAAAATAACAAATATCAGAGGAGGCTATCATCAGTAGAAAAGTGACTACAAATGCATATTGTGAAGTGGAGACATGTAAAGCAGATGGCACCTACTTCCCCAGTGAGGCAAAGCAGAGAGAGCAGCACGTGTAGGAGGAGGGACTGAGCGCCCCAGCCAGTGCCAGGAGCCCAGTCACACTGGCACAGCAGCCAGACTTGGCCATCCTTCTCTAGAGGTTTCTGGCAAGTCTGGGCTGCAGGCCTGGGGAATCCAGCACAAGGAGCTTCTGCTACACCTCAGTAATGTCAGCACTGCTTTGTGTATGGCCGTGCTCTGAGCTCAACCCAAAGAACTGCAGCTGAGAGCAAGCACGGCCAGAGACACCCCACACCACCGTCCTTTGCTCATCTACAGCGCAGCTTCCCCAGGCTCTGGGGAGAGCAAACGTGCCTGCCCTGGTCCTTGTATAACCTCTGCTCATCAGCACAGCTGTCTGCCCAGCAAGTTTACAGCAAAATGAGAAGTAAGGATAAGTTCAGCCTTCATTCCTCCCACATCTTACCCATACACAGCTGCTTTTTATCTGTTTCTGTAATTGCACGCACACACGACATTTGCCTTTGAGTCCCTTCCCACCTCTTCCCGTTCCATGCTTATATAGATAATGAGGCATTTGGGAACTGACTCATCCTGAGAGACTACTTCTTATGATATGGGATTTTTCCTTGCATTCCCTTCTTGATTTAGGCAGATCACCTTTTCCCTTTCCTATATTCAACTTCCCTTTCCACTCTCTTAACAGGTGCTGCGGTAGGACATGGAGAAGTGGAGACTACATTCCAAAATTTGTATTTTGAGAGTGCTGTTTTTATTTCCCATGCCCCTAACAGAGGTTAGTTAGGGGAGAATTTTAGTCTAGATTGTTATCATCTTACTGCAGGGGTTCCATACTGTTGTCTCCTTATCACAAAAGTTCCATACCTTCTTGGTGTTTCTTGTGGGCAGCTCCTCAGAGCACTGACTCTTCTTCACAAGCAACCAACAGACTCCAACTCCCCCTCTCACCCAGCCACCCCACTCTTTTACAGCATCTTCTTCTCACTGGTCACAGCTGTGGCCTGTTAAAGTCAGGCCTGCTCCTAATCTTTGATAATTGGCCCAGCTGCAATTCCTGAGGGGTAAGATTACTTTCTACACTACCTTTATTTACTTATATTCTATCCCTCTACAATAGATTGCCTTAGTTTCCTAAATACTAACATAAACAAGTTTTCCTTGGAAGTGTTTTTCATATATATACATATTTACATACATATACATATATATATATATGGATGGTAAAAAAGCAAAGGGGGGGAAAAACCAACATGGTGCAGAATTCATTAAAATCTCCACCATGAGAAGGCCATCTCATAATTTTCTGGTGAATTGGCCTTTCACAAGTAAAGCAAGTTTGACTGTTTTGGTCTGACAGCCATCCACCATGGAGTTCAATAATTTCAACTGCTTTCAGAGTTCTAGCCTTAGGGCCCAAACTTAAATATTTTGGTAAAGCCATTTGTACAATCATTGTTCTAGTTTCTTTTCTTTTAAAATGTTTACCAGGCTGTAAAAACTCTTGTCAATAATTTCATATGCAGTTTGTATTTGTATTTGTACTTAAGTAATTAGTGGTCACAGCACTAGAAAGCTTTCAGTGAAACTACTGAATTAATCCAGTTTTTTGCAAAGCCTAATCATGTCTCATGGAAAAGAGAGGCACAGTTTGAGATAGGTAAGCAATTTAATTTTTAACAGCTCAGGATTTAAACTTTTCAGATATATTTAGTTGAAGAATTAGATAATTCTGGAATAAAATTTCTTTCCAGCAATATTTTTTAAAACAAACATACCCAAAAAGCATTTCTCATTTGTTTCATTCTGTGTGATAAAAAGTCATAAAAGCTATCAAGCCATAAATTGCATAAATTTTCAAATTAATTTGCCCAATTACATCTACTAATGAAGGAACGAAGAAAAAGCAAACAGGCTATGCAATTAAGTTCTGTGCTATTCCAGGCACCTCTTTTCCTGCACCTAAGTACTGCTTATTCTGTCACTTCCCTGTTCTCCCAATCTTGGCCTTCAGAGTACACTGCACACATATGGAAAAGACAGGAAAAGTAAACATGATGCTGCAGGAGCAAGGCCTCGAGTAACTAAATCCTTGTTCTGATTTGTGATTGCACAAGCTTAAATCTATGCTCCTGAAGTGTGCACTTTGCACTGTCATATTGAATTGTGACATTCTCTTTAATTCTATCTTTAAGAGCCTAAATATTAGACATGGATCAGGTCAGGAGGAAAGTACACAAAGTACACCTTTCTTTCTTCTCAGTAAGAATAGTAATTTCCTTGAACTCTAGTTTTGACTATTTTCCAATATAGAAATATCATATTCCATGTTCTATTTTTTTGGTTTTTATCACTGAGGGAAAACGGCAAATTAGAAAGTACAGCATCTGAACATTATTTAAGAGACCCCATCAAACTCCACATGGTCAGTAGTGACAAACTGCTGGTCAAGGACATCTATTAAGCTGTATTCAGAACACCTATGGCTATTTCAGAAAATTTCCCCCAAGAAAAAAGTGAGGGTTTGTGTTTTTTGTCTAAAAATGTAATTCAGGATACTTTATAATGTATGATCTAATTCTTAACTCTTTACTGATTCAATATAGATTGGTGATAAGATTCCATCAAACAAATTATTCTAAATCCCAGTAGAATAGCCATTGCCATTTCCAGATTATATCACAAATTATTATACATACAGTGCTGCATTAAGGAACTTAAGTATGACATCATGAGATTTTAGAGTCCAAACTGGAAGGCTTAGAAGCATGAAACAGTACCAAAAAATAAAATGTGAAAAATGAAGTATGGAAGAGACACTTTTGGATATATTTTACTAATTTCACATTTTCATCTTTCAGCATCATGACACCCCAGCAATTTAAAAAAGCTTTAGACCCTCCACTTGCTGTCTGTATGCACCCAGTTACAATCATGTCCATTAGTTGCCTTAGCAACAGAGGCAGAGGTTAAGTCATTTTCTAGAAGAGGCCCAGTGCAAATTATGGCATTATACCAACTTATTGCCAATCGTTTTAATTAAAACATTTCACTTTCAACTCAGCTAACAGCAGAGATCAGTAAACAGGGCAGATCAAATTACTGATATTTAAACTCTCCTGCCTTTGGAAAGGCCCACTGCAGCTTAATTACAGTTGGGTAGGACTGATGGAGAAAGAGCAAAGAACCAAGATAATTCCAGAGAGGCTCAACATATGAAAAATACAATATCACAATTCTAAACATGTGCAACACCAAATAGAACAAAGAATTTCCAGGCACTCAGCACTGTGCTGTGGACACATCCATGATGCTGGCAGCAAGAATATCTTTTCCATAATGTTCCTCTGCCACTTTTCCATTTCCTTTGAGGTGAAGATGCTTGCCCATTTTGCCCTTGTGATGGTGAAAATTAGGTTTTAATTTACACAAAATATGCTAGAGCTCAGAAGAACCAGTACATCCAGGCTCACACACCTGGGTACTAGGGGAAATGCCTTGAAGCCACAGAAGGCAAGAGAGGATCTTGCACAGGTAACAAATGTGAAAGGGAACACAGTGCTTGCAGTCTAAGTGAAGAAACAGGGAAGCAGGCCAGGAGAAGCTGGGAGCGAGTCTCAGCACAGGGAGAAAGCAGAACAGGAGCAGGTCCAGGAGCTGTCACTGCTGTGGGATAGCCAGAGTACCACAACACCTGACAGCCAATAACAGAAGGAACCACTGCCCACTGCGTTCAGGGCAGCCAGGACAGTGCTCATCTCAAGTGCTCATGTTGAGTTTCTCATCCAACAACACCCACAAGTCCTTCTCCTCAGGGCTGCTCTTCATATTTTTGGTTTCAAGGCATGTGAAGGCAGTAATGGAAATACCCTAAATTTCTGCATCTTGAGTCAGCACCTTGGCTCTTATTACAATATTGCTTTTAAACATTTGTACTCTTCTTTCGTTGATATAAACTCTGTTGCAATATTATACTAGATTCTAGCTGTGCCTTCTCCAATGAAAAATTGGCCCAAACCTATTTAAATACTGTTAAAATATAGAAAAGGGCATTTTTCTTGTGGCAGCAAGTGAATTGTGAAAGAAATTATGCAGCCAATTCACCTTCTCCTAGTTCCTAAGTAGACCAATCATTCTTTCCAACCAAATATCATATGGGTCTATATTTTTACCATTAAAATACATGAATAAATCCTATTGCTCATTTATTGCAAACTAAAACAGCTTTTTTTTTTCTTTCTGAGTGAATTCTGAATATATAATAATAATACTAACTCATTCATGTGCCAGTAGATTTCCAAAATGCACTAGAATATACCTTAAGCTGCTCTTTTATTATACATCCCACTGTGATGAAGAAGTGTGTTCAAAAGAAGAGGGTTAAATTGAAGTGAGAAGAAAATATCCATTAAGAAAAAGCCATTATTCTTCAGCTAATTGCAGGAGCTAATCAGAATAATTAACCTAAGAGGAATCATAAAAAGACACCTACTCTCTAAAACATACAAATGTATGTAAAAAATATAGAGGTCTTTCTACAGATGACCTTCTAAATTACAAGGTAACTACTGTAGCACCTTCATGCAAACAGAAGACTGGTAATTTGTAAAGAGCAAATAGGCAGAAAGGACATGAATGCTTCATAAATCTAAGTTTCCAAGGTGCTGCAAGCCATGAAACATTTTAATACTTTCTTTTCTCTTCCTCTGCTAATCACCTATTTAGTTCCATACACAGCAAGAACAGTGTGTATGATTATTTTGAAACCCTGAGAAGTGTGCTATATATTTCTGAGAAATAGAAATACACGGCACATATGCAGAGCTTTGTCACTGATTTCACATATTATGAGCTGAGAGCAGAGCCCAGTGATAACAACATAAAAACAAGACTTTATCTTTAAAGAATATAGCATTTGATATGATAAATCAGAAATCTTTTTCCTAGCCCCAAAAAAATTTATAATACAGGTCCCTTGCAAGCTTCTACCTAGCACTGCAAGTGCTTTAAAGTCTTAGGTTCTGAAGTCATGTTAAAAGAACTCTTGTAAGAATAGGGCTTTTTTTCTCAAAAAGGCTATTTTTCATCTTCCTGTCTGTTCAGAAAACTGTAAATATAGCTCTAATCCTTTAACTCCAAAGCCTAATGTAAAAACAACACTTCTATTTTGGGTTTGATTGTTATTCTTATTTTCTCCAGACTGATAAATTGATATTAGAATTTGGAAAGGCTGATTTAACAAAACCACAGGATTGTCATATACTTTTATATGCTGAATTTATTAGTAATACTTAGTTTAATGAGAAATTTTGACTTGCACCAAATATTGATATGATGAAACTATTTAACTCTGTAACTTTCTCCTAATAGTAACAAATATAACAGTGAAATGTTGGGGGATGTGCTTTATGATGATTTTTGGGTTTTTGGGGGGGCAAGGGAACATAGGGGTGTTGATGTTTCTTCATTCCCATCTAATAAAGAAACTCTTTATAAGAATAAAGTATCAACTTTTCCCCAGCTCTGCAACAGGCTAGCAAATAAAACTTTCCTGATACCATACCCACTTGAATTCAAGGAAAATTTCTAATTAGTTGGCTAATTTGGAGCCTTACATAAAACAATACCTTTTTTTCTAATCAAGGAATACTTCAGAAAGAGTAGATTTCATACCCATCCAGTCCAAAGTTTCTAAACAGTTCCTCTTCTATTCCAAACACATGATAATATTTTGATGAGTTAAATACTACTTTGTTGAGTCTTTTAAGCCACTGATTTGATTGATTGCAAGGTTTGAAGAAATTACAGGAAAACTATTATGTGTAAAGCCTGATAAGGAACAGTTCAAATTGAATTTCATCACAATAAAGATGCTCTTAAGCCTACTGCATGCTGTTCCAAACTACATTTGATATTTGAACTCAGAACAAATCTGTATTACCAAAGAATTCTAGTTTTAACTGACTCATAATTAATGCTTAGTTTCTTTTTAGAAATAAATGCAAACATTTGTGAATTCTATCACTTTATGCACTCCAGAAAATACACAGGAACAAAAAAAATATTGATTTAAAAATATTGCTAAAGTTTACATACTTTCAAACCAAAACTTAAATGTGTCTCTAAATTTTACTTATGTTTTAGTAGCTAGAAAAAAAACCCCAGAGTTTCTTGGAAAAGCTTCTTTTACTAATGATTTTAATTATTTACGAAAGTCAAATGGATTGATGCTTAATCTCTTGAAGCAAGGCAAAGCCTTTAATAGAGAAAAATTGCAAAAATCAACCTCCACCCACACTCCCACCACTGGTACTCTTTAGGGCAGCAAGAGGCATCCTGGAAATTAATCTTCCCCCAGCTTCCTCACCACTAGGCACTCTGACATATGCAGGGACTTTCTATGCTGATAACAAATACACACACAGACATACCCACACTCTAGCATTGCTTCTTTACAGCAGGAATTTGGGTGTAATAGATAAGAAACCTTGGTTTTGGGCCAGCTTTCCACTGGAGGAGGAGCAGATACAATCTAGTATAGTACTCCAAGACAATTTACACAAACAAAACAAGAGTACAAACCTTTAAAAGTAATGTTGTAATAAGAGCCAAGATGCTGACTCAAGATGCAGAAATTTAGGGTATTTCCATTACTGCCTTCACATGATTTTAAACCAAAAATATGAAGAGTAACCCTGAGAATGAGGATTTGTGGGTGTTGTTGGATGAGCAACTCAACATGAACACTTGAGATGAGCACTTGCAGCCTAGGCTGCATTGAAAGCAGCATGGCCCACAGGGTGAGGAAGGGGATTCTGCCCCTCTGCTCCACCCTGGTGGGACCCACCTGCAGCACTGCAGCCAGCTCTGGGGGTCTCAGCATGGGGACATGGCAGAGGGAGCCCAGAGGAGGCCACCAAGATGATCAAAGGATCTCGCCTGTGAAGACAGACTGGGAAAGATTATCCAGCCTGGAGAACAGAAGGGTCTGGGAGACCTCGGAGAACCTTTCAGTATCTAATGGGGCTACAAGAAAGGTGGAGAGGGAGTTTTACAAGGGCATGTAGTGACAGGACAAGGGGGAATGGATTCAAGTGGAAAGAGGGCACGTTTGGATTAGGTATTAGAAAGGAATTCTGTGCTGTGGGGGTGGTGAGGCATTTCAACAGTTTTCCCAGAGAAGCTGTGGATGTGCCATCCCTGGAAGTGTTTAGGGCCAGGCTGGATGAGCAACCTGAACTAGTAGAAAGGTCCTTGCAGGGGGATGGGAACTGGACGATCATTAATATCCCTTCCAACCCAGACTGTTCTAGAGGCTATGATTTAGTGTTTTCATAGAAAACAGAAGCTTTGAAAACTGACTCGTGCAGATTTTCTTCAGTCCCACAACACTTAGTTCCCATAAATTATGCTGGATTTCCACTTCAGCCACCAAACCTTCTATCACCTCCACTCTGAAATCTATCATCTGTTCTCTGAAATCTATGTTTAACATCACCTTTCTTTCAGCAATGTGATATGTTGAAAGGCTGGAGATTTCCTTTTCATCACAGTTATCTGCATCTTGGTCCAAACACATAACCTATAAGCAATTCCCTTGAAGCAATGATTTTGGACTTTTATATGCCGATATTTTACAATTTTCATTTAGATTGGGAAATAAGTAAATTTAATTGTGTGTACTGGGATTGTTTTGGTTTGCATTTGCTTATAACTTTTCCTCATGTAAAGCCCCTAACCCAATGTAACACAGGCTGACAACACACGATATTTCATTCAAATGAAATGTTTGGGGTATAATATTTTATATAGGGTAAGAACATCAAGCCACACAATACATTGCAGCTCAGGAGTGGTGCTTTCATCAGACCAAGGGAGTTCTGAAAATCCTAAAATCCTGAATCAACCTATTAGAGAAATCAGAACCAAAACCAACCAACTAAACAAAAAGTACATAAAAATGCTCAAACACTAACTATTAAGGCAATTCAGTCTCCTAAGACAGTATTATATGTGCATAAAACAAAGGGCAAGAAAGAAACTCTGGTAGAGTAAACATATATGTTACTATGAGCAATCGCACTTTTGAGGTAACAGTTTTTACATTGAGACAATTTTTTCATTTATGTTGACAACGGGTACCTCGTGCTGGCCTCAAAAAACTGTAAGATAATTTTTTCGCTTATTTACAAAACTGAAAAATAATCCATTAACACAAATTCTAGGTGGATTAAGAATTTTCTTGTGTTTTGGAAGTTTTCAGTGGGATAGGAAAGAAATTAAAAGCAAATTAGTCTCTTACTCTTTGGGAAGGCCTTACTAGAGAACTACACTACTCCACCTCTCTCCCTCTCACTGACTCATTATGTCCATGTGGATATAAATGAGAATAACCTCAGGCGTAAGACATAGCGCATGCAACACCATCCAAACATTACATGGGCAAGCAACCCAAGATGTAAATCCACCCTGCTACCCTTAGAAAGCCAGAGAATGGATCTGAGTTCTATTTCAGTAACTATGGATGAACCAAGGTTGACTGGGCTTTACTGCATTTGATTTCTACCCACAAGAAAACGAAGATGTCGACTGCTGATACCAACAGACCACCTACCAACAAGAGACCTTAGTGAATTACACAACAAACGATACAAGAAACCATCCTCAGACCACTCAGACTGAAAGGGTAAGTCCTCTCACACCTGGACTAGGTGCAAGGACTGCAGCAATGAGCCATTCTCTCATTTGCAGTTTCTGCCCTGAATACCTGCACACTTCTGTTGCTTACTCCTCCTTACGGCCCCTTTGGGAGCAATGCCTGTTAATTGAAATGGCCCCCCTTTCTCACAGTCAGCAGTGGCTTTGATTACTGTATTCCAATAAATAATATAGCTGTATTAATTCAGACAGAGCAATTAACACACAGGCCAGACATTTTTACTGTGCCACTTTTACTGTATACTACCAATTAGGTGTTGCTATCTGAAATACTATCCCCTATTGAAAGCCAAATAAATTCAGCTGCAGATTGATGCTTCTAACAATTGTGTCCCCCATTAACGAGCATCTGACAGCACCTTTCAAACCATACACATTGATCCTCCCTGCCCTGAACTTGCATCTGGATGCACACTCAATCCTTTCTGCCTTTTATTTTTAAGGAGCAAAAATTCATGCTGACACTTTGAATCGGATATTTTAAAAGTTGCATTGGAAATTAGATCCATGTTTCACTTACTGTATTTAGATTCACCATAAGTATCACTCATACAGAAAGAAAATAAAATTTACTCTCTAGAAAAAATAATATTCTAGCAAATCAATGATCAGATTTGGAAGTGTAGGGAAGAAAAGGAGGTATTTCTACAGCACCACAGTATTTGCATGAGAACATCTCGTCTTCCATCAAGAATGTTTCATGACTTTTCAGAAATTTAGTTTTCAAGGCACACAAAGAAAGCAGTGCTTTGATAAGTTGATACACTGATGGTGAATGGATCACAGGATAGGTTTTATTCACTGCAAGAGGTTTTCTGAATCAGAGCTAAGGCTAAGTTTAAAAGCTATGTATCATTCTTATGGATAAATCAAGAGTAATTACATTCTTTTCAGTTGTTTTGAATTATGTGAGCTTTATTATTACAGTATTTTTGTACATCTTAAGAAGCTAAAAAATTTCTTTTTATATAAAAAGGCTTTACAGTTCCTTGCTTGGACAATTTCTGGTCTTTTTCAAAAAGCCAGTGCTGTTAGGCTAATTTAGATATCAAGGTGTCACAAGAGCATTTGGAACACAGAAACTGAAACCAAATTTGCATTTAAGGACATTTCATGCTTACCAGTCTTACATTCTCTTTAAGTTACAACTCTAAAACCTAAATAAGAGTGATAATTGTCTGTTTTGCCATCTCATCATTTTCATTTGAATCCTGGTCTAAATGTCTTCAGGAAAAATTATTTTTCCTTTCATTATAATGAAGCATTAATATAATAATATTAATATAATTAAGCATTATACAGTATAAAAGCAACACAGAAACCAGAACCACTTCATTGTATGATTTCTCCAGAAACAGGTTTCCCATCCTTCATTTGAATAAAACCCAATTTGCAAAAAACGATGGATAGAAAGCATGAAACACCAATCATGGTATAAGATATTTGATCCTGACTGCTCTCTACATGGTATGATTGTGCACTACAGGCCCTCTTGTTGATAAAAAACATCTGACTTCTATTTCATTGCAGTTCTAGAGAGTGATAAACATTTAACAGAATGAAAAATACAACTGTGAAGTTGCTGGGTGCACTGCCCTATCCCCTGAACTTCTCCAATTCCTTAAAGCTTTCTTCAACTCCTCAGTGCATGGGTAGGTGTCAGCTTTCTCCCCCCAGAGCCTCTGAGCTCTCTCCCACAGATGCAGCTGTGAACTGAAACACAGCCAGTAGCTTCACAAGTTTCCTTAAGGAGCCCATAGGCACTAAGGGCCATCACTAACATGGAAGGAATCACTTCAGCAGCATAAAATCTGCTTCCTGGAAGCTTCACAGCAGCCAGCAAAGGCAGTCAGTATGGACAGACCCACTGCTATATTTGGGGTCCCCTGTAAACTCCTCAATCAGGCATAAGTTCATGTAGGTGTGCATTGCAATTCCCTGAGAAATAAGTGCTACCTGCTTGCACAAGTCAATTGTCTTAATCTTCTTCCTGTCACCTGACTTGTTAATTAGTTTAGATATAAATCCCCCATTGTTCATATGCAAACTAATACTGATTGAAAATATAAGAATATGTAGTAAGCTTGGTGCTGTTTTAAACCCAGGTGGAGCTGCTGACCAAGTGAATGCTGACCCCTCCAAGCACAAAGCTCAGCAGCAGGAATCCCCGACCTGAAGCTGGCAGGAGCATATCACATTCCTACCAAGCAACACAATTCATTGGGAACTAAGTTAGAGGACAATTCTCAAATAAGAGGTTTAGGATGATTCTGAGGTTTTCAAAACCTGTGTCTGGCCTACATAAAGATACCTTCCCTTACAGCCTAGATACAAAGAAATCAAGGCAAAAGGGGAGGGATAAAAATCTCCAAAAACATCTTCCTCCCTTCAAGGAGTCCCTTGATAACAGCCTATCAGTGGTGCCCTCTGTACAGTATAGCTAGCTTGGCATGTGAAGAAATGGAAACATGGTACCTCTCCAGTGCTCACTCACATAAAACACACACTAGTCTTAAAAACATGGATGATTGCAGACTTCAATGACACCAGAAAAACCTGATGAGAAGCATGAGATATTATAGGAAGGTTTATTTCACATTGCATAGTCATCGTTACCTTCAACTCCTCTAAAACAAACAAGAGAAATAGATAACTAAAGCACAAAGGGTTCTGGATAGAGGCTCTACTGTAGCTAAAAGGTAAATAAATGCCAGTGAACAAGCAGCAGCCACTACTACTGTTGAAGAAGTAGTCTCCCTTCCATGGAAAGGTACATGACTCAGAACTGCATGACTCAGTTCAATGATACACAAAATGCAGAGAAGTAATCTCAAAGTTCTTGAGTTTACTCAGCAAATATTAAAAAAACTTTTCAGCTATATTTGACAAATTAAACTTTATTCTGACTCAGTTGCACTTCTGTAGGTAGTACTAGAGCTGGTCATTATTTGGAAAAGCTCTGAAGTTTCTCTTGTCATGCCTCTGTCTCTCCCACTGTTTCTCTAATCCGTTTGGAGAACATCCATAATGGCAGAGTCAGTGCTCCATCACCACAAGATTTCCTTATTTTCTGTCTCTCCAAATATAGATGAGAAGTATTAGTTGTAGCCTTTCTACACCTCTGAGGGTTGCTCTCATGATCATTTTTAGCATAAGGACTTCAAATTCCATCTTTCTCAATAGATTTCTTACAGCACTGCTCTTCCCTGAGCTTCCCATCAGGCCATCTCTCCATGAAACTCTGGGCCA
Source organism: Ammodramus savannarum pratensis (assembly GCA_020466415.1). Lineage (NCBI taxonomy): Eukaryota > Metazoa > Chordata > Aves > Passeriformes > Passerellidae > Ammodramus > Ammodramus savannarum. The sequence continues at coordinate 22,908,772 of JAHXMQ010000566.1, read as the reverse complement.
TATGAAGATAGATCCCTATTGATGCCTCAACAGTGCCAAGCAGGGCAATGCTATTTCATGTAATGCAGTTTCTCTGTCTGTTTATAAATCCCTGTTCAGTATTCACAACAGCATGAAATTGCTGACTCAAATTAAATTTTTGATCGTCTAAAACCCTAAATCCTTTTATGCAGAAACTGTTGGCTAGCCTGTTTACATCTGTTCTTTAAAAATTATTCAGCATGGCTGTTAGCAATCTTTTTTGTCAGAGCAATTCTGACAAAGTAAATATGCCTACTGCAAGCATATTAACCAGAATAATCTGAATTTCATAACTTACATGGGCCACAACTTAATACAGAGGAAGTGGCAGCTCAGACTAGATCATAATGTTGTATGGCCTAACTCCTTTGTCATTTTCAAGAACAGTGTCTCTGCTTCATAAACAGTGGCACAACAAATACAGACTCTTGTCACGTGGAAGAGCACAGGGGACCTGTACAGGATGTGCAGTACCTTCTTAACATGGTGGAGCCATCAGCAGGAAAGATGTCAGTCAGAGGCAGCAGGGCCCTGTGTCTAGAGCTGCTATAACTCACCAAATGCATATGGCTGGGTTTGTCTCTTCACTGGCAGTGAGATTTTTATTTACCTGAAACTCAGTACTAAAAAATCTTTCAAATCTGTGAAAGTTTTGCAATGTGCTGATAATTTCATAGCAGACCTCTAATGTAGGATACTAAAAAACATTTACTATGGTTGATTTACACATTGACTCAAATTTTCAGGACCAAACTTTAATCTCTGCTAGCTCAGTTCTACTGCAATAGTTTATAATGTGTAACTTCATTCTGTTAAGTAAGATTCAAACCCATTCAGAATATCAAAAGGAAAACCATTGTATTCTGCTAAGTTGAACCTGGCAGCTCTACCCATTCCTGAGTTAAAAATTTACAGAGCAAGATAGTACACAGCACAGAGAGGGGAAGATCCCAGAACAACAAAAGGTGGAATTGCAAAAACCCCCAAAACCTGAAGTGCTAGTGACTACTTTTTTACTTAGTGCTGATCCAGAATAAGGAACATTAGATCACATGAGATTTTAACTCTTGTTTCCTCCCATAAAACAGATGGCATCCTCAAACCAAAGCTTCTATTACCCTTGTCAGTATAGCAATGTCATGGAATAAAGCACTTCACAATCAGCCTTGCCATTCTCTGCATTACGAACACAAGAAACCCACAATATAAAATACGGTTTAAAATATGCAATAAATTGCACCCAAGAGCCGTTTCTGATATGTAATCCATCTTGACAAGCTTTTGGCTGACTTTGCTGGCCTATTGACCCTGCCCATAGGCAAAGCATGTCTCTTTGCCACAGCAAATCTTTTCTAGACACCCCTGTCACAGTGCAGCTCCATTTGAAACAGCTGAAAAGGTCAACCACTGTCTCTCCACTTTCAGACCAAATTCTAGTCAATTCACATCTAGGCACCCAAAGTGCTGGGATTTGCTACAGGATCTCTGCACAGGCACTTGGTTCTTTTTGCCATTCCTCTCCCCCATGGCTCCATCCACCACTTTCTTAAAAAGCATCTTTGGCTTATTCACACATACAGTTACAAAATTTTTAATTACAGATTTCATTCCTGCATTTTACAAAGCTCTGCATGTCTTGCAGATAGCAACCAAGTACAAATCAGAGATTAGGCTCTTTTTATTCATCTTTTATCCAGACACAAAATACAGAACCAGGTACAACCTCTGGCCTCCTATTTTCTCAGTCTGGACTGTTATGGCTGTTGCAGTCACTGGAGTAATTTCCAGACATAAGAGCAGTACATTGACACCTGCTGAAGTGAAAGTCAGAGGAGACCCACTGTTCAAAGAAACTCTCCTTCAAATAACTCTACTGGCTGCCCCTCACAGCTGAGATAATGCCTCTCAGATGTTCTTGCTGGGTTCCTAAAAGCCAGAGCAGCCACCAGTTATTTACTGCTGCTTCCAATTGCTCGACACTAAGAAGAAGAGAGCAAAACCCTCTGCTGCTTAGGCTACAAGAGCCATCCAGTAGTACAGCACTCATTATGTATTTGTAAATAAGTAATTAGTAAAAATAGAGCTGAAAGACAAAATTGTCTTGAACGTCCAATTTAGAACTAAACAGAAGAGCAAGATGAAGAGCAAAGGAAATTGTAAAAATAGCATATATTTGCCAAGGTATCTAATCGACTATTTTAGTTAATCTTATTTCCATGTCAAGTCTTACAGGTTGGTGAGCTTTCAAATCAGATTGCCATTAAAGGACCTGCTTTGCCATGGAAGAAGCAGCAAAATTACCTTTGATTTAAAAGCAGGCATAAACCATTGAAGGATAAATGAACCTTTGATCAATATAACACACAGTATGGGAAAGAGGTGATTTTTTTTCTCTTCATGATCAGTCATTGCTTTCTCTTTTTTTTTCTCTGCCATGAAAATTATAGAATCCAAGATATATCTTTTTTCAACACTGAGAAAAAAGTTACTTTAGAGATCTTTAGTTGTACATATTGAATTCCGAAAAAATAAAGAATTTTGAAGCAATCAAATGAAAAGAGGTGATAACCTCCAACTCTAATTGAGTAGAAAAAAATTTTACTTTCTAGTGTGTAAGCCAGTAAAATTAACTTCCTAGTCTTTAAAAGATAATAGTAGTACTTCCACAGTTACAAAGTGACTCGAGACTGTCAAGTAAAGTACTTGACAGTCTGAGAGCCCTGAGAAGATAGCAGGGGCTAGGACTGTAAAATTTGCCTCAGAAAAGTTAAAGTACGTCTTACTTCTAATTCTGTTACTTTTCCTCCCCAAGCCCAATCCCTAAAACTGGATCACCCTTTTCTGCTTAGCTTTGACCCAAAGCTCAGACATGCCAATGGAAAAGTACTTGGCTTGTTCATTTTTCATAGATAATTTTCTCTCTTTGATCACAAGTCATGTACAAACTGCTATATCAACAGAGAAGTCACTTTCTGATGAACACAGTGCTCTCTTCCCCCAAATGCATTGAAATAAATTTCATTTGGGAAAAAAGAAAAAAAAAAATAATTAATTCCCTGAGATTCTTATTCAATCAGCACAGTTTGCACTGCACAAGTCTCCAAGAAGATGGCTCATGTTGCAGAGTAATGTCAAGCCCCCCCATCTCCCAGGTACACGCCAATAACTTGATGCAAGCGAGCCACACAACAGCCTGGTGTCAGCAGTGGAAACAAGGTGTAATAGCTGGCTTGTAAGGACTGATGGCAGAAGCAATCAGTATTATCCATGAACATGAACCAGCCAAAGGCAGCATTTCCCTGTTCAAATCTGTGAGGTAGATTTTACTCTTAAAAATTATTACCTTGCCCCTGACAAGGCAACACACAAAGGAAGGTAAGGAAGAAATATGTATGTAAGAGTGAAGATCTTTTCTTTGTGCAGATTCTGTTTCTGGAATCTGAGAGGAAAAAAGAACTACACACACTTCACTTGTTTTCTCTTTTCATATTCCCTAAAAATTATTTCTAAATAATTTCTGTGTTTTCCCTCTCCAACATTCTTGAAGGAACAATCAGATAAGTAGATTTTAACATGCACAGAATGGGCCCCAGGGCTGCTCCCAGTGCTATTGCTGTACAACAGACAATGACACCTACGAATAAAAGTTACTGCTATCTTGCAATTTCCTGCTGCCACAAAATAATGAAGCTACCCTTAAAACGAGGGTTCTGCTCTAGTGGATATATTCCTTTCTATCTGCAGCACACACAATGAATAATAAGGTATAATAACACATACACACACGACACTAAACCTTTGGCCAACACGGAGAATTTGAACTGGCAACCTCCAGACTTACACATCTGTCCTGTTTCAGTCTGTGTTTAGAGCCAAGCAGCTGAAAGTTTGCATATTCTCTGGAGATTTACACAAAAGAGACTTAGCAACCATTCACTGGGATCACACAAAAATTACCTTTTACTACCAAAAATGTGTTTATTTGATCTAGAGCCTTGTTTCCTACCTGAAAATAAATTAAAACACAGATGTGTTGTTTTATCACAGATGCGACAGGCTTACAGTCAGCTCCAGGGCAGGTCCAAAGTCTAGAGAATAGGCTTACTATGAAATGGTTCTTTCAGATTGCTCTTATCTGTCTAAGATTTTACACTTCTGATGTATCCTCTGGGATTTTTGGAAACCTAAAGTCCTGGGTTTGGCTGGGATAGAGTTAATTTTCTTCCTAGTAGCTGGGTACAGAGCAGTGGTTAGTTTCACACTGATGTTTGGCTGCTGCTGAGCAGTGCTGACCCTAAGTCAAGGACTCTGCAGTTTCCCATGCTCTGCCAGTGAGCAGGTGCACAATTATTAAACTGTTCTTATCTCATCCCAGGAGTTTGCTCACTTTTTACCCTTCTGATTCTATCCCTCAACCCACCAAGGGAGAGTGAGTGAGCAGATGGATGGTGTTAACTTGCTGGCTGGGGTTAAAACACACCAGGAAGAAGACTTAGGTTAGAATATAAGTTAACAGCAAAATATTATGAGAAATTCTGTCTTTACTAAAAATTCCCACATTGTAAAGGGAAAACAAATATAATTGTGTATTATCAACTGTAGGCACTACACAGTTAGTTTATTTACCCGAATTAAACATATAAAAAAGAAACAACACACACCAAAAAAAAAAAAAAAACCCAAACAAAAAAAAATCAAAAAACAACAACAACAACCCCATGCAAAACAGTTGTCTGTAATGATGTAGGTGAGGTTCCAGACATGTGTTGGCTGACAGTGGGTTTCCAAAGAGTTAACATATTGCAGCCAGAGCCCTCTCTGCCAGTGACTGCTTTTCTGTTTAGTTCTATAAATGAAATTTATTAAAACCATTACATGCACAGTGATGCCACAATATCCAGAGCAAAGTTACTAAATCTAAAAGAGCTTTTATTTAATCAGGAGATAGCTAACAGATGTAATGACTGGGAGATGAGGCAGAACCTGGTTTTACATTCAGACCCTGACAACATGGTTTTATCGCTTTCAATAATGTAGATGCCTTATTTCTCTAAAGCTATTACTTTAAATAAAACATGATCATTTCTAAAAATGTCCCATTTATTACACTCAAACCTTTCTGCTCATGTGTCCAATTGGAACCAAATATTTTCTTGTCTTCCAAAAACCTACTCTGGTCATTTTTTTAAACAAGCAGCTCTATCTCCCCATCCATCTTGTCTGCACAAAGAAGGGATAACCTGCAGCTGAATTACAGAAAGCCTATTCTCCCATTGGGATCTGAGATAAGATAGACTGCATTAACCCTAAGATTCATTTCCCAGCCAGGAATTCTCCCTAACTCTTTTAAGAAGATCACAGGAAACAGGCTGGATAATGGTAAGAGGTCTATTGAGTGCACTTTCATCACCAGCTTTCATGAAGAGAGAAATGGTAATAAGGTCACAGAAAGCTGAAATGCTGTGGGTGGCTAGAAGACACTTCTCCAACTACACCAGCATTTCACCCCTGACACACAATGCAGTACAGGCCATGACCATCCAGACATCCAGGATGTTTTCTACACACAAGTGAGTTTCAGATGAAAATTCTAACAGGTTCATCCAGTTTGCTGATCCTGCCCATACAGTTCACTCTCAAAAAGAACTCATCAAAAAGTTGTTACCTACATAACATCCTTTTTAAACTAATTGCCATTTTGAAGACAGTTACTTGAAACATTTTCAACTTTTTATACAAGCATGGACATTCTTATCTGTCATCTGGTACAGAGCCATCTTCCAAGCTACAAAAACCGACCAAATATTTTGCACCATACTGTCCAGTGTCCAAAATGCTTTCCACACATTAAAAAAAACTCACACAAATCTTAACTTGGAACAAAGGGATTTTAAAAACTACTTTACCTCCATGAATTCTACCAAAGTACAGAGAATGATCAGTACACACCAGTTTAATGCAAAAATCTACAGCTTAGAAAGTTGTCCTGCCCTCCCCTTTTGCTCCCTGCACCCATATACCCCCAAAGGAGAACACAAGGCACAAACACTTATTCCACTACAGCCCATAAGCCAAGCATACCTGTGTATTCAATTGATTGACCCAGCCCAGTGCAATACACTCCACATTTCACATTGCAATGAGAGCATCAAGCTGCAAAGCCATCAGACTTCTCACTTCTGCTTCCCTGATCCAGCAGCTCGGTGACATCTCAGACCAGATGGAAAGCATTGCTTTGAGAAAAGGTCTCCATTTTGAAAGTGAATTATTAAAGGTGAAGTAATTTCCTCATTACTGTCTGTGTTGTAGTCATAATTAGGCACCATTTTCTGTAAGTGAAGACACTTTTTTGACAGACATTTGGGAAAATCCAGTGTATTGAACTGGCTCATTTATTTCCCTAAGTCTAGATGCTAAGACACACAAGGAAGCAGGGCTTCCAACAAATAATATTATGAGAGCTTAATTCTTGCATTTTTCAAAAAGTAAGTAGCTATTGAAAATATAGTTAATATTAGAAAAGATGACCTCATTTTGATACAGCACAAATTTCAGAAAAGGAATTTAAAACATACTTGGTTTATACTGCTTGCACCTAGTTTTTATAACCAGTTACATGACAGGGCTGAGACATTCCTGCTCTCAATATCTCCAGCTGGATTGGACAGAATGATGGAGCCAAAATTTTACCCAGCTAACTCAACCAATTGCACACTATAGTCACATGTTCATCTTCCTGCAACATAAACCAGATATTTAAGTTGTGCACTCATTAGATAATCCACTAGGTTTGCTCATCTGTTTGAGTATACAACAAAGTAGTTTAAATTATCTGAAGCTTGAAGCTAATGATTTTGATTATCACAGTCCTTACATCTGCTCTGCAGCTGTCTTTTCTGCAAAATCGATAGCACAACTGATTTAGTGCCCTCTAGGACAGCTTCAGAAAATTCTTGTACAGTTAATGTAGATGCAATTTTTCTTTGCTCTGCTCCTGGCTGTGAACACGAGAAAGGTGCAATGTCAGGACAAATGCTGTGATTCTCAGTCAGGCTGACCTCCATCAAGGCACGAGGAATCAGAGCAGGCTGAGCTGTGGTTGCTCAGGGAGCCCAGCTCCGGGCAGGGCAGTGCAGCTCAGCCTCTCCTGGGCTGCCAAGGGAGGGACCCCAGCGGGCCTGCAGCACAGCTGGGGCAAACCCCGCTCCCCCACCGCTGGCCAGCGTTCACATGCACATTCACAGCAGCACTGTGCTAACAAATAGCAATTTAAAGAGTCTTGTCTGCAAAATTCTATCTTCTGTTCCCTCTTAAGCCATCACATAAGGGACATGTTTCAGCTTAATAAATGCAGGAAAACAAGAGTATCCAAGTGTGTGCTCTAGTTTTGTTCCTATCTTGATAAAGAAAAAAAAAATCCAGGAATTAGCTGTGCTGCAATTTGTATATGTCTTTAAGTTCATGTGATCCTCCTCTTATTTACTTCCCTCTCCACTTCAATAAGTGGAATATATAATCAGTCACAACTTAAAACAAATAGTAATCAGCTTTACATCATCCCAGTAAGGCTCATTTGTTTGGTGAAAATGAGGTTATAAAAATCCAACTTTGCCTAGAGTTAATACTATCAAAGAATTAGAACTAATGTTGTATTCCTGTATTAATGGTTTTATTTTAATAATATTTGTAATAAATATGCAACAGAAAAAGTCACCAAGGGCAAGATTAGAGCATCACACTCTCCCCTCCCCTCTCTCAGGAATTGTAGTTTGAAAGCAGTTCAAAATATTATGTGGACTAGCTTTGGCAGGCAGATCCTGATAAAACATATCATGTTCTTGCCATGCAATCTGACGCACTGCACTTGGCACTGTCTGCCTGGCAATGGACAAGAAATAAATTAGCACAGAGGCTGAACGACCCCAATCTCACTCCAGAAATTTAGTTCCTTCATATGTGGGTTGAGGTTATTGGCAGAAATATTAGCACTCAAAATCTGCATTCAACCAACTACGTATATTATTTATGTGTGTTCTAGGTATTACAGAAGAAAACATCCTCTCCCATTCAAATCAGTTACCACTTCCTAATTCCACATTTATAACAAGATCCCTTAATAACCCATTCTTTCATAACACTTTAAAAAAAAAACCCAAACCACATCCCACCTCAAAAAAACCCCAGCCAAACCAAATGAAACTCCCAATTTGTCTACTGTTTATTGTGTAAAAACCCTTTCCACAACACATGATCTTTATTCCTCCATTTTCAAAGTTATCACATCATAAATCTTCACTTCCCAACTGTTTGTTGAAGATTACAGGAATACTCATCCCCACTTTTTTCTTTTTTCAACTAAACAAATGCCATTAAAAAAAATAGACATAATTTTTGCACTCTATTTGGCATCATCATTTCCAATCTCTGTGTGAAGCACCAAACAAGTCAGGCAGCTGGCTGGGCTATGGACTAGCAGAGTCCTGCATGTGGAGGTCAGAAAAGGCAGTATGGCTTTGCAGGCCTGACCTGCAGGTGCATGGTAGGTCCAATGTCTTCTGAAGACAGGATTGCAGATAGGCACTGAGTATTCCAGTGCTGCAGTACATTTTACATACCCTAATTTTGCTCACAGAGTTGCAAACTTTAGCAAAGATGCTTTTACAATCGTTTTGCCATTAGCATCCGTGTATCAACATTTGCCATGCTTCATTTAAAGGATTAAAAAAACCCCAAACCCAAACTGTTGACATTTAGCTAGTTATTGACAAGTCTGACACCTGCTCTCACAGCTAATTCCACATGGCCACCTCTGCATAGGAGATTCTTTAAAAGTACCATCAGAAGGGGGGAAGGGGAGGGAAGCTTATCTTCTCTGCTACAGGCAGTGCTTTTGTTGTCAAGATTTTGACACAGATAAGGACTTCACTAGCTCTACTGGGAATTAAACCAATTGACTCTAATAGGCTTTAATGTATAATGATTAGCTCATTTATAAAAGATTCTACCCAATCCTCAATTATTCAGATATGGGTCAAGATCAAGGGAGTACATCAAAACAAATCCTGCACCTGCAGAAGAATTCAGATGTTAGTTAAATGAGAAACAGATCGATCTAACCTCATAGGAAGATGTAGGGAAAACTGTGTTAGAATTCAGGACAGCTGGGACATCACCACTCCATGTAACACTATTTAAAGCAGTATCAACTACTCAAAGTGCATGCTGCTTTTCCTTTGCCAGGCTGCACTAAAGAGAATCATGGATCATGATCCATGGTTCACAATTTGTCACAGGTGGGTGCCACTTTACTCTCAAGAAAACATTAATATAAGCAGTTGAGCTATAGATTGATAAATGCATCTTGAGCAGAAAAAGCTGAAAGAAAATTAACCATATCATATGTATCACATGGCATGCCATTAGGGTGAAATTCACCAGCTAGATTAAGCAACAGATTCAGCCTGCAAGGAAAACTGACTGTTGAACTGTACTGCCTTTGTATTAGTCTTTCATTCATGGTTGATAGAGGTAAAGTAATACATTTTAAATGAAGACTATAAATCTTGAATACAAAAATTGAAACAGAAAGGATATCAATTTAAAATACTGAAGACCTGATCTTGTTTGGTTCCTTGATTACTACAGACATTAACTCTGGGATGTAACTTCACCATCTGGAGAGTCTGCACTTCCTTCCCTTCAGCTATTTGTTTTCCTACAGAAAGGACCAAATTAAGGACTCATTTTTCCCATAAGAGATGCACAATCTACAATCTCAATGTTCTTTCCGTTACAAAATAGAATAAAATTTCCACTGATTCTGGTGTTGTTGCCCAATACTCTTAAAAGATCTTAACAGAATGTGAAATAAGCTGTTAAAATGTGTATATAAAGTTATATGTGTATTAGTTATTACTCTTTTGCAAGTCACAAGTCATCTTCTGGGCATCTGACTTGCTTATGGATGCACAAACACTGAAAAACACTGAGCTTCAATACAAGTATCAGTATGTCTGCTAAATGTTCAAAATTGACATCATCATTAATCTCAAAGGGCATTTTTTTTACTTTTTACCATCTCTATAGCAAGGCTAGGGCAGAAAAGTGATAAAAATACTGAACAGTGATCATCAGAAGCAGTTATGCAGTTTAAGCTGCCCATGTTTTTGGAGTTTCTAGAGACTGATGAACATGTACTGATGTGATAGAAGCACAGCTCCTGGCTCAGGTGGGTGACTAAAATCTGCCATCCCACACATGCTCACTCTCTCAAGTCAGCTGACATTCAGCAAGCACATACTCCTTGTGGGATTTCTGAGAACCACAGAGGTGTGAAGCCAAATGGAATTTCAGGAAATTGTGCTTTCTTTCCCCCTAGTCCTGTTTCATAGCAATGAGCAGCTTTTCAAGCAGTATTTTCCACACTCACTTTCTCAGTTGAGTAAATGTTTACTCAGATGTTATTTTCAACAGAGATGCTACTTTAACTGTGATAGATCTCAGATTTAATACTTCAGTGGTGACAGGACCAGCCGTGTGCATCCTGAAGTGAAACAGAATGCTATATGCATCTCTGAAAATGCAATTAAGCCTCAGTGAGGCACTAGGCTTTCCTAAATCATGTTTTTCTCCTTCATGTTTTACAAAAGAAGATCATTGTTCCTATCGAGAGCAGACTTGCATCTCTATCGACCCAACAGGCCTGCACAAGACACCTAAATTGCCTCATAACCAGCTCATGACCTCAGTGCCTTTTAATTATGTGGGTTTCCCTGTGGCCTTTAGTTAACATAGACATGTGGGACAGGAAAGGGGGAGTTTACACCCCACATGGAAGAAATACAGACTGTGTATTCAAATGTACAGATCTTGTGGCTTACTTCTGAAATGGGTACCCCACGGAAATTCAACAGAGTTTATTTTCAGACTGCAGTGCTCTGGTTGCCAACCAAGAACAGCCTAATTGCACCACCCCTGCTGTGGCTGCAGGATCCTGCACACACACCTGAGCACCCTGAGCCTAGGTAGATCACACAGCAGCAGCAGGGGAAGAAACACCTGGGAGGAAAATACGTGGGGAAGCAGTTCAGCCAGCTCATGCTGAGCACAGCCAGGATGCATGGTCAAATCCCACCTAGGTCTTCAGGAGGCCATTTACATTCTCTCCAACTACTTTGCTTCCTAATAGAAGGTATTGGCTCAGTCTGAACCTGAGGTTTCATCCTTAGATTCAGACTGAACTAGTTTATACAGGAGAGTGAATGAGTGGATAGATGAGCCCAAGCAGAGTACTGTATTCAAATGAGAATACTCACTAGCCACAGAAGGTTTTCTGCTGAATGAGGGTTGTCCATGGCAAGTTTCACCTCTTTTCTTTCATTATTAAGGCATCTTATCAGCTAGCTATTTTTGCTTTAAAACTCTTAATTTTTTATCCCCCTGTATTTCCAAACTAGCATAGAGGCACACCTCAAATTCACAATTTCACTTTCACAGCATTCCTCAAAAAAGATTACTGTTTACTGATCATTCTAGCCCAAATTCATTGATAAATCTTTCATTCCTCTTGGAATCTTGAAGAAGAACCTTAAGAATCTAGGAGGTTTTGCTTTTAAATTTGCCTTATCAGCATAACTCAAGAATAGGCTTGAAGAATTACATAAGTCTACCAATGTCTACAAGTAACTGCCTTCAAATTTAGTTAACATCAGAATTTCTCCTGTACAGCTCCTGTTTACCTTTTTACAATGGCTGAAATGTTACTCTGACACTTTCTGTTAGTTTGCTGGCTGTCCTGTGCATCTGCATTTAACAGATATTTTGTTTGGGGAAAAATACTAGTAAATATCTTTCATGATCTAAGAGGTCAAATATTGCCTCCCCTCCCATTAGGTTCTAAAGAAGGGTGTCTGTTATAGCCAGTAAAATCACTGATACACTTGTAACTCCTGTATTTCTTGCTTCCTTGCCCTGTGTACCACACTACTCCTGAGAGTGACTTGGGTTCCCCTGCTGTTTCCTGACAGGAGGATCTTCTGTCAACCACGGACAGACAGCCCCCTCTGCCAGCAAGTGGTAGAAACTCTTCCTGCAGCTGAAAAAAAAAATGCCAAACCCACACCTACTTTTCAAAATCAATTTTTGAAATAAACATCAGTTCTCTCAATCTGTTGTGGACATCCTTCACTCCCAAAAAAATTCTAACACATACTGATTGCCTCCATTTCCCAAGCTGTGGCAACAACTGGTCTGAAAACACACTTAGAGGATTTCAGCTGTTTGTGTGAGGCAAGGAGGCTGTCACAGAGCACCCAGTGGTGAAAGGATGCTTATAACATTCCCTGGTCCCAAATGCAGGCAAAATACTTAAACAAAGCTGCAGACACAGCAATAATGAAAATCTGGTGAACTGCTTACTCTTGACTCACAGGAATGTTGAGTACAGAATATCCATTAGTTTCCTGACATTGAGTATTATTTATAGGCAAGTCTGATAGCACCACCTATTATTAAGGTTGCTCAATACTTCCTATTCTGTGACCCCTGGTTTCAGTCTTTTTATGCCTTTGCCACCTGGGATGAATTTTGCATACTGATGCCTGTCTTCAACAATCCTTGTTGAAAGTTCAACCCTTTCAGGAGCAAGATGATTAAGGAACACAATGGTTTTGTTCATGTTTTACAGGAATCTGGGAGCCTCACTAAAATTTTTCATTATCTCTTTATTCTGCAAGAACTTGAATTTTGGCAGAACAGAGCATATTTTTTGTTTGCATGTAAGGAAATCTCCCAAAATATAGCAAATTTATGAGCACATGAAGGTGGGGAAAAAAGACACCAACAAACAAAAAAACATGGCTTTCATATGAACTGAAAAAGGAATACCAAAATAAACCAAACCACTGAAGACCCATTACCAGTGAACAGTTGCTATTTTTGTATGAATCATTCTTTCCTAATAATACATGTTGCAGCCCAAGGCTATGGAGAAGGGGGGAAGGCTCGGTTTTCCCTCCTGGAATGGCTGTTCTTTGGTGTCCAAAGGAAACAAGTTAATATAGCACTGGCCTTGAGGACATTACTAATGCTGTGCCACTGTTTTCAGTGGTGATGTCAATTTATCTACTGACAGAGAAAAGCCTCTCTGTTATCTGCTGCTTGTACCCTGAGCACTTCTGGGCTTTGGGTCAATTAACACATTCTTCCAGGCTGGAACAACTGTACAATTGTTGGTTTCAACTACAATAAGGAAGCAAAGTGCCAAGAACAACCTGAGACATGTTTCTGATCTTACACTGAAAAGGGCTATGCTAAAAACGTTCCAGATTTGATGTATAAAAGATGCACATGCTTAGAATGTACTGATGACAAGCAGGTCTCATTCAGCCGAGGTTGCTTGTCAGGGATATGTAGAAACATAATAATTCCTGGCATAAACACAGCAGGGTACAAAACAACTAACACACCCAACCCATCCAGGGAAGCAAAAGGGAATGATTCCCTACGCAGTGTTTTGATAATGTCAATCAAAGTTCCAGTGCAGTTGCAGCTCAGCTGCCTTTGACACCTGGGAGGAAGAAGTGATCTGTGCATGTGCATTTTCCATAGGAAGTGCTAAGGGTCAAACACCATGGCTCTCTAACATTGACTTCAGATGGCAAAAGCCATCTCCAAGGAAAACTCAGCAAAGAAAAACACTTAAACGGTTTTCTTTTTAGTTGCTATCTGTTGCTGTGTTTCCAAGAGTCAAGCAAATGGACCCAACCAGAGGAATTACACAGAAAACTACAGCAGCCCAAATCACACCAAACATTTGGACAGCTTAGTCAGTACATGCCTTTACAGGCATGGGTAGCAGGGAATAAAACCAGGATGCAAAGGCATGTCAAGTGGTTTCTATATCACATCAGGCTGACAGAATTCTACAGAGTAAAAGACCAGCCTGCTGTCCCCATTGAGAAGAGTAATCAGAACTTTTGCAATGCCCTTAACTGGCCTACTGCCTCTGCTGGAGTCATCCAGCTGTCAGAGCATCATGCTGCTCCTGCTACAGCCCTTCATGGCCTGCCAACTCCTGAATTACTGGAAAATTACTTGGCAAAATGACATGGGGATAAAAGAGAGAATCCCAGAACCTTCTCCATCACAGATGAGAAGGAATATTCCATTGCTATCTGTGTTCTGTGCTAAAGAAATTAAATTAACTGACATTACCTCATTTGCGTATCAGTTTTTAATAGCTCTTTTGCTAGATGAAAAAAGGAAATTGCTGAAACTGCCACAAGTGAGCTAAAGAAACTTGAAGTTTGCACTAAATGCATGCACTACCATGCTAGAGTTTATTGCTTGTGCTGTTTTCCTACATCTAGTTTCATTCCAAGTGGAAACTCAGTTTTCAGAATTTCCCAAGGATTTGGGAAAGCAGCAGAGGTTAAAGCAGGGAATGGAACACATGCCTCAGGCAATCCAGCCTGAGCTTAGCTGTTGTAAAAAATTCTCCACAGCCAAGTTAGGTTATTGAACTCAAATGGCCCAAAGAGAGATTTGTTGAGTTTGGTTTAAGGCTGTGCACCAATATTGAACTTCAGTGGAAAATGAACAATTAAATGGCGTTTCTCTTAAGAAAGCACAGCTGTAAGGAGATTCTATCAAGCCTAGGGTTTAAGTCAAATTGTCCCCTTTTTAGATGGTACTTGCAACTTCTTTCATCACTGTTGTTGTTTTTAAAGCATTTCTACTCTATTTTTGTCATTATTTCCACTGCATTGCTGTGGAACATTTAAGAATGTTTTAGCATCTGATATGACTTCTTATGTCATCTTTAAAACTTCCTTGTGCAGTAAAAACAAACACAGGAGTCCTGATGATAGTTTAACCTTCTAAATGGGTACACATAAGGCAGTCACACATATTAAGGCTTCTATGCCTTAGCTGATCTCTTACCAGATCCTGAACAGCAACAAAAAGAACATATTCATTTCACTATTCTTCAGAAATATTTCTGTGTTTTTAACAGTTTTACCTGGAAAGCCCTCTGAAGTTGCTGTCCTTTTGTGATGTGCTAGACAGATATGAGATGAGAGACAGGTTCTACCAGAAAACTTACAATCACAACACCAGGAATGACACAGAGAAGCAGGAGTGGAAGAGAAGCAAGGCAGTATGAAAAATAAAGCCATGGAAGTCAGATGAAAGGATCCTTGGTCAATGATTTTTCACATGAGCCATTTTTGGGGAAAATATTAAACACTCTATTTCAATAGAAGTATCTCCAGTCTCTTAAGTAGACATGTATCATAAATACACTCAGCATTATACCAGCACTGCACAGCTGGTGTGAAGAAGTATTCCAGGAAGAGAAATAGGATATGGTAAAAAAGTTATGCTGATATGAGGAATTCTGAGTTCCTCCCTTATGCACATGTTCTATTGCATCTTGACCTTCCATACATATGTGGAGTCATTGTAACTTCAAAGCACTTTATCAAGCTGGCAACACACACAAAAAGTTTAACAAAAAACCAAACAAACCCAAACAAAATTTTAAAAAAACCCAGCCAGAATATCTGGATAGTCTTATTACAGATCATATTCATCTAGTACAGAAAACACAAAGTTCATTGCCTAGACAAAAATATATAAACAGAACAAAAATCAAAACATATAAACATGAAAAAAATCAATGAAGTCATAAGCAGACTTTTCTTCCAAGTCCTGGCAGCCCAGAGAAGTTTTTCACAAGTTCTGTGTGACACTTCTAAGCCTATTTTCATGAATATGCCTAGGCAAAGGGTAGGAATTCAGCCAGGATCTCTGGAGTGCATGGAAAAATAGAAAGGTAGCTATGAAAGCCTACAGAGAGTGTGAAGAGGAATCCAAGAGAAGGAGAGCTTCAGAATTAGCATACCTTGAAAAGTAACTTCTGTCAGATACAAAATGCCTTTTTGTCTTTTATATACATAGGAAGTTTACATATTAATGTTTGCATGATGGTAAATCGGAGGAGTGCTTCATTAGATTTGAAGGAGCACTTCTCCTCAGGCCAGGCCTCTGGTTTGACTCAGATTAAATTACAAAGCTAAACAGAACAGGAAGGATCTGTGCTCCTAATTCTGCTTGATAGATCACTTTGTCATTTTCAGATGCCAGATTGAAGATAGCTGCCTCTCCCTTGGCAGAGAACAGCGCTTTTAAGCTCCAGGCTATCAGGGAGAGCAAGCCCACAGTACGTGCACAGACTGACAGTTGCATTAAGATGTTTCCTGCTGCTTCTTTAAAAACTTATGGCAACCTGCTCATTATGAGCCTTCTGTACTTGCAGAGAGTTAAACTGGGTGAGATGAAGTGGAAGTCGCAGCTGAAGGTGCTCTGGGCTGTAACACAGCAGAGGAACCACACACCTCTGCAGATGTGCTGACTGGGGAATCATCCTATGAGAATTGGAGCCAGGTTTAGCGGAGATTATGCAGAATGACTGGGAAACCTCTTCAGGAAATTAGTTTTTTCCCATTCTTTCTGAATCTGAGGGGATCCAAAGGCACTTCATTATCATAACTGTTTCATGTTTAGCTATGGTTGTTGAAAGCACTTCTCTTAATTTGCTGTACAACTCTCAAATTGCTGATTAGGGAAAAAAAGAGACAAAATATGAAGGCAGATCTGAGAACATGTGGAGCCCATTAATGGAACAAATTCATGGCTTGTTTTCACTTATCCCTATTTAGTATTTGTAGGGGGCTTTTGCTTTCTGAAATTTATCAGGTGCAAGCTGAAAGGATGTAAACCAGACTGTAGTCAATGTACATGTGTTTACACACAAACCTATCAGCTGAAGTAATGCAATACCATCCCAACATGGAACTACTGAACCTCAGACATACAGCTAAAAGCCTGCAAATCCACCCCCCTACATCCTGTTTTCCAGTATACTAAGCCACAAAAGAAAAAAAAAAAAAAATTGGAATTAAAATAAGAAAGGCAGAAGGTTTCAGGAGTTTTCAGGCAGTGGGTAACAGGCTGCTATTCTGCTGTAACTGCTTGAGCAATAAGCAGTGCACAGACCCCTGGGGCTCACTGGCAATGAAGCCTCAAATATTTCTGATGCACTGCTACAACAGCATGTTTTTCTTCGTGTTGTTCTTGCACAGGACCTTTCCAAAAAGATGGATACACAGAAGAGGAAATAGTAAACTGAACAGGCCCTCTAGAGGTAAGGTCAGTATTGCTTGCTTTTGACAAGTTTTGTATAACCTAAAAATACTTAAATAATCATACCTAATCCTCACTGAGGAATTTTCAAGCCTCTCAAAGCACTTCAGTAATGAAGTCTGGCATTTCTGTAAAGAGGCAGAAGCAGTTTTCCCAGGCTAAAGTTGAGAATCTAGTCATGACCACCTCCCATCCTTGCTCAATTTTCTAGTATCTATCCTTGATAAGTCTTATTGTAAGTAAATTTATCACTATGTCTTACTAAAATCTTAATTTTTTAAAATATATTTTTAATTCCTTAAGATAATTATCATACACTGATTATCTAGGGCAATAAGACCCATAAGAAATAAGTTGCTCATAGGCAGGAAGCTACATGTACAAGAGCTAGCACTCAAATTCATGCAGCTGCTGAAGAAAGCTCCTTCCCTTGTTCCAGTCACTGTTAACTAGGAATCAGACCAGGAATTTGCAACTGGGGGGCAGAAGGAAGACAAAAAGAAAATCTTGCTGACTTGAAATACATAATTGTCTCCTGAAATTCCACAGGAACAGCTGGAACATGCAACTGTTCCAGTTTAAAACTGGAGAGATTCTACCCCTAGCAGTGGATAGACATGAGTGGATAAGCATGAAGCAGAATGCATCAACTAGACAAAAAGAAAAATAGATCAAAACTACTTTCTTCTGCTCCTGCTTTTTCTGAATTCTCACCATTGCAATCGGAGCTCAGACAGCAGCTCATGGCCTGGAGGAGCCACAGGAGGCTCAGCTGACAGAGCTCACACCATGGCCAGGCTCTGAGAAACAGCCATGGAAGCACAGCAGAGCAACACTGGCTGGGTAACCTCCAAGGAAGAAAAAGATGGCCTTGTGCTCTGCAGAGTAATTTTACTTAATGATTTCTTAATCTTTTCTTAGACTTTGGACCATTTGAGGAAGAGGCTGTTTGGGATTTCATGGTAAAGTGTAAAGGAGAATATTGATGAAAATTCAACCTTTCCTTACTTTAAATCATTCAGTCATTTCAAATGAGGTTAGTTGTCTAAGCTAGAAAAACTGATTTAGATGAACAAATGCGTCCTTCCCTAATCCATCTGTGGTGATTTTAACTCTTTTAAAATACACAATTCCATCTTAAAAAAAAAAAAAACAAAACAAAACAAAAAAACACACACACAAAAAACAAACAAACAAACAAACAAACCACCTCTGTGAGGTCAGTCAGCATCCTCTACAGGATCCAGAGCTTGTGGCAAAGCATCTAAGATAAAGCTCATCAAAAGAAAGTCCCAAGTTTCAGCCTCACACTTAGCTAGACCTCTTTAAACCCCACAGTGCAGGTAAATTGGGGTTTGGGGCTTTTTCTTTCTTAGTTTCTTGTGTTTTATTTTGCTTATCTGGATGGGTTTTGTAATAGAGATGAACATGTGGCCACACACAGATGTTGTTTCCAGCACAAAGGAGGGAATATCTGGACAGATACAGGGGAATAGATACAAGAAAAGAATTACTAGTTCTCAGAAAAGCAATATCTATTTACACATTCCCAAGATTTGTTTTGAGTCAAAATGCATATGGGAAATTTTTAGACCTGGATTTTACTGAGAGACTCTGGCAATTCACAGAAACAGAAAGCAAAAGGCAGTATCATTTCACACATCAAGGCTAGTCTGAGCATCTGATGGACAAGTGTATGACAGTGGTCCCTAGTGAAGACCAGTAAGGAGTCTAAACAGCTTACACAACATGGTAAAAAACAGCAATTGTGTTTATTTTTCTAGTCCCCACATTTATTCAGATCACATTATCCAAAAGGCAGAGGAATCCTACATCTGTCATTAGAAATGCTATTCAATTATATTCAACTAAAATACAACAATTTAAAACAACAGAGCTATATTAGCAAATTAACAAAGCAAATTAACAACAGTGCAGTTGCTGGAGGGCCAAGGAATGGAACAACCACAAGTACAACAGTAATCACTTAATATATCATGAGAAAGTAGGAATTCTTGGGCTATAATATTCTCAATCATTTCCTCAGCTGTTCCGCAAAGAGATGCAGGTACTTTAGTGGAAAAGTACACATCTTTATTACAAGTTTTCTCTAATATGCTAGTGCACTGGGACTTGGCATGCCTGCATTTCTCATCTAATTAAAAAAGAGAGGAGATGATTCATTGATAATGGAAATTATTCCTAAAGTAAATTGCAGCCTGTGCTGTGCTTTGGTATTTGCAAGCAGTAACAGGAAACTGTTGCATTTTTGCCATGAAAGAAGACAATACTGATGCTCATCTCAGATATGTGCACAGCACATCAGAGTCAGAGAGTGGCACACACTGCACTCACAGGTCATGACTGCTCTGCTGAAGCTGGTCACACACTGGGCTGTGCCAAGAAGGCAAGGCAGCACAAGGTCCCACAGGAAGAAAGTTACCCCTGGTAAAGGAAGAAAGCTTGGATGGTCACAAAGGTTGCCTTCACCTTTATTTGTCTCTGTTTTGGTTTCCAGGTCAATCCCTGGAACAAACTCTAGGGTTTGTCTATTGTTTGTATTACTGGTGTTAAAAACTTCAAGAGGGGAATTAGAAAATCAGTTCACTCTATTAAATGGAAGACATTAATTTGACTAAGTGTAAGTGAAACAGCACTTGGCAGCAGCAAAGAGACAACTCCTGCACTGTCAGATGCCACAAGAGAATCCTCTGCCAAAACTCCAAAAAGATATTATGTTAGAAGCACTACATCACCAAGAGCTCACACTGGCAAACCACCACTCCCCCTTGAACCATCTCTGTCCCAAGGACACCTCTGCCCACGAAAGCTGCAGCTCTGTGTGTGTTAGCCCCTCCACAGACATCACACACGAAGCAGGAAACAGATAGTTCAGAATGGGACATTGTACAACAGGACCTGGCTTGCCCTTACCTTCTAGATTGTGCTTTTACTGAATGAGCTTCATTTAAAACCACACAAAACTACAGGCTTGCACTCAGTGCAACCCCAAATCATACACAGCTTACTCATTTATTTGTGCTGAAGCTGGATCAATATAAACACACCGGACTTGTTGAGCTAAAACCTGATCCAACATCTAAGGTTTATGAGTGATATTTTTTTATGTTTCTTAAATAGAAGAATGACTCATAATTCTTGACCACATCTAGATTTTAATTTCACACATCTTTTAGAGTTCCAAAACAAAGCTAATGGATGCTGCTGTGACTCATATTAACAATCACATCACATTGAAAAAATTCCATTCAGGATGGAGTGCTTGAGCTACAGGGCAGACTGCATCCCCTGGAAACTCAATTCCTTCTCTTGATGAATGTCATCACTTTCTTTATTTCATTTTTATATCATTATATCGACCTGATCAACTGAAGCTCATTTTAAACCAGATCAAAACTGCAATCCATTCTTCTTATAAAACTGTGAGAATGAATATTATGAATGAAAGTCAGACTGCATCACTTTAAATATCACCCAAACACAAAAATCCTGCTGTTCTCATTACCTCTTTCTCCTTTTCTTTCCAAGCAGTAGGTTCATGAAACATGATTTATCACAAGAAGCTTGGCATACCCAAAGTTGCCCCAAATGAGCAAATGCAGTAAATCTTATCCTGAATATAATGTATTTTTACATCAGCAGGCATGCACACCAGCTGCTGAACAGTGTAAGAAGCACACCAGGCTTACCCAAAACAAAAGGCTAATCATCCCAATCAGCCTGAGCACCTGGGATTCTTTTGTCTTATCTTTAGCATTGATTTAGTGAAAATAAGGTCCCAATTTAAGTACCTGTTATAAAAATACATATAACTATATATATATATATTCATTTGTATAAAAACGTACAGCTTTTTCTGTTTTGCTTGAAATTATTTGTGATGCCTATAAAATGCAAGCAATGAGATACACAAGGTTTCCTGTATGACCATGCTAGTACCATAAGGAGAGAAAAAGAAAAACTGATGTCATGGAGTCAGCCCTTTGAAATCACAGAATCACAAGGCTGGAAGAGACCTTTAACATCACTGAGTCCAACTCGTGCCCTAACACCTCAACTAAATCATGGCATCAACTGCCACATCCAATCTGTCTTGAAACACATCCAGGAATGGTGACTCCACCACCTCCCTGGGCAGACTTTAGCACTCTTTCAGTACAAATCCTGTTCCTAACATCCAACCTTCATTTCCCTTGGCACTGCTTAAGGGAACTCTGTGTCCTCTGGTTCTGTCAGCTGCTGCCTGGAGAAGGAGAGGACACAGTCTTAAGCTTAAATGCAGAGTTAGAGAAGAACTTCCTGTCTGGTGGAGTTCTGAGTGTCTCTGTGGATGGAGGCTCCACCACCTCTCTGGACCCTGCCTGTTGCCTGGCTATTATTTTTCCCTTGATATCTCATAGGATTTCCCCCCATTGCCATTATGTCTGTTGTCCCTCACTCAGTTCCATCTTCACTGCACCCTCCCACTGAGTAGATCCAGCCCTGAGCTGGGATAATGCCACACAGCCAGGCTGTCCACACCACCTGCATGGTTTAATGCATCCTACAGCTATGAAACTTCTCATGAGTCAGATACTCTTCTGCCTCTTTACATTTTATTTTATAAACTGTCCTCACTGTCAGCACCCAACCTGGTTATAGATATTTGAATATATTAACCTTGTAGGAGTAATAAGAATTTATCTGGTACATGCCCAGAAGTTCAAACATATATCAACATCTGAGTCTGAACCACTTGTCCGTATTGACACTTTTAATAAGATTTAAACTATAAAATTGGACTTCCTCCTAAGTAACCCATAAGCAATTTTTTTCTAATATCAGCTCTAGAACAAAGAGGTTATGATATAAATTGGCAGAAGTATGCTAAAATTAGATGAAATATTTTCAAACCTTTGAGAAAATATTGTATTTAAAAACTCAATTTCAAAAATTATTTAATAAAATCTATATTTATTTATCATTCTTTTTCAGGTCAGAGGGTCAGCTGTGACACTCTGTCTCCAAACTGCCTGTCCTATTTCTAGCTCAAATTTCATTGTAGCACAAGAGGCTAGATTCAGACCAGGTGTTACCAAGCAAAAAAAAAAAAAAATAAATCAACCGAGTCCTTCAGTGAAGAAGTTATGGCTGTTTCCTGGAGGACTGAATTGAGCTTCACAGGGTCTCACTGGCAAAAAGCTGATGGTGCCGTCTGCCCACTGCAGCCAGACAGAACCATCCCACTGAGGAGACACAGAGAGACATCACATTTCCCACAGTGGGAGCAATCTCCCTGCATCTCCACATGGTCAGCAGCGTGCTATTAAAGCCACTTAGGATAACAAGCCCTGTATAAACAGATTATCCAACAGACAAGTTTTGTCAATATTGCTTCATCTTCTACAGTGCAGCATTCGAATGCTGGTTTAGTGTGGCAGAAAGAAAACTACAGTCTAAAAAATTCTAAAATCTTTGCATAAATAATATTTATTACACAAAATAATATTCCAATAATTACCTCAGCTTTTTGCATCTGTGACAGTATTTCATAGGTCTGGTGTTTGACAGTGAGGGACGTACTAAGTACACAAAAACTTTAACATAACCTATGTGAGAATTTTGTACAACAGGAATTCCTATAATTTTTTTCCAGGAGAAAGAAGGAAGCTCCAGCTTTCCATATGCTCCCATTGAACGGAGCTAACCCTTCCAACACGGCTCGCTGAAAACAAGCTCAGTTGCTCAACATCTGTACTGCAGCTTTCATTAACACAATTACTGACCTCAGTCATACTGTATTATTGATCAGCATCTGCACAGCACCTCTCTGGGAAACACAGGGCACTCTGCACGTCCTGCAGCTCGCCTGCTTTCATCCTCTTGTCCTGAGACAGAGCCTCTCTCCTGGCTGGCTGTGGGGCTCCCCTTGGCCCCACCACTGCTCCCACACCAGCACCAATGCCCGCCCTGGGCTTCCCAACACAGAGCTCTGGGCTGCAAAACTCACAATATCAACCTCTGTGAAAGCAAACAACTAAAAAGGCAGCAAACTGCTGACTGTTGGCAGAAAAATTGGCTCGGAAGTAGAAAGGTTGGATTTTTCCTTTTGCACCTGTAAAAAATGTAGGCAAATCACTGCCTTCATGCTCTCTAAGTCAATCATGCCCAGCTCAACAAAAATGGGTTAAAGCATACTCATATTATTGACACCTCCAAGAAGAAATCCATCTGTAGCAGGTAAAAAGCTCTCAGACTGAGTGGTACCCTGTGTTCAATGAGCAACATCCCTGAAATAAAGGCGTAAAATTCTGAAAGCCATAATTTTTTTAAAGAAAAGCTAAAAACATAACCCCAGAATTAAAATTATGAGCTACACTTATATTTAGAATTATTATCTCCTTAAATAGATCAGTTCAAATACTAATGCCTTAAATATAGGTTGTAACATTCATTGTAGGCTGTAAAGTTACATAGTTGAAAGTTTTTCTGAAGAAATTTAGGTACTCAAAGAAATGCAGAATAATTTTCACCAGAAGGAAACAAACAATTTTAATCAACATCTTTCAAATTTGCAACTACTCTGGAAAATATTTTTATTCAAAAAGGGGTGAAAAAAGAAGATGTCATCAAAGTTTTGCTTCAATATTTTCAAAGTAAAAAAACCGACACATTGTTTCAAGGCCAAATTTACTTCAGTTTTAACACCTGAAAATTAATGTAAAATATTCTGGTTTGATTAATGATTTGAAATAAACATCTTATTGATTTCATTGCATTTTATATCCTTTCATGTCAATGTAATAGAACATTTCACTGGCAAGGAGGGAAGTTCCAAATTACTATTTTCTGAGTATAAGGAGGGTTTATTTGCTGCATATTTTACCAGTCGTTTTTCTTCATCCTTCCTCCCTCCCCTGCGAGTTAACTTCCTAGTACCTAGATGGTTTCTCACACCACCAAAAGTATAGAGCACACTTAATTTTAGGTGTTAATGCAAGTAGAATCTGGGTAGTGAAGCATAACAAAACTAACAGAGCCAGAGGAAGCATAAAGCACTCTGAAATGCACTCAGTAATTTCACTGCTCTGC
Organism: Ammodramus savannarum pratensis; assembly: GCA_020466415.1. Classification (NCBI taxonomy): domain Eukaryota; kingdom Metazoa; phylum Chordata; class Aves; order Passeriformes; family Passerellidae; genus Ammodramus; species Ammodramus savannarum. The sequence goes on along the minus strand of JAHXMQ010000566.1, from coordinate 22,884,451 downwards.
AGAATGACAGCAAGGCCCAGGTCTGTCAGCTCTCATCCAGATGATGTTCTCAAATCAAGGGCAATTTTTTTTCTTTAATTTCAACAAGAACAAGCCTAGAGCTGAACAAAATTAGAAATGATGGACTTCATGTAGATAAAATTATCTAGCAGCTGTTATGTGGAAAACTGGAAGATTATCGCAGTGGTACCTACTGGCCTTAAAACACTTGCATTTATTAAAACATTATCAAGAGATAAGAATTGCAGTCAAACTCCTGGAAATTAAATTTAGGCACAGCAAACATATAATTCTTAGACGGCCTAAATGGCCAAAGCTTCACAGAAGCTGAAGAAAGCACACTCACATACACAGCCAGCATATACACTTTTCCTATGGCAATGCTATGTGAAAGATATAATTGTATAATAATGTAGACATGTAAATGTATTTTATATATATAATGCTATATAATGTGTTTTGAATGTTTTCCATTTTAATAAAAAGGTACAGTACAAGGTACTGTGTTCTATAAGCTATCTTTAATGAACTAAGTTTAGCCTTGTTTTATTTGTCAGTACAAAAAAGAAATGTGGTAGAAAAAATGAAATATTTAAATTTTTAAAGGAAATTAGAGCAGAGTTCCTTCATGTCCTACAAACAAAAATATGGGACAAAGAGACCTTTAACTACTCTCATTTCTCTAAACAGCTAATAATGAGTCCTCAAACAAATTATTTGTGTTCCACTGCTCAAAGTAGAAAATCCTATTTTTCCATCCAGACCACTCTGGGAGATGTACTCGTGGCAGACATTTTCAACCACTGCTGCTGAGCTCACTAAACCTGATGGTCTTGTGTTCACAGTATAGCAAGCATTGAACAAAATGTCTTTCTTTTGACATGAATGAATTATAAATCCTTTCTAGGATTTCTTTCAGGGTCTCTCTCTATGACAAAAATCTGTTCACACAGCAGGGTAAGGCCTGCAGGACCATTCAGGGCTTCTGAGCAGCAAACTGGAACTACTACGATAAGGAACTCCTTCCTTATTTCAAACAATAAATGCAGGTTCCTGTCAGACTGACAGGACATGGGTGTTGCAAGTCCTATGAGCTGTACACAGCTCTTTGACAAAAAATTTTAGGAGACAAAGCCAAGCATGTGCAAAGTCAACATAAAAGCTAACCCCTAATCAAAACTTTACCAGAAACATCAGGGAAAAGTATTCAAAGCCTGTTAAATTCAAACAGTGATCTTTCCTAGGACTAGTCCGGGCCCTTACTATCTTACATAATTTTTCTGTTACCTGCCTTTATTGTCTTCCTTTCTGTCCCCAAGGGCAGAAGCCATGTGGCACCATTGTCATTGCCACATCATTATCTGTTGCAGCAGAAATACAGCAATAAGCAAACAAACAAATAAACTTTTTTTTTTTCTGACACCATCTCTACAGAGGAATGCAAAACAAGAAAAACCCAGAAGAGCCCCAAAGCAATTTAGTGCATGAATATGACTGCTATCAGTTACCACACTGGAAATGTTGTGGGAGTTTTCCTGGCCTGTTTGTAGATGTGTGTGCTTGTTTTTACAAGGTTCTCCACCAAGAACAAAACACCAGCAAGCCCTGTGTCTCCTGCAGAGTTGATTATATTAGATCATTTTATCTTATTGACAGAGGGGAGAGACAGGCTGGGTGTGATGAATGGCTATTGTTATACCCTACCTGACCACCCTGGCGCCCACCCAGGCACGCAGCCTGATGGCAATCAGGTAGCCTGACTCATGTGATATTTGACAAAGGATAGGTCAAGATCCTCCCCATCTGTTATCAGGAAAAGCCTTCTGTCTACTTGCAGCAACACTGCAGTGCTACTTTTACTACTGAAAAATGTGCAGAAGTAAGAAGTGCAGTTTGCAGGTTTCCCTACTATTGTATTTACACTATTAAAAAGCAAAATGAAGCACTTGGATTGGAAGGAATGGCATCTCTCTTCTGTCAGCACAGCCTAGCAAACACATATGCTTAAAGCAGACCGTGCTCAGGAGCATCCCCGACACAGTGAAACGTGAGCGTGTACAGTCAGCCACCCTGATCCCTGCTCAGCTGACTCAATTACAAGCCTGCTAGAAAACTGGGGTAGAACTGACTCACAGGGAACATTTGAGAAAATCCACAGACATTGATACAAATACAAGGTACAAATCTGAGGTATGCAGCTGCAGGTTGAAAACTCAGAAATGGGAGCACTGCTGTTGCGAGAAAAGAAATTCCAGTAACTGCACATAGGGAATTACTAATACATTAAAGTAAAAACCTTCTTGTATCTCTAATGACATGAAATAAAATACAGAATGATGAGCTCTAAGTGCATCCGTAAGACCAAGCAACATTGTAATTTTGGACCATCTAACCTGAATATCCAGAGACGTCTAAGATTTTCTACTGCAACTATAACCCTGCGCCTTTGTGGAAGAGCTACTTTAGTACTGGACTAGATTATGCATTTCCATTCAGTCACACAACCTGTGATGTAAACTAATTATTAAAAGAACACCTTCCACTTTCAGGGGTAGAATCACATCTAGCTCAAGTATCTTACTGCAGTACATTGATCCTACTCAGTATGGGAACTGAATGCTTCTAGGCAACTTTTCTTGCCTTCATAAAATTAGATGAACTTTTTGCTACTCTTTCTGTATAGGGTTCAGCATTTGTCAGTTTGCCAATATTAACAGCAAGCAACTTACTACAATAATTAATATCCCTTAATAATTTATTACTAAGGATTGTAATTATTTCTTTTTTCTGTAGAGAGTTACTCTTAAAAGATTAGGCAGGCACATACTTTCCTACTCTTAGAGTTGGCCTTGTTGCTAGGCAGCAAACAAGAACATCACACACTTTGGAAGATCTCACCAAATAAATTATCATCTTTTTTTCTTTGTTTTGACCTAAGCCTAATACTGATATTTTTCTATTCCACAGTTTGGTGGGTGCTTTGGAATTAGTTCATTTATAACTTGAGGCTCTTATTTTTTTTTTCATTCAAGAAAGTCATACACAACTACTTCCTGTCTCTGCAGGCTGAGCACAAAGATGATCAGCTGTGGAGAATTACAGCTAGTTAGCTCAGTCAAAAAGCAATGCCTGTTCATCAACATACACAAACCCAATGTCACTGGATAACTTTGAGCAAATCCCCCATGACATGTGGTAGCCTGCAGGCTGAAGGGCACAGGACCTGAGCACAAAGCTTGTTTCTCACAGAATCCCTAGATAGCCAAGATTCTGATTTTCAACCCTTCCTTGCATGGCAAACTGATGAATTTAACAAAAGTTGGGGGGGAAGACTGAAGCTTATTTCCATCTATAATTGCACAGAAGCTTTGAGAAGTTATATATTGAAATTATATCACCCTATATGATGTAGGTGCTTATGGATGTTTTAGCAGCAACCTGGGTACTATATCATAGCAGCAGTCCAGGGTGACAAGTGCAGTAAATCATCTCTAGCCTGGAACTATAACACATAACAGCCACAGAGTTCTTCAACACGGCTTTATTGCCCTTTATAAATTATTGGACAGTTAAGAGACAAATACTTCTGGCAAAATCCTTAGTGATAGGCAGCATGGCAATGAATTTCCTTGTCATTTGCTATGGATTGTCATGCAGCTTGGCTCTATGAGAGCAGCAGATTTAAATGAAGACCTCCAATAAATGCAGTGCCTTTAAATAGGGCTTTCTTTCTTCCATTTCTGTAGTTGAAGCTGAAGCAACTCCCTGTCCTACACCCACAGAAACAGCAACATACTATTGAACTTGCCCTTTTCCCTGGAATGCAACGTGTGGCTCGGTGTCACCACTGGCTACTGGCCCTGTTCAAACACAGCTTTTGAACATTGCTGCACCAGTTTGCATTCGTGCTGAGTGCACTACAGGCCCTTCAGCTCCAAGCAGGAATGCTCTACACTCACTTTGCACTTTGTAGGTGAATGCAAACACACAGAGCCTGAGGCAACGGAGCAGTGCAAACTCACATAGCTGGTAAACATCCAAGATCTAAGAAACGTAGGGAGGCATGATGATGAACTCCTTGAAAATGGGTAAAACAATTCTTGTCAATCCAAATTACTTCATATAAAAGACATTTTTTGTCATGCAACTAAAATTCATACACGATCCATAAAATCTGCTTTTAATGACCATAATCCCACAAAAAGGCAATAAAGACTCATTACACAAACCTTTCTCCTAATATTTTCTACTACAAAGAAAACCTAAGGTCCCTGTTACATATTTTATACATCATATATCTCACTTTACAAGCATGCTCACAATGCAGTAAAACTACACTCAGTACAGTAATTCCTGCAGTTAGGGACAGAAAACCACCATTTTTCTAATAATGAACTGAGGTAACAAGATTTCCCGTTCACGATTATGTAGAAAATAGGTCATTACAACAAAGCAGTGAACCAAACATTAGTCCCCTAATGCATGGATTTTTATCATCAAAATCTGTATCAGTCTAGAAGATCACTTTTCTTCCCTCCTGGAAAATTACTGTTGATGGTTTATTCCTACAATTGAGCTGCATTCACATAAAAGTAAAGTGGAAAAATGAAGTATTCATATTTATCTTTGTTCAAAATCGTGTCTCTTGCAATGTCGGTCTAAATTCAGAATTCAGAAAATGCTGAGGTCAAATACAGAGCTGCACAAGTGCGTTTACATTTCAAGTTTGAGACGATTTCTTGGAACATTTCCTGCCAGATTAAAAGGTTTCTAATCATAGTCTCAACTAAGACTCCCACATCCTCTGCTTCTGGAGTGCTTTTGGCTGTGCATGGATAGTCTGGGTCCCAAGGGAGAATCACAGCTAACGATTCCATCACACACCCCCAGACGCCTCACAAACATCACAGCATTGTGCAGCCACACAGGGCTGTCATGCAGCTCATGTGACACACAGATGGACACAGCCACAGCCAGTGACAGCCCAGGCAAATGCACAGCCCCTTTTGCTTCACTACTGAATCTATGTTCAAATACATCACTCATTGCAGATAAATATTTATACTCTGCCTTTGAGGTGGCATGTGATGATCTTGCTGCAAAATACTAACTTATGCATATTCTATCCATATTGAGCAGATCAAAACTTGTGTCTTGTCACTACAAATGCATGTTTACAATGAGCTTTGAAAATATTTTTATCTAAATTATCACACCTCTGAAATCCCTCATTAAGAAAAATTACTTCAAAATCTGCAGGTGAAAAATGATCATTCATTTATGCTCCTGTCTTGCACCAAAAAGTTTTAAGCTTGTGACATTCACAGGCTCAAAAATCTTCTGTTTCAGCAGATTAAAGAACTGTTCAGGTTCCGAAGATAACCTTTATGTGTTAATAAAAAAAATAGTAAAATAAATTAGAAATTAAATGGTAAATCCATCACTGACAGGAAATAAGTGTACATGCAAATGTTTAGATCTTTAAAAATTAGTCTGTGTGCCATTTCCATTCCACGGGGGATGAGAAAGGGCTTTGTCCCTTTGGCTGACATGTGACTCTTACTAATGCTTGAACTGCATGCTTCCTACTTCATCCAGAAAATGAAATTTGTGAGATATTTGATAACACAAGGCAGAGAAAACCAAAAATATACTACTTGTATCTTCTTTTCTGGATATATTGCACTTAGGGAAAAAAATTATTACAAGCCTAAAATCCACACAGTAATCAAATACTCCCTTTGAGGAATTTACAGGAAGAGGTATCCTTTTGAAACAATCATATGTACAAAGAGTTAGCAGTCATCATGGTATAATATTTTGCCTCATCATTTTCCATCTATTTGTTTAAGAACCCAAATTTCTATAGGGAAAAGACAAAACCAAAAAAAAAAATACTTAAAATCACACATTTTGACTCAATTTAACTAAAATGCAAAAGAAAAAAAAAAAAAAAACAAAACAAAACAGGAAAAAATGAGTGCTAGAAAGACTTCTGTAGGACAAGATTGTTTGATTCAGCCTGTCCACACTACATAGCATCTGATGACAGGCTCTTTAACAGAGCTATAAAACATGCTAACAGTGCTATTAAGATTACTTCTACCGTCTCCCAGCACAGGCACAGCCACATTTTGTACCCGCCTATGCCAAATTTCAAAGAAGCTGCAGATAAGACACAAGAAGGAGAGAAACAGACACTTGTTTGCAGCCCAGAAAAATCCAGGTGGAACCTCTTCCATTAAGCAAAGACAGCATCAAGTAAGGTCATAAGGCACAAAGACATGTCAGGCTCTAAAGAAACAGTGCCCCTCCAAGAATGTGAGGTAGGTACCCAAAGAACGGGTAGAGTATGGGTAGAGCTGGAGGACAATCCCTCAAAAAGCTTTCTAAAGATAACTGGGGAGCTGCAGGATAACTGGTAGTGTAGTTACCAGTGGCTGAAAAGCAAGGAGGAAATACATGGCTAAATGCCATCCAAGCAACAGTGGTTGATTTTTGACTGTGAAGCTCAGAGGCAAGCAGAGGACACTGTTTAAATCAGAGAAGCCTCGAGGAGGGAGCTCAGACAAACAAGAGCCTCCCCAGAAAACAGCAGGCCAAATGTGCCAGCGGCATAGGCCCAGCTGCCAGAACTGAGAGGACACCAGCCCTTTTCCAGTTCCAGGTACCCTGCTGGTTTCTACTTTAACTTCCACAAGTGACATAACACAGACCAACACAGCTCAGCAAAAACCCTTCTGTACCCAGAGATAACCAAGAAATAAAGTAAGCAATATCACAAATAAGAAAATAGGACTAGAAGATCAAGTTTGGGAGAATGGAAAATTATTATTGTTGTTATTATGGTCTCCTAATGCTAAGTACTCACTCTGCTTCAACAGATTTCTGGCATGCCTTAGTCAAAGTAACAGCAAGTATTCATCTATGCATTTCATAGCATTTGTGCAGGAGCAAGAAATTCAACCACAAATTCAACAGTATAACAAGAAATATTTCTCTGAGAATGCCAAACAAATTCAGAAACCCCACCAATAAAAAACATGAGCTGCCAAAAAACTGAAAGGAATTGAAAGGAAGGTTGACCTTCAAGACCTTCTAGAATTTATTTTAGTCTTTGAAGAGTGTCTGTTTAACAATATACTATTTACCAAAGACTGAACAAATACAATTTTTCAGTTTACGTCATGCCTCAGACATAAGGAAAAAGTAGTTCTAGAGCATAATTGTAGCTTCTTAAGGCAAATTAGTTTTTCAATCACTTAAAATTCACTTCAATCACTTAAAATTAACAATATAAGCTTATTAGGCTTCAATAAACGAAGATATATGAAAATTTTACTGGTTCAAAAGAAAACAAACAAAAAAAATTAAAATAAAACAAACAAAAACCACCAAAAAATCCAAAGGAATATTAAATTCACAGCATTTATCTCATTTTTTCCAATCCTTATTTTGCACAGTCGGTGTAGAATTTAAAGGGATTAAAATGCATTCCTAATCTTCTCTTTTGAATAATTTCTCTTGCCAAAATTTTATATGTTTCATTCCTAATCCTTTTTTATTCTATTCTGTCCCAGCAGAGTGCAGATGTTTTACTGAGATCTGCTGCAAACAGATCTCACAAAATAGGACTACATACCATAATAAGTAACTCAATGTAACAAGAAAATGCAGAAAACACATTATAAGACCTAATGCAGATAATATCCAAGCCCAGCTTTAACCTTTTAAATGAAGATTGTACAACTACTATGTACTTTTATGGGAAGTACACTTTGAAATAAGTATCTTAAACGTGTCCACCTCTCCTCTTTGACTCACTCTCTGCAAACAGCAGCTCCTGATATAAATGAAAACATGCTTTTGCTACATGACTTCCAGGAGATTCTCTAGATCAATTAGCATTTGTATTATCATTTCAGGAAGTGATATATAACCCTGGCCACTTTTTGAGCTATCTCTTGGAGAGCCTCTTATCCCTCTGTCAACCCACATTTGTCTGCTCATGAAGTTACTGGAAAGAATGACTCAACATTAATTTCAATTACAGCAGAGTGAAAGTCCATTCATAAATATTGCCCCTGACAGGCTTCATTTGGCTTCTGGAGGCTGACCTGGATTAACCAGTACACACTCCATATGCCAAAGAATCAAGAACTTGCAACATTGCTTTAACTCAATTACACAGTATTTCAGGAGAAAAAGACAAAAAAAGTTCACATTAAAAACCAAGTTTTTAGTACATTAAAGCAATTTCCAGCAATTGCACCATCTTTGTAATATCCTTTACTGTAATCACCTAAGGAGTACTGAAGATGCATTAAAGGCAAGATTTCATTCATTCTGAGGCACATCTAATTGAATCTTAAAGGACCAGTATCAGGGTTCTTCTCCTTTGTGAATGCCTGCAGAAATGTGTTGGATCAGGTTTCAAGTATTTATAAGTTATTCATAATATAAACATAGTTTGATGGAAGTCTAGTTATTCTACCTGGTTGAAGGTATACAGCGCACCAGTCCTTGAAATATAAAAGAATTCTGAGAAGCACATATGCATACAGCACATGCTACATAGACAGAAGTTTGCCAGGAAATGAACAAATACTCTTTCTGTGTGAGATACAGGACAGCAGATGGTGAGGTTAGCTTTTCTGTAGCATTAGCATCTCTTCCCTGATTGTCAGAGTGCCTCAGGGTCCTTTGAGCATTTAACAACCCAGTAAGATAAGGTGAGGAACAAACACAAGGAGAGACTAAAGTCCAAACCTGAAAGTGTCTAGGAGCATAAGGATTATTGATTACTGAAGTCATGGGGGTTCAGGCTTTTTGTTCTTTTGAGAATCAGGCCTAAATGATCATCCAAAGTGGCATGGAAAGTTTGAGGGAATGAACTTCCACCTCTATCATCTGTGCCAGCCTGCACAATCACACCTTAGATTCTTGGTTTATTTTGTCTTCATGTTGTGAAGTGCTGCAGCTGCCAGAAAATGAGGCCATGTGCACCTCTTCCCAACAACAACAAAAAAATTGTGAAGACAGCTTTGGTGGAACTGTCAACTACAAAATTCACTTGACTCTATCCTAATGTACAGGACAGGATAAATACTATTCAGATGATCTACAAAAGGCAGCTAAAAATAAAAAGCCACCAACTTTGAAGAGACTTTCACTTTTTAAACACAAATATGACCTGAGATACCACGCTGTTTTCATGGTTTGGCTTTTCAAGTTTATGCATGTCACAGTTAGTTATCTGAATTGGATTATGTATTGTAAACCCATCTGGTGTAGCCAGATTATAAGAAAGGGCTTTTAATGCCAACCATGAAACAATCTCCTCTGCAGTCATAGTGGTACTGTACCACGCTTACTTTCTGCCCAAAATGCTCACAGATACCTTGCAGTTGTTGAGTCCATTTCAAAATAATATATTGGTTAATTTAATTAAAACTTCAATGCAAGATGTTCTCAAGAGACTATATGAAATCACAAAAAATTTGATACAAGGAAAATATGCTGCTGTGCTAATTGCAAATATATCTAAAAAGCCCTTTATCCTAATTTAGTGATAAAGTCTATTTCCCAAGCTTCTTTCAGTCAGGTGATATTTTCTGCTGAGATATCCTCTGAGTAAAGCCAATATTCACTAAAAGCAATTACCGGTGCTGCCAGAACAAGTATTGAGGAGCAGTGGGAGAGCCTGCCCAGTCTGGTTCAGGATCTCTTTCTGTCTTGGCGCTGGGTGTTTGCTCTGGAGGAGGTCACACCCCACTGCTGCCAATGGGCTAAAACCCAGTGCACATTTTGCCTCCAGTAGCAGAGAGCAGCTGTCTACCAGAAACATTTAAGAAAACTGCTGATTACAATACTTAAACGGCAAATTAAGCCATGAGGTTGAATACAATGCTCCACAAAACAATGGATTTGGCAGCATGGGCCCTGCATCCCCCCTGCAGCAGTTTCCATGGCTCCGCTGGAGCGTTGCTCCTCTGAGAGCTCCCACACCTGCCCCTTGTGCCCTCATGGCCCGGCTGTGCTGACACATCCATCCTTCCCACACACCCCGGTGTGCCACAAGGGCCAGCGGTTCCCCAGGACCAGAAACCCAACACTGAGCCTGCCATGACAGGGCCCTCGCCATGCTCTACCTTGTCACCTCTCTGCCAGGGCTGCCACGCCAATCTCCCAACACCGGCACCGCGGCTTGGCTGTGAAAGCGCTGGCAGAGGCCCAGGGCCCGGCCGGGAGCAGCCTCCCCTCACGCGGGCTGTGGCGGGAAACGCCTCAGGAGGCAATGGCTGCCACGGGCCATGGCGTTTCCTGCCCTTGGCAGCTCCCGTGCTTGCTTTGTTTGGCTGGGCCAAGGGATGAGCACATGGGAGGTGCTCCACCGTAAGAAGCCCGTGAGTTTTCCTGCCTACCTCATACCCACCATTCCCCATCACAGTCGCCTCCACCACCTTCTCCCAGTCTGAAAATTGGCACTGCTACTCTGCAATAAACTCACTTTCTTACAGACTAGAACGTAGCCAGCTGAACTGCAATTTCCATTTCTAAACAGCATCTTAATGGCCTTGTGGAAAGCACCTTTCACTTAAGGCAGTTTGTGATCCAGCTGCCACAGGATGCCATTTGTTTTCCAGCATTCCTCATGCTCCTAAGATGCCTACTTTATCAAGGCAGCATCCACTCCCTTAAGGCATTTAGTTCATCTGCCCTTATAACATTCATGGGCAATAAGGTACAACTTATCTTTCTGTATACCAATTCTATTATTTTTGAACTCCCAACACAATTCCTTGCTGATTTCCCACACTTCTACCATGATCTTATCCTGCATCTTTTTAGATCCATTCTGTATTCGGTTTTTTGTAGGAAGCAGAGCTACTAACACCCTTGACGAACCTCTTTTTCCAATTTTCACGCTCTTTGACTCTAATCGGCTTTCTACCAGCCAGCAGCCATAGCACAAGAACAGACTTTTTACCATAAAGTATCTCAATTGACTTTAGGTAATTCAACCAGACAATATAAACGCCTCTTTGAACAATTCAGCAGCTACCATGTAAATATCTTAATTAGTGAATCAACAGAGGATTTACTTCACTTTAAGGACTGCATTGGAAGGTGAATATCTTTGGCAATGTGTTTTAAAAATACTGGTTACTGAGTCACAGTGTTGTCTTCCCAAGCAAAATACAGTGATAGAATTTTACCATACCCTTGATGCAAAAAATTATCAAACAATTGAATATTCTAATTTTCCTCTCCTCTTTCCTTAGAGTAGTGCATGTCATCTCTAGAAGAACCCAGATCCCATCCCACACTGGCCTCAAGAAAAGCACACTAATTCAGGCTTTGACTTAAGTTTCCAACTGGTAAAAACCAGAAACTTTATTAACACTTCAGAGTCTTGCTGAAGCTTACCAGCATTCAGTCTTAGTCAGGAATTTGTCCAAAAGAAAAACTCCCAGCATCTAACAGAAGAGACATTTCACAGATGTTCATCAATTGATTAACTATGCAGTTGCAACGTAATAACCCCATACATGTGATTGGGGAATTGTAACTTGCAGCTCTTCAGCTGTTTGACACCATTTATTGATTAGAAAAACAGATTGCCATTCTCAGAATTGTAACATAATATTTTAATTACTGCCATATATAACATCTGACTTTCAGCCCATTAGGATAAAATTATCCACATAGTGACTAAGTCCTCCTCTCACCCACAGTTCCCAAAAGCTGATTTATCAGTGATGCCTATTCAAGCAAGATTCTGCAGCCTTTTCCCCTACCAAATAAGTTTAATCTCTTTTTATCTCATTTTGCAATAGGAAGACTCAATCAAATATGTTTATTAGAAGGAAAGCTGGATGCCTTTTATTTCACAGTCCTTGTAGAAAGTTACAGAAAATTGAATAAAAGACCTATAACACAAATATTTCAGAGGCAATAACCCCTACATCACTAAATTGCCCCTTTTTTATGTTATTTACAAGAATCTGGCAATGGTGTTCATCCTACAGTGTCTGAACCCCTTTGCTACAGAAAAGGAGAAATGATTAATTTTCCAGTAGAGTACAACAGTTACTAGTAATTCCATGCACAAAAGACTCTGCAAGAGACAGGGGTTTTAGTTTGCTTTATCAACATTTTATTGACTTTTTTTTCCCTCCTCCTCCCCTAGGATTGTTTAATGATCTATGTGGGGAGAACTGATAAGTGAAATTTCAACGCTGAGAACAATGGACCTAATACTTCTCTAAGGAACCTCTCCATGTCTTAAAGTGACACTTGTACAGAATCCAATAACCCAGAACAATCCCAACAAGAGTATTAGTCCTTAGATTGTGTTATAAAAGCAACATTATAAACACCCTTACACAATACCTATATCTTTCTACAGAAAATACACACGCAAAGGAAATAGGTACTATTTTGACATTAAACTCATATCTTGCATTTAAGTTTCTTTTCTGTGGCTAATCCTTCTGTCTGGCAATCAAGCAAAGACATACATAAGACAGCTTCTTTTTGTGCACTGGGATGGCACATAGCAAGTTGAGCTATCAGAAACTAAGAAAGCATCAGTGTGAGAGTGGTTTCTAGGAATATAATCTTTCAGCATGTGTGTACCACCCTGTGAAAAATAAAAGTGTGTACCATAACTGTGCAATTAACATCACAGAGGACCCTTAAAAAAACCAGCTCTTAAGAAAGAACATTGTCCAATGCCATATTGTAGCAGTAGTCAAGCAGAAACCTATCTCAAATTTAACCTCTAAAACATAGGGTGAACTATCACCATTTAATTCCTCAAAGGAGATGCTGGCATACAGACAACCTGTGTGAGGGGTTTCAAGGCAGCACAGGTGTACAAGTGTTGCAATTCCATATGCTGTGTGTGAATGAGACACTTGAACAGTAAAGCTGATTCAAGCATGAGAATTGGAAGGGAATTTTAATTATTTCACATGTGCTAATTCCAAATCATTCTCCTTTTGAGTGTATTATGGAAGTCCATCCTCCAGTAGGAAAAGGATTGTTTACACTGATACTGCTCTGAGAATAATCTCATGCGGCACATTTCTCTGAACGTGCTCTGTCACCCATCTACCCATTTGTCCTTTAGATAATCCAATGCACCAATTTCCCCCAGCTCTTTGCTTGTTAACTAAGCAGCCAGTGGGTGTTATCTTAAGGCAGCATAAAGCAGCCTGCAGCTTTTGTTTTTAACCAGTAACATTCTTCTGTACACTTGTACTCTCCCATTCTCATCTCACTACTTGTAATCCCACAACAGCCATAATCACAAAATATCAGAATCTGGAAACTCAAGAGAAGTGAAGGAAACGAAGAAATACACACATTTTGTGTCAGTTTGCAGTCTTGATAGCAAGGGAGATGAGCACAGAAGTTTTAGAACCAGGTACCAGAATTTGCAAAATCTCCTATCTGTCTCTCTTCACGGTAAAATAAAACCCCCAAACTTAACAGAAACATATTATACCATTTTTACTAATCTTGGTTTCCTGGTGCAATTCTGCATCAGAAAGCTAAAACTTTCCAGATTTGTGATAGGTTTTTTGCCTTACAATTTAGAAAACATAAAATTGCCTCCCTGAGCACTCCTATATGCAGAAAGAATGCCCTCAAAACTAGATTTATCTTTAGTGACACTCCTCATCAAAAAAGGATGGGGGAGTTATTTTGTTTTCTTGAAGAGTATCATGAATTTTACTGGTAAAGGATTCTCTGTTACAAGCTCTTGGATTGAAGTGTATGTCCCACAGGTGTACAGAAATCAGAAAGTGGGCAATGCTCAATGACCATGGGATGAGAACAGAGTTTAAGAGGCATACAAAGGCTGTTATATAACCTATTAATTCAATGACTTTACAGCATTTTCTGCTCTGTTGGGTACAAATGAAAGGAAAAATTACCTATTCCAAGCCTATAAGGCTCACAATCCCTAAAAAGGGCTGGCAGAATCTATTCTGGGAGATAGTGTTCATGTAACCAAGGGGGACAGTTACTTCTCTGCTGAAAATTCCAGCAGGAATTGAAATGGAGAAATAATTCTGTTCTTTCTGGAACCAAACTCTGCTCTACAATGATGAATTTTCAGCCACTCTCCATGTAATTTTTGCTCCCTAGAAATGAAACTCACCACCAAAAAACTCTGCTTTTGTCACTGAGATTGATTTCAGACTGGACTCTGCTTTAGCAAAGGCAGAACCTTACAAGTCTTTGGACTTATGATCTGTCTCCATAGAAAGCAGATGAAAAGTAACATCAGGGACAATTTTATTCCACAGTAAGAGAAGGAGCTTAGAAATGACAAAATGAATACAAAATGGAACCAAAGTAAATGCTCTGACCTACACTGCTGTGCTTGGTTGATCACTAAATCTTTTCTTACTAGTATAAGGAAACCACAAATACCACTCAAAAATTTGTACTGGTTTTGGCTGGGATAATTTTAATTTTCTTCCCAGTAGTTGGTAAAGTGCTTTGTATGCCCTTTTCACAGAGACAACAATCCAGAACCTAGCAAATGTGCCAAAAGTCTTTTTTTTCTTTTTTTAAATCAGACAAGAGCAAAAAAGCCTTATTTATTGAAATGTTCATCCCTGTAACACTTCTTCTACAAGGCCAAGGTGATACCTGCAGTACACGAGTTCCACCATCACTCATATACGACTTAAAACCTTTACAGTTCACAGTAGCACGGAAGCAAGTCTGCCACATTTCACATCTATTTGGCTTACAGATATTTGCACCTGCTCGGTAAGGCAATAAAAGGCTTCCTACATCCCAAAGAGGAGTTCACAAATCACATCATGTGAACGAGCAGAGCGCTCCCCTGGGTGACTGAGCAGTCCAGGTATGACAGGAACTGTTTCTGCAGCAAGCTCCACAGCAGCTCTCAAACAAAGCATTGTCAGGAACCACTGCCTAAAGTTACCCTGCAGCCTTCTCCACACTCAGAAAGATTACACACACACATTCAGTTTAAACATTGTCAGAATCAAGAAAGAAAATTATTAACCACAAGAAATAAAACCAAAACCCAAGCAGGCCCCAAAATCTTCACGTTTACATGTGTTACTCTGTACCTGACAACTTGATTCCTACAATCAGTACATGAAAAGAGAAAGAACAGTGTCTGGAAATTCAGAGCAATGTGCCTTACAAATGCTTTCTGCATTACATTTGTGTTAATACTTTGAAAACTTAATTCAGCCATGCCATTAACAATTTAAGATAATTTTAGTTGCTTTTATGTCAACTTCCACAATTAGTCTGATCAGGTAGCATGAGGGCATACTTGTTATAGAAGCACACTCCTTTCATTTCAAGAAGTAATTGCCAACACAATCCCCTACTCCATAAATAAAGCTTTTCTTTTTTTCCAGGCTCAGTCCCTGCAGTGAAATGGCACACAGATGACAGCACTCAATTAAGTTCAGAATTAATGTAGCATGAAAGCACATTTTTACTGAGAAGGCCAAGTGAAATTGAACAGGAGGATTGCAGGTATTTTCACCATATTTTACTGCAAATGATCACTCATTTTTCCTGCCATGGAACAGGTTAGTAGAGCAATAGTCAATAAAGGGGACCTTTGGAAAGCAAGGGGTTGCATTGAACTCTTTAGCATATTAATTCAGATCTAATTCTTAACATTCACCAATAACTGAGTTGATGTACACACCTGTGTTGTTAAATAAAGTACTTCTGAGTAGAAATGTGATTTTTTAACCACCTTCATGGGTTAGTAGATAACTCTCCAAACTATTTGTGAACAGTTTCCATATATTAAGTTATTAAAATTAAGCTCTTTCATTGCATGATGAGCTCTCTGGTAATTTATGTACATGTGTACATACTTATGCACATATTTACAATATATGCATATTTATGACATATTTTTTGTCGATCAGCTAACTGACATGGCTTCAGACGCTGACCTTGTGAAAGAACTACATTATAAATTGTGTTGGCTGAAAGTTATTATTCCTGTCTCAAGACAACTGATGGGGATGGGAAGGGGAGCAAATGTGCCCATGGTCAAAACAGTAGAGTTAAATTTTGGGAAATTGAAACAAAAATGTAAACAAGGACTTAAAACTGCTCTGGATAAGTTTGACTCAATCTATTTAAACATATCTATCTTATGTTTTTTTTTAAATAATTCAATATGGACCACTGAATACATGAATATAAAACTAGACACATTTAAAATTAAATTAATACAAGAAAAATATTTCAGCCAGAAGTGTTTTGAAAAATATGGTGTCCAAAACAATCCTTTTTTTCTGTGACATTTCAGGTTTAACTATTCCCATTCCTCCCCCAAAAACACTTCATTCTTTTCTTTTCAATCAGCAAGAGTATCTAGCAATCACCTGTCAAATCTGCAATCAGACCAGACTTGACAGTCGGACTCCTCTACATACAGGTAGGCAGCAAATAGAATATCTAGAATTTCAATACGAATTCCTCTTGGTTTAAATGTACCTAGGAAAATTGCAGAATGTGCTGATTAGCATATTAGTGTCTCCAAAACCCATGAAAAAACTTCTCTCCCCCCACACTGTGTTCTGCCACAATCAGTGCACTAAACTTGGATCTTAAAGTACAGATCTTTCTCAGATTTCTCAACTTCTCAAGGAAAAGGCCAAAATCTTTGAGGGATGTTTTTAAAGTTCAGTGTTCTCCACCTTGTTTTCCTTAGCACCCACTCTTTTTCTTCAATTGCAGGGCTGTTTGGTATCTGATAACAGCTCTGTCATCTTCCTGAAGGCATTTATAGGACCTTTGAATTTCAAGTGGTACCGGGAACCTCTCTTGCTGAAATCATGGCACTATCACTTGTTTTTGTCCCCAGGGGTAAAAGGAAAACCAGTCATACCAAAAGGGAATATTTAAGAGCGCTATTGATATTTTTCAGACACGAGCTTATTTATCTTCACTAAAATTTCAGAGGCAAGATAATTTGAAGCACAGTGTGGTGAATCAGAGACTGACAGGTTAAAATAATTGAAAGGGAGCTGGAGTTTTTTGTTAATTGCCTGCTGCAGGAGAATCCTGTGCTATGGTGTGCATCGAATCAGCAAGCAGAGACCCAATATTTACTATCAATCAGTGTTACAAGCATTTAATGAAAAGTTTCATAATTGAAAGGTTGAGTGAGCTGAGACAGATCATTTCCATTAACCAACTCCTCTCCACAACCTACAGCTCCATTATGAACCAGCAGTCTCCAATTATTTGAAAGCACAGTTTCCTCATATTAAAAATAGTTTCTGCAGCACATTAAAAAAACAGCAAAAAGCTAACTTTCTTGCATCTTCAGTCAAGTAGAAGTGAATTGGGACAAAAGGAGTTCCTTTGCTCTTTTGTTGTGTTTATGTTTTAACAGGGGTGACTTGGAAAAGAGCTGAGAAAGGTACAAGGAAAAGAACGGCATAAAGCACTTAAACCTGTCAAGCTAGATGTGATTGACAATAAAGTTTTGATTAATCCAAGTAAAACTCCTGAACACAGGACCTATATTTCTATAAAAACCATTTCATTGGCAGAAGAATTTACCTCTGGATTGTGCACCTGGCAAAGGGAGTAACAACAGGTCCCTTAACCATTATATACCTGTTATCATCTTATCACAGGGGTTCCATGCTGTTATCTCCTTATCACAAAAGTTCCATACCTTCTTGGTGTTTCTTGTGGGCAGCTCCTCAGAGCACTGACTCTTCTTCACAAAGCAGCCACAGACTCCAGCTCCCCTCTCACCCAGCCACCCCACTCTTTTACAGCATCTTCTTCTCATGGGTTACAGCTGTGGCCTGTTAAAGTCAGGCCTGCTCCTGATCTTGGATAATTGGCCCAGCTGCAACTCCTTAGGGGTAAGAGTACTGTCTACACTATCTTTATATTCTTATATTCTATCCCCCTACATATACCTTCTTGCTTTCTAAGATAGGAATATATGTGAAGTTTTCAAACAGAAAATGAATGTAACTCATGCAAGTGAATTTACCCCTTACTAGAAGCCCTTTAAACTAAACTGGAGGCATGCAGGAAAATGGAAAACCTTCAAAGCAATCTAATGCACAACACAGTTGTATCAGGCACCTACTAACTTCAGCTTTCAAAGCAGACTGCTGGTGTCAGAGTCTGCATTCAGCTAGATGTGTCTGGAAGCCATCCACATCCACGTTACAGACAACTCACAGAATGTACATCCACATTCATAGCACACATCTCTTCTCCAGAAACTCACATCCTCTTACTCATATCCTCCATTTATTCATTGATATATTAAATAAGAAAAGGGTCCTTGAGAATATAAAGTGAGGACTGCTGGAAGGCAAGAACATAATCCAGAAGGGGAAGTAACTGTATAGGTACCTAGAGAAAGCCAAAACTCAAGCAGCAGCTCATGTCCACAAACAACATTAATTGTGTATCAGTTTCCTGTCTGCATTACAAATTAGATATTTGCCTAAGCTATCTAGACCACAAAAGTTTTTGAATTATTGTCATAATATATTTTCCTCACTCTCTTTGGAAAGAAGGAACATTTGAAGGACTCACACAGACATTAGTCAAAAGATTGATACTGTCTGTTCTTGGCTAGATTTTATGCAATGACATTAGAAAGAATTTTTAGAAACATGTCTGGCATCAAGGTGAATAACCAAGTGGCTTAAATTCTATTCTATACTTAATAATACAATTTTATTAATACATGTATTTGAAACAAAACTAATACAAGTCCATATAGAATATATTAGCAAAAATTCTATAACATGCAGATTTGTAGGGACATCACTGTCATCCCTAAAATTATGTCAATGAAGTGAACAAACTATGAAAAGATGAATTGGGGTCAGTCTTGGCCAGATATTTATTTTCCTTCATTTATTGCTGAAGAAAATTCACATATTTCAGTCATGTTTATAGTTGTTTTCGAAGAAAGTAAAGAGGGAGAATGATTTTTCAAAATACTAATGCTGTATCTTCATTTTCATTAAGTGTGTCATTGAAGGGAATGAAAAGCAAGATAGATGTACTAGTCCAGGAGAATCAAAGTGAAGGAACAGAACAATTCTATTCACTAGTCCAGCAAGTCTAGAGGAAGACCAAATTAGTTAATTAATATTTCAGGTTATTTTAATGTTATTAGTAATGCAGAAGAACAGCTAAAATAATTTTATAAACTTTACGGCTATATTTGTCTTAAAAAATATTGGATATTTGTCTAAAATATCCCAAACCCACAAAGAATCATTTGAAATTATTGATTTTGGTAGTAGCATCAAATGCCTAATAAAAGTTAATGTTCTGAAAGAATGGAGGGTGCTAGGGAGAAGAGAAGCAAATGTACCAGACGCCTGCAAGTGCCTGGGTTCTTGCAACTCTTCAGCAATCAATTTTGTTTCTATCTAGCCATTCTGTGGGGATCCTGGGCATGCTGGTGGGGCACACCAACTTACTCCAGCCCTTAGTTTTACTTGTCAAGAAAACTATTCTGGTTAAAATAGCATTATTTCACACACAGACCATGAGACCCACTTAACTATCTAAAGCTTGACCTGATGTAGCAGAATCTTTTCAACCAGAAAAATGATGTCTCTATCTGAAAGATAGTAACAATGCTACAAAACCCAAACACTGGGTTTTACTTCATTGCTCCTTTCCATCCTTTGAGATCAGGATGACCAACCAGAAGGTCTGACACAGCCCTTCTGGGTGATGGTTTCCCCTCTAACAGCCTCTACAGTGCATTTTCTACTGCACTTTCAGAGTGCAGTAAATGAGCTTGGTCTCAGGACAGTTACCCACATTTTCTGTAAAAAGGGTCTTTTCAAAACTAACTGCCAGCAGGCAGCTGCAAGGACAAAATTGCTCTGTCTGAAGCTCCTTCCAGCTCTCTTGTGAAAAATGTGAAATACTATAATTCCTCCCTGTATATTTCTGGCTATTATTTTTTATTGGACTCATTATAGCTGTGTCCCAAGAAAAATAGGGCTCATCAGGTAACAGAAACCAGGCAAAAGAAATAATAATTTCTAGGAACCCTGGACATTAATCTTACTCAAGGTTTCATACTGGACTGCTCCTTCTGCTTTAAGAAAAGCAAGGCACTGTGAACGCAAATATACTCACACATAAGCTGTGACTTTCCAAAGTGGACAATTAATTTTGAAGGTGAAGGGGAGTGGCAAGCGCAAACTAATTGAAAATAACAATTCCAAAATGGTGGTATCTTTAAAATATTTTTGTTTAAAATCCTTACATGTGCATGGGAAAGGTGGGAGAGGCTTCATGATGATTCTGCCTCAGCTGGTACCGGGTTTTGTGTTAAGTGCAGACAGTTACTGCAACTCTTAGAAACAAAGCAAAACCAAAGGTTTCTACAATTTCCTCAACTTTGCTTTGTAACAGAGCACATCTACTTCGGGTCAGGCATCAGCCACTGTGTTCCCAAGTACTACATGTTCTCAGCTTTTAAATGTGGTACTTTCTTATGGTTTTAATAAAAAAAGGTCTTCAGCAGCCATGAATCCCTAAAGATTGTTTTTAAAAAAGTGTATTTTTCTACACTAGGCAAGAAGGTTTCACAATTTATCCATCTTTATCGCCATATGGTCAACTTTTTCAATGCATTCTAATTAGGACTACATCCTAATTAGATCTATATCTTTAGCAATGACTATTGTGCTGTGGGTCTGCTCACCAAGACAGCTCTCCCTAGTTTGTTTTCAGAGGAAGCTCTAAATGCTGAAGCTGAGAAATATGTATTTCATCAGCTGAATATTTTTCAGCGTTTTTCTGGTCAATCGCCTGAAGAGAAACCAGATGCAAATCAGAGTAAGATGATACTTCTCTTTCTGAGGTCTTAACACATTGTAGGGTGTGATTAGAAGTAGTGCAGTAGACTACAAGTTGTTTCTAGAGATTTCTTTTCTAAAAGCACTGTCCTTTGACAACACATGGAAATAATGAGTTTTCACAGAAGAAGTTTTCCAGACCTGTCTCTAAGGCACTATACCTTCCTGCTGGCTCATTGCTTCAAGTTGTGAATTCATCCATTTGGCTGGTGGATGGAAAGAAAAAAAAAAAATCAGGAGTAAGGAGAAAAAGCAAGGAAGAACAGACATGTAGGAAAATTACTTAATTCTGTTCTTCACCCCTGTCTAGCTGCATCTACAACATTTGTGAGCTAACAAACCCAAGCAGAAAGACAAGCTGCATCACTGCTAAACAAGGAAATTCAGATGATAGTTGCTGGGCAAAGTGCTCAGCTGCTCAGACAGGGTTTCTAGGACGAATGCAGTGCTCCTACAACAACCCAGCAATTTCAATCTAGTTCTGGAGCATCAGCAATACATGACAGAGCACATCAACAAAACCTAAGTACAGGTAGCAAGTCCTCAGCTTCTTACAGAGAGCTTCCAATTCTGCAGTAAGCCCACAGCTGCCCTGTGATCCAGCATTCACTCCTGATCATGAGCACAAGGAAGTCAGCAACAGTGGAAATAAAGCAATTACATGTGGAAAGAGGCTCGTGCTGCCTTTACAGAGCACCCTGAGCAGATTTCATGAGTGATGCTAGCCTGCCACTTCCCTTGCCAGTGCCTGGTTTTCTTACATGAAATATATGGATAATAAGTAAAAATATACATTTTTTTAACAATACAGTATTTGTAAATCTACTAAACTTATTGGCATTACTGTTGGATTTTATGTGCAAATACACTCAAAATTGTGTTATAAATTATGGAAGATTGAATTTTTGGTTGGATTGTTTTGTTGGCTTGTCATGGCTGGAATTTTTTTTAAATTTACAATGTTACTTTTGCTTTCTATCCCCACATCTTTGTCTGAAGTTCTTAAGTGCCATAAAAAGTATTTACATGCCTTTAAATGAACTATACATTTCACACTGCAGTATGATATTGAGAAAATGCACTCTGTTCTTTGAAGGTAGCAGTACATCTCACATGTTATTACCAGAAAAGGTCATGAAAAGATCAATACATGCCTTGTGCTTACATATCTTACTAGAGAAAATTGTCCTTTACAAGCAATATTAAAAAACCTCCCCTAGAAAGAAGCAGAATCATAAGGAATAAAAGTGGTAATTAACAGAAGGCAGATGGAATGCCTTGAACTTTCAAGGTTTGATCCTGTGCAGCCTAAGAGGAGATAACAGCCAGAATAGATGCTTAACACCAAGCACAGATGTAAGCAGAGCTGACTAAGAACAGTGGGGGGAGGGAGCTGATCCGCATGGTTACTTACTGAGGAGAGGATGAGAATAAAAGCACTAAATTAAGCAAAATCAATTCTTCCCAACACCCCACCCATGCATTTTTTTTCTAATTATGGCGTAATTCCCTGTTCCTTCTAAGCACTAACAGCATCTCAGAGCCAGTGAAGATTTTACTCACTCACAAAGGAGCCAGACAACAAATAGAATTTAAAGTTGTGGTGTAAGTCACCAGTTAGCCCAAAGTTTATTTTAATGATTTGTTGCTACTCATGTTGTTCTACAACTTCATTCTTGGTTTGGGGTAGGTGAGCATAACAGAATCAACATTTCTCTGTTGTATCCACGACATTGCAAAGATTTGCCATTTACAGATAGCATTTAAAATCCATTCCTTTCTGTCATTTAAAATTCATCAGCCAAAATGTTCATGCTTATCACAGCCTCCTTCTTGCACGGCTTTGACCACCGTGAAATCTGCATCATTCCTGTCCTCTTCATGTATAGAAAAGGGAGGTACAAAACAAATCAAGTCTGAGATCCAAGAGGGATTTTTGTTTTGAAAGTTGGAGTTACTACAATGTAGGAATCTGTGCCAAAATTTTAATCACAAGCCCATGATTATTATAATCATAGGCTTTGCTTACTGCCTGAACTCCTCCAAAAAGTTGTTTTTCAACATCCCAAAATGTCCATCTGCCAAGGGCTTGGCTTCTACACTGCACATCAGGTAGGAGAGGAAGACACCAAAGAACCCAGAACTTTGCATTTGTATCTTGTTAAAACACATAAGGCAAAGTAATTCTAGATATTTTAATTGAGGGCGTGGCCTAGCAGACATTCTCACAGTACACTACGTTTAACTTCATACTATAAGTAGGGTTTATCATCAACTTCAACACCAGTGATATTGCCCAATTCACCCATTTTTAGGATATTTTGCTATGGTGGTGTGAGGGTTTGTTAGGGTTTCTTGGGTGGTTGGCTGGTTGTGTTTTGGGGGGGTGGTTGTTTAGTTGGTTTTTTTTGTTTGTTTGTTTGTTTCTTTGTTTTCTTTTTCATTAATATGATTTAAATCACAGCAAGATTCCTAGTTTTAAAAAAATCCACATTTTGGGCATCTTCTGAGATAGAAATAAGTTTTAGTGTGTAGGTTTGCAGCTCATTTGACTTACTAACTCCCTTGGTGGAGTAACTCAGTAGGCAACCATCTCCATCTGTTGAATTTTGTGTCTTGCTGAGAAACCAAGGTCTCTTCTGGAATTTTGCATGGAAAGTTTTGACTCTCAATTTTCCTGGTAGGAAAAGAAGGGCCAAAACAATGTGCTGTTTAATTCTTGTCTCTTACTTGTACTCAGTAACCTGTTTATCTCCTCTTACAAAGACACTGGGACTGAGACCTGCATGCATGCCCACATCCAAGACAGGTTCAGCTTTCAAAGCTGGATATTCAAGCTTGTACACTGACTTCCAGGCATGTCCTCAGAGCACTGCTGTTGTGCCCCTTCCTTGGCATGTTCTGATGCATTTTGTCCCAGGTAAGTGTATCTACCCTATCATATGCCAAGCAAGAGTCCCTTACCAGACTGAGGATCAGTTCACTGTACTCAGCTGTCACAGTTTTACTTCAGTCCCTCATCCAGATACTTCAGCAAATAAATGGTGTTAAAACAGCTGCCTCCACCTGGAAGCAGTTTCTGTGTCTGGTTGCACATGTGCAATATTGCAGGAGGTAGAGCCCAAACACAGGCTTGTGAAGGTGGCAAACACCCCTGATCCCAGAGCTCTGTGCATTTCAGGAATAAAAGGAATTTTATCTCTAATTGTTTTCAAAGGAAGGTCACTTCCCATGCATTGTCTACAATAGATTGTTCTGCCTTTTCCTTTCTATAGCTCACATCTAGCTAACTAATAACAGGCTATGCTCCACAGGGGGTCATTCATATCCTATTACCACCAAGTGACCAATTGTCAGTTTGTAGCCCTGTTTACTTAAGCTGTTGCCTAGAAACTACTGTGCTTTTTCCATTTGAAGCTCAACTTCATTGCAACACAGACAAACAATGAGATACAACCATGTGGGCAAATAAGTAGCAGCCTGCTTTCAGTAGTTTACACCTATTGTTTCACTTCCCATAAGTGGTGATTTTTGTTAGTGAAATGATTTTGGCCCAAGACATGTAGTGCGGCTAAAACCAATCTATTTTTTTCAGTACTCTCTGGGAAAACAATATATAACTTCTTTCTTCTTTTCTCTTGGAACCCATAGTCCTGAGGTTTATTATTACAGGCTTGAGGTTTTCTTGTTCAAGAAACAAGAGACACTTGGCCCAAGACTGCATTTAAGATTAGGAACCTCTGTCTGTGAGAAGAGATACAGAGTCAGTTCTTATTCTTCGTTGTTCCTTGACTCTGGAAGGAGTATAAGCACTCCAAAATACATATTACATTTCAGCTTTTTTCCAATACTTATCTACATACATCCAGTCATAAAATAAAGCCTATAGTATTACTAAATAGGTGTATTGTAACTACAAACTTCACCTCATGGTTATCAAAAGCAAACAGCCAGTACAGACTGATGGGAAAAGTGAGCAACTACTCCTGATGGGAGAATAGTCCCTTCATTCACATCAGTGATTTGGAGGAAGCCAAGGGAATATAAATGAAGCAAAATATTGATTTTTAACTTCCATTATTTCTTAGTCTTGGTAGCAACTCAATGTACCTTAGACATAGATTTTCTCAGGCACTGAACAGGCACAAACAATTGCCCTTTTTGTGTTCCTCACCTCAGCACATCAGACACTGAAAGCAATAGGGAATCAATAACAGCTGCACATAAACACATGCCCGGGCTGGAGCTTCCTTCTGATCCAAGTGTCAGGCTGAGACCCTCACCTGTGCAGAGATCTGTAACTCCCCAGCATTTTGAAGTGCAATCTTCCTACCAGAGATTAATGACAGAGGTTGCAATGGCCATGCCCCAGGCTTGGTTTTCTGCAACTAGTCTAGGTAGTCTCCATTTTATTACGTATAGATATGGACAGATAAAACTCAGCAAAATACTTTTCTCCTAAACCTGATTAAATAGATTTTATTAAGTTTCCTTCATCTTTTCTGGGTTATAAACCTCAGTCTGGACTTTTATGCCATTTCAGGCTACTAGGAAAGACAATTCAGCAGATTCAGTTGGAGGTGAACTTTCCTTGCATCTGCATTAGACCTCTCCAGTCACTCAGTAACTTTTTCATTTGCTTCAGTTACGTAACCACTCTTGAAGTAACACATGGATTTGCCATGAAATCAGTTGCTTACACTATGTTCGAAAGTGAGCACAATCATTGACCTTGAAATATGTCAGCAATAATTCCAGCTGATTCTCTAAGAAGTGAAATAAATATTCCACCAAGATATGATCATTATAACAACCCACATACCTAAGCCTATGTTTTAGTTTAGAACTACATTGCCTGGCAAAGCTGTTTAGGACACTTGTGCCTATAGAACACTTGTGCCTATAATGAGTCCATATATGTTAGCAGACTCTATACAGATTCCTTAAACTATGTGAGAGAGTGAGTTTCAGTGTGCAAATTAGATTGTCTTGTCTGGTGCAAGTTTATGCTGTTAAACAAGCACATCCAGTCAATATTTAATTTAGAGCAGATAATAAAGGGCAGACTGATCATTTCCACAATGGCTGTAGGCAAATTATGTACAAAATAGCACAGCATGAAGAGAGTGAAAAAAAAATACAAATATCATCTCTTTTAAAACAGATAGTTTCATCTCTTGCTTGTCTGACTGAACAACTGAACAAAAAAACTTTTAAATCAATGCATGCAGAGAAAATGACCAAAGTGTGAACAAGCACTATCTCCAGTGCTTGCTAAAATCTTTGCAGCCATGCTAAACTTACATTACATACAACTTCAAGTGTGAAGATCTCCAAGTAAATAGTATCCATGAAAATATCATCTGAGTTATTTTAGTTAAGGTGTGCATAAGGTATATAAGGTATAGAATATTTTTTTAGCTTGTTTGGGTTTTTTGTTCTCAAAAATAAGCTCCAGTTCTCTATGCACCTTTAAAAAATTGAGCAATTCACACTGAATGTTCCCAGTATTCCATATGGATTAGAAAGCAAGGCTGAGAATAAGCCCAAGAGTAACATGAATGAGGCACTTTGCAGGAAAGTGCAACAAATACATTAGCAAATATTTCAGTGGTTATTTCACTAATGGTAATGAAAGCATGGTAAAATGGCTTTTGAAATATTCTACTGATATTCCCTGAAAATACAGGCCTGACAAAAGTAGTCTTGTTTTTCAAAGGTTTGCCCATGAACATTTCTTTCTTCCCCTCATTTATCCCTCTTGTTGTCCACCCATCACTTTTCCCCCAGAAGAGTCCCCTTGATATCTATTCATGTACTTGCTTTCCCAGAACACTCACGCACACTCTCTCCCTCCATTTGTTCTGAGATACAAAGAACAGCTTGCATATTGCCCAGACTTACCAGTTATAGCTAATAAGTTTTGACTTGCATAAAAGACTTCAAGTTCTATGAAGCAGCAGAGTATGCAGGCTATTTCAAGGTTAAAATATTTTAATTTGGCCCACCAAAGAGATACAGAATAGCAAAAAATCCAGATATTTCAACTTCTGAGACATCTTCATTCTCCCATTGTCTTGCATTACACATTTTGCAACCCAAAATTTGTCAGGTTTAACATGCTCCCTCCACCCCCAGCACAAGACAACTTTACTTAAGAATCCAATTTGTCTGCCATTCATCAATGCCCTCCACGTGAACCTCATGGCATCACAGAAACATTTCTATCCCCTGCATTCACAGCGCCAGAGTCTCTTGAGCCAACAAACTGTCAAATTAGTGCCAACTCATGACAGCTTTATGATATGTAATCTTGTTCACCAGCAAATGGTCTGAGACCCCCTGCTTGCTACTGCTGTCATACAAGAAAAGCTTTTTTTGTGTGTCTCTGATATATTTATATTTTGAAAGCAGATCCCAGCTGGGAAAGTAGTGGTTTTGCCTCACAAAAATCTTTCATACGCACACTTAACTGCTCTCTCCATGTGTTACTTAAAAAGCAGCTTTTGCTTGAAAGGTTATGTTAGGGAATAGGAAATTAATTAAAAATTAGTTTAAAATGTACTTTGTCCCGCTGATTCAATATACTTATGTAGCAAGTAAAAAATCCTTACTCCTTCAACATTCAATCACAATTGACACACCGAAAAAAAAATCTTGACAGTGTTATGTGGGCTGTAAAGTCCATGTACCAAAAACCAATGTGCAGATAAATCAAGTTTATTCAAACATATTCTCAAAGAGGAAAGTTCACTAGGAAACATGTCTGAAGGTTTGAAGATGATAAACAGTGGACAACAGAACAGTGTGGAGAAGTTAGGAAAGTAGCACACATCCCTCTTAGAGTTCTTTGAGACAGGAAGTTAGTCTTTCCTTTACATAACTTTATTGTAACCTTATTCTAGTCATTACAATATAAAACAACACCAGTAGACTAGCTTACTTTTCAAATGTATTCTGAAGTAGTTAGCTTTTACATCCCTCTTTGTACAAGTGACAGTAGTTGCCTGCATTTATTTCTTAATTGGTAACAGAATTAACCACAAGAAGTAGCCAAAAGGAAAAATAAGTGTGTGAGAAATGCTTAAAAGCAAGAATGCTATTTTCAATTAGCTTCATTTATAATTCAAAAGATATAAAGGGTGCAATTCTGCAAAGTTCCCATATGAAGCACCATAACAAAGTCAGTGGAAACAAAGATTTACAGGAACAAGCCATATAAACTGGATAAAAACAAAAACATAACAAAAAAATAAATAAGGGGACACACACAAATGGGAAAGATCAGTGATTACTTTCACTTGAAAAAATTATCCCTAGAGTCTTCAAGGGACTTGAAAGCCTCAAAGTATAACAGGATTGTGCTAGAAAACAGAAAAACTCTCCTCTACTGCCTGTTCCTCTGGTCTAGAGAGCAGCAGAAAACATTAGTGGTTTTGCTTCAGAAAATCTATCCATAGGGGCAGTATGCATTTCTAGGCTTGAGCTGACCAGAGCTAACTAACAGAGGCTCAGACATAGCTTCACATGGAGTCTAGCAAGTGGCACACCCAGATTACTCACATAAGAAACAAACAATTAATGGACACATTTTCCTCACCATCCAATCGATCTAGCCATGTTAGGACTGGCAAAGGCTACAAGGCCATGTAAAACTCACCATTCTCACCCTTGATCAAGCCCTAACTCAGGACCTTGGGCACCAGGGTAACCCAAGCACTGCATCTCCTCACAAGGCAGCCAATAGCCAGGACACATTGCTGCCACTCAGCCCTTCACCCTCCACACCCCAGAGAAAACAGCCCAGTCCCTCCTCACCTCGTGAATGAGGATTCTGAAGCTTAAGATCAAAGCTCATTGCAGATATTCATCTGCTATTTTATAATTGAAGCTAAGATACTTACTACTTTGAGGGGTGTGGGTAGTACATTTTACATGGCAGATATTAAAGCTCAGCAATTACAGAAGAGAAGAATCTGCAGCTCATCCCATTTCAGCTTTAGTTTATTAAAAATGTTGCTTGTTCCTGTACTCTGGCCAACTGGTACTATGTCACATAGTCTGACAGTTTGGTATCAACAGAAAATGACAGCACAAGTAAGCAAGTTTTCATCCTATATCAAGCCATCCAAATTAACCAATTCAAAAGTACAAAGCCCAAAGTTCTTCCATTCTTGCTCTTTCAGGAAGTATTTCAGAAATACCCACATGAATGATGACAAAATTTTGCAAAATAATTTCTCCACTGGAGTTTCAGCTGGCAGAACCATTGCAAGGTACTAGTTGGAAAGACAGAATCTCAGAGGGTGTTTATGATACTTTAGTCCTTTAGGTATTTTCTGTCTTCAGATAAGAATTTATAGATCATGAAGAAAAGAACATTATATTGCCTATGTAATTGTCCATAGTAATATGACTTAAAACCATTTGAATTAATTTAGTTAAGTAAAATCTCAAATCTATTTGGATTCATCTAGCCAGGGACATCCATGGAATAGGAGTTTGTCAAGTTGTAAGAATCACAAGCACTATGCCTTGAACCAGGGCAATGCAGTCAGTGGCTCTGCATGTACATCTGCCTGCCTAGGAGCAGCCAAGAAATGCTACTTGGTCTTTCCTGTCACACATCAACAATCCATCTTCCCCATTTACCTGCCATCTAATCAGAAACAGAGAAGTGACCTTTCCACTTGCAAGTTAACGAGTTAGAATTGCTGCTCACTTCACAGGAGGACAGCCAGAAACTCAAGCAAATACACAATCTACAAATGCATTTCAGTGATGCCAGGCATAAAGTCAAGCAGAAAGATGGGCATTTATCCTTTTTTTTTCAGAGAAGTCTTATGCTATAAATGACATAAATCTCTGTCTGTCCTTCCTCAGTATTAATACACAGAAAGGCACCTTTCCTCCTTGGTGCCTGCTTTCAGTCTGAACAGAGGAAGGGGGGTGGCCAAGCTTCTTGACACAATTAAAAAATAAAAGCCAATCTCTAGAGTTCCTGTTGAGATATATCCTTTTATCCTCACTGTGTGTCCAAAGCAGCTAAAAGGGTTAGAGGTATTGCAGTGTATTCAATATATAGTATAGCTTGTATTCATAAATAATAAATATACTCAAGTACATCTATAAAATATGCTTATTCATTGTGGTCTGTGAACCTTCCATGAATGCTGCTGCTACAAACTTGAATGAAGGATCACCTGAGGACAGGGTGTAACAATGAATATCTCTATTGTATAGCTGAGATTGAATCTTTCTGTGGAGGATCTCAAGCTGATGAAGTTCCATGAATGATGAAGTTACAAGTTGGTAAAACTGTATTTGTAGTCAAGGGAAAACTGCACAGACCTCAGTATGAAATGCGCTCAAACTTTCGTGTTTACAACAGTTATAAACAGTCACATTCACAACTGTCACTGTTAACTGACAAATAAATTCTAAGGAATGGATCATTATTGCAGATTTTGAAGAAAAGTACTCTAGAAACCCTTCAAACCCCAGTCTGCTACAGACATGCAGTAATCACAATATGGTGTGCTCGTGCTTTGGAGCCATCTGAGAATGAGTTCTGAGAACAATCTGTGTTTATCACAATTGCCAGACTCAATTATATTTTGAGTGTAAATGCTCTGGATCTTGAGAACAGGTATATTGCTTTTATGGAAAAATCAGTTCTGCAGGGAAATCAGATCAATAAATCTCTCCAAAAGTGCACAGTTTCTTGCTAATTTTCCAATGCTGACTACTCAGTAGAGGAGCATTAGCCAGCCTGCCTTTCCTTGATCAAGCAAGTCATTCACTGTCCCCAAAGAAGGGATCTGCTGTGCCATACCAGACACGCTGTCCTCCAGACAGAAAGAGCCAGTGCTTCACCACTCAGGACTGCATTTGCATTCAGGCTTCTCATAAAGCAAGAACTGAAAATATTACTTCTAAATAAAGAAGAGCAGGACTCTAATTCATACTTAGTTTCATGGAAGGGCATTAAAACTGATTCTCACCACTGTGCTAAAGCTTCATATTTGTTTTCAAAAAGTACTGTTCAGTATTAATAACAGATGCTCTGTCCAACTGATCCTTCACATATCCTGTCATTTGTTTTGGCTTTCAAGCTTGCTGTTCTTAATGGGCTCTTTTTCCAAATAATGCACCTCGTGGTAGATGCTGTATCATTGCAACAGACGGATGTGTCTCTCTCCCTCCCCACACACACTCATTTTCTATGTGCCTTTCCCACATACTACCAGAGTGTTAAAAACAGTATCCACACACTAGAATCATCTTATTTGAACTGCAATGTACTGTACCCATAGGTGAACTGTGAGTTAAAAGTGAGCATCATTTCATAGGTAAGATACTAGAACAAGACACACAAGACACACTGCATTTGATTGCAGGCTCAGCCAGGAGTCCCTATAGCCTTAGGTAATATCCATAATCCTTAAGACAGACCTTTCTGATCTGTAAAATGAGAATAGTTACATTGTCCATATTTCTTTTTTATTATTTTCAAGCAATTTTGAGGCTTACTGCTCTGTACTTGCTGATGTTCAATATTTAACATCTCAGAACACTGATAGGGGGCTCTGAACATTTCAAGGAAGAATAGGAAGAAAAGCAGAAAATAATCCTCATAAGTCAAGTTGTTTCTTTTTTCATGCATATATATTTACAGAAAAACTAACAAACAGTTTTCATTCTTTCTTTGCCAGAAACAGGATTCAGATTCTTTGACACAATTAGATAGGAAGTATCAAAGCCCATCTGACAGCTCCCTTCATGAAAAGATTAGAGCCATAGCTGGAGGCAGGATCATCTCTCTTTCTCCTTTTCACTGACAAAATCTGTGATAAATTGCTGTAAAAACCTCATTCTCTCTCTCTGAGCAATTATGTAGGTGTTGTTTGATTTTATATAGCTATATATATATACATGTAGGTATCTGTATAGGTATCTATACAAATCACACTCCAGCAAAACATGGCACCAATGCTTGGCAGACTGCACAAAGATAACTTTTGTAAAATCAAAATACCATTCTGCTTTGTCAGGCACATTGTAAAGGAAAAGTAGTGGAACAGTATTGAGCTAATATAGAAATCAAAACTTATATATATATATATGTTCTGATATACACACACACACTCCCACACAGAGAATGTATAGATATATAGAGAGAAAAATGTCTGTTTCAAAGCCCAGAACAGGATTTCCCATTCACTAGGTAATTTAATCATTGCTGTCTTAAAATAAGTTGGTTCAAGTACCAAGATGCACAAGGAAGAAAATCTGTCCATCATCAGCATTTATAGTTGGTACTACATTATAAATTATCTACATGCACATCCTTTCCTTCAGTGATTCCTTTGAGTAGCACTGTTCCAGGAAGATGACATACAATCTTCATGCTATATTGCAATCATCAATCAACTGATGGTTTTTAGTGTATGTACATTTATACATACATGTGCTCCACAGAAATTACTCTGGCACCATTCTTGTATGATTCCTGTTCAGCATGTGCACCAAGGCATGAGCTCAATTTAAATTCTGTGGTTGAAGTTAAACATGGGTTTGTGTCCTTCATCTATGCAGTTTAAATATCTCAGGGAAATAAGAATTTTGCTTGATCCTGATTTGGGCTGGACTTCTACAGGTTCTGACCACAGCCCATCACATACTGTGAACTCTTTCACTTCCTTAAAAACTGGGTTTGAGATTTGAAGATACGATTTTGAAAAAAATTAAGAATTGAAAACCCCACATGTCACTAGCAAGAGCAAAGGGGACATGAATACACATAAAAGGCTTGAGTGTCACTGGCAATTGTATGCCATCTTCTATGCACTGTACAGCCTCCAAGTTAAAGGCACCTGAAAAAGGCAGGGATTAAGTTTTTGATAGTTACCTTTAGTCTTATACATCACTAACCATTGACATTTTACACTGTATAATGAGGAATGCTATAAAGAGAGGCAGCAGAAAAATAGACATACACATTGCCCCAACTCAATCCAATTTCTAGGTCACCCAGACTCCTGAATTTCTGATCAACTTTCCCATTTTGGTGCCCTCTGAGGTAGGTGAGACAAAGGTTGAGAGACAGAGCACACTAACCAAGAGACAACTGAGACTGCCAACTTTCCTGTTCCTGCAAACACTGGCACTGCTCCTGGAGCAGAGGGAATAGCAGTCTGTCAAAGCACTGCTGTATCCCATAGCTCAAACATCTGCAGACATGAGGGGATTACTCTTCTATCCCCTCTCCTTTCTCCCACTTTCTTGGACACTTAAACTTGCAGTGCCTTGTGGACTCTATACCACAACACTGACTTAAATCTCACAGCACAGAGACACACTTGGATTTTATTTAGCTCATAATACGAAGCTTCTGTAACAGCTTTTCAAAGCATTATATTGAGAACTCTTGGGGAAAAGAAGTGAAAAATTTTTTGATCCCAAGGAGAAAGGAAAAGTACACACATAATATTTTATTATATGTGACTTGTTTTCAGTATTGAAATCAAAGCTTTGGAGAAGGCTGCAGAATATAAAATCAAAGTGTCAAGATTCAAGCTGAATATATCTAACACTGATTTTCATTGAAAGTTTTGTTATAAGTAACTAAGTACAGTAAGACAGAGTCTTTTCTATATTTGCATAAGTAATACATTACGCTGGAAATAGATTTATTTTTTAAGCTTTAAAAGTACTGTTTTAAAAACATAGGTAGGACTTCAACCAGAAACATGCAGGATTTATCTTTTGTGAATAACAATGTATGCTGAAACAACTTCTCAACTCGCTCCAGAATTATTTCTTGAAAAATTGGAAGCATGGAAGTAAATTCATATAATGAAACTCTAAATTAAATAGTTCCAAACTAGTGTATTATCTGAAGAGAGATATAAGGGTAATCTAGCTTGTTACCAAATGGCATCTAGCTCATGTTCTGAGCACCCTTATTGTAGTGAAATATGTTTGCTCTCTTCTGAGAGTACATACACCTCCCTTTCTTAGCCATTAGGACTAAAATTAGTATTTAAGAGTTGGAACAACTTGGCATGTGAAAAGGTTAGTGCTCATATGGCACTAACTTAAGTAGATCAAGAATGGCTATCTACCTAAAAATATACATTGAGCCACATATGATATGCTCATGGTTAATGAAGAAAACACTGGATCAAGTTCTGTATCAGGGACCATAATGGTCCCTGCTGTCCTCAAAATCTATTCCTTAAAAATAAACAACAAAAAGACCCCCACAAAACCACCACCCCAGAAAAACAAGATACACACAAACAAAAATATCATCAAAACTACACACACACCCCACACCTGACTTCTTTTCCCATTCTGTAGTTCCATGGAAGAGTTGGTTGGCTTAGGAAGGGATGTGAGTATCATCTTTATTATCATAAAATGAGTTTTTATCTTGGAGAACTTGTAAAGCACATTATCTACAGCATTCAGACATGAAAACTGTCTAGCACACATGCCCTGACTGTATTAGATGTGCTTTCCAAGCTTAGATAGAAGAGTTTAGTCCCCTCCTTGTTTCTCAGGTCAGAAAGGGCTAACAGTACTTCAAAAGACAGCACATACTCTCAGCTGGATAAGTTTTTCACTGTGGGGGGAATTACAGTCCCAAAGGAAGCTCCTTTCTTCTATTAAAAGGAGAAATTTTGGCTGTTGAGGGAGGCAGAGCTGTGGGAGAAGGTTTTTTATGAACTCAAGCAGAAATTGTGTGAATTAACAGCTGTGTCACTGGATCAGGAGTCAGGAGATCTGTGCTCTATTCCTGGCTTTGTGACCTCAGGCAGATCAGTTTTACTTAATAATTACTGCACTACAAGTAATTGGCAGCAAAAAAAAAAATCATGTAATGCAATACTCATACAGTATTGTTAGCCATTTTATGTTGCTTTCATTTTAGGAGCAAATGAGACAGGAGGTGTCAGCCCTTCTGAAGAGATAAAGTCCAAATGCAGGACTTGGTTTGCTGAGTGCCATATACTTGTACAGTGGGGAGCAAAGACTGAATGCAGACAACAAGTGAGAAAGACATCCAAGAAGTGTCATTGCCCTAGACCTGCTGCCAAGCACAGAGTAACATCCAGGCAGCAATCACCATCCCCTCCAACTTAATCTTTTCAAAAAAAGTCATCAGTACTACAGAAAACATGGAAGACTTACATTTTAAAAAACAAACCAAAAAAAAAAAACAACCTAGAAATCATCAAGCATTTTAACACACAAGCCCAATAAAGCTACAGGATTGTCTGTGACTTTTCTGGTCACAATGTCAAGCATATTTAAGGAAATCAGTGAAATGGAACAAATTATACAACAGGTCACATCTCAGCTTCTGAAAGCAGCATGGATGGCTTAAAGTTTGGAAGGGTGGGAGGATTATTCCTCTAAACACTCTTTTATTACAAGACTATAAATCACTTAGCTATGTATTATAAAACAAGGGCTATTTCCCAAAGCCTAATACAATTTAGAAAGGCATTATGCATCCTTTTCCCTTCTGGTTTTGCAGAGTCTTTCCCCATTTGATATTAACTCAGACAACCTGTCTCTTCACATTAGCTTCAAGCTGACTCTAAACTTTCAGTGCACCCTGAGTATGAGATTTCTGCTCTCAATCTGCACCTTAACCAGTAAAATTTCTAGTTATACTGTCAATATTTTCCCTTGGTCAGGTCAATATTTGATCTCTTGACTTTTTCCATAAATGAAATTAATACTGCAGCAAAAAAAAAGCCCTCTGAGTTTTATCAGTTTTGAAACATAAGCTCAAAAAGGAAACCTCAGGTGTCTTTTGAAAATGCAAGGAAAATATCTCAGCTATGAACTTTAGACAATGACTGTAGTTTTTTATTATCTACCTGTACTTACAAATTAAAAAAAACTGTATCTATTATTCTTCAGAAAGCCTCCCTAAGTATTAGGATACATTAATCTAATTTGCTGCAAACTAAAAAATTTGTGCTACATGTTTGTGTGTTCCTTCCCCTTTCTATATAAATCTGTGTGGCTGTAGAGCTCAATAACCCAAAAGTTTGTTACGGCATAAATTCTTCATCAGAAGAACTACCCCAAGGTAGCATTCCCTGGTGTAGCTGCTCTCCAGCTGCATTAACAGGTGCTTACTGCAGTGCTCATGCACAGTATCCAGTTTGCCACAGTGAAAATACAAATGTACAACAAAAAGCCCACACAGGATTTGTCATCTCTCTTTGCTATGCAGAAAAAGGTGAAATGTCCTGCTGTGGGGTAAGAGAGCAGCACAGCTCAGTCTCAGAACAGGAATGGCCTCAGACATGATGGGCTGTGACTTGGCAAGCACAGCTCCAAGCTGGGTGTCTCAGCACTGTGACAGCCACTGTCCTCACAACGGGCCCTGGCTGGGTCACAATTAACATTGACTCCATGATTCACAGAGGGCTGATCCATCTCTATCTTTATTAAGAAACACATTGCTCTTATAGGCAGTTATGATGCAGGTTGACCTAATTGGTCCTTTAATTAAAACCATCACCACCAGCTAAAACAAATCTCCATAACACATGTTCACAATACCAGGTGCAGTAAGGTATGACAAGAATTGTTTCTCGTTCTTTTTTCTGATCTTCTCACAGCCTTCCCCAGCACGATGCCTGGGAAAGTTGTCTGTTGCGCTCTCTGGCCACAGAGCTGCTGCCACAGCACACAAACTCAGAACAGCTTGGCTCTGTGCATCCCAGGATCAAAGGCAAAAGCCTCACAGACCGAAGCCCTCTTCTCTAGAAACACATCATCAACTTCAACACCTACAAAATATTAGCTTAAATCCAGCAGCACAAGGAGAATACTTTGTAAAAGGCTTTTCAGCTCCAGTCCAGTAAAATCAGATTGCTCAGTGAAATTAAAAGCTGGATTTTTTATACCATTCAGGAACAATTACACTTACATTCAAACCATGAATTTGAAATCCCCTATTTGGTTGCTAGTATAAGCACATTTTTTTCCATTCCTTTTGTAGTATTTATCACGAACACACAACCATACCCCATACAAAATTATCGAAAAATTGTGAGAACCAAGAGTATGTTTAGAAGAGATACATTTTATTTCTGCAATCAAGTAGCATTACAATGAAGTTTCTAAAGACTGAAATATTTCAATTATTATTTGGTGGGAAGGAATGTAAAGTGTTTTGTACTTTTCCTATATTTCCTGCCTATATTTGCACGAACTTTGTTGAAAGAAACCAGTCTTGTCTTTTCTAACAAGCTAGAAAGGTTAAACTCCTATGCCAATACAAAAATAAACACATTAAGAAAATGCTAGAACTGACAGATCACAAGTGCTTTCTACTACCTAGAGTGTAAAGCCAGCAGGTTTCAGAAAATGGAAATTCTCCAATCCCATCTTGCTCCAGTAATATCTGCAAGAACTATATAAAGCTCTACCACCTCTCCAGTAACATGGTAAAATGAGCCATAACCAGTCAAACACAGCAGCCTGGTGCAGTGACAGCAAACATCACCAGATGGATGCCAGGCACAGCCAGGAGAGCCCCACACCAAGGGGTTTGCCTGTGCCATAAACCAGGCTCAGCTGCCTCTTGACCACTCTTCACACCCACCATATGTCATTTCATACCATGAGATTCCTTCCCAGAGCACAGAACAAAAAGTTTATCCCTGTTGGCCCCTTTTGCACTTAAATCCCACAGACCAGGGACATATTTTGCCAGGAAGATATTCTGAGCATATTATTGCTGCTCTTTTTTTTTTTTGTGTACTTGTGAAACATGAAACCCATGTTCAGTTATTCATCATGGAATAAAAACACCTGCCTCAAGTGCCTCCTCAAATATTATTCAAAATGTAAATTACTAGTATAGAACCTCTGCAAATAGTATTTCTAGATCTACTGCCCAGTGCCCAGCAGGCAACAAGACACTTTCCACAGAAAGAAGCCAGCCTAACTTCTCCTGTTCCTTTGGGGAAGTCTGGATCACAGGACAAGGAAACAGCAGCCACAGAAAGACCCATAACAGTCTGTCTGTTGTAGGCAAGAGCTGCAGTCCTGCTGAGGACTGAGCAGCACAAGCCAACCTCTCCAGGCAGCACCCCATGTACAGAAGCAGCCAAGGAGCCTCTGGGCATCCTGGGCTGCCAGCAGCTCCTGCTGCAGGATGGGCAGCCTGGGCTGTGCCTCCTTGGCACCAGAGAAGAAAAGTTCCCATAATACCAGGATATGGGGGAAGAAATAGTCTGCTTAAGTGTGTGCAAACCCAATTTCCTTCCTGATGTCCTGTCCTTCCCTCCTTTCAATGAGGCACTGCTTTATTGTGTTACTTGGCAAAGAGCAGTTTGTTCAGCACAAGTGCAATTAGTTTAAGTTTTTCTGTGTAGGAGCCTAAACTTCTATTTGTAAGTGACCTCCAAAGAGTCCTTGTTGCTGCCAACAGCACCTGACAGCAAGTTAGAGGTTCAGTGCAGTAAATCAATGCTGCTTGCTTACTCACTATATACACATATAGTAACCAGATAGTAACTACTCCCAGTTGAAGGGCAGCAGGGGAAAACCTTGGATTTTCAGCTGCTGATTCAAGAAAAAAAAAATTTTAATGTATCAGTGAAATTCTCCCCCTTTCTTAACCCAAAAGGGAGAAAACGGGCACGCTTCCCTTGTCATAGCACTCCTCCTCTCTGTCCTCAGACCAAGAAAGCAGTCTGGGATTACAGTGAGACTAGCAATTACTGTACTGCTCTGAAAAATACAGGCCCTTTGCCTCTAGGGGCCCTGTTCTTGCACTTCTAACAGAAGACTTCCTACAAAAGAAGGTCTGAAATCTTTCTTTCCATTAATGAAATACTGCTAAGAGTAAACACCTTTCAACAGAAATTATCTGTTATCACCAGCATGAGTGAGTATCATAAAAAAAGGCCCACTATTGTATTGTGTAACAAGCCATGGATTTTAGCTCTATCACATGTATTTGTGCTAACATGTAATAGAAATAACTTAGGAAGAGAGACAGAGAGGATTTAAAACAATTTGCACCAAAATCTAGCAAAGTGACAATCTCTAATAACCCAACTGTAATCCAGCTCTCAAGATTTTTTGAGGCAATGTGTAAAACCAGTTGAGGTTTTCAGTCTATTACACAGAAAAAAACTCCCCAGGCAAGTCCTGATGCTTAACCAGAGCTTTGCTCAAGAGCCAGAGAACAGAACAGGACAAACTGCCTCCATGCAGCTGCATGGGGAAAAAAGCCACAACACAGACAATGAAGAGTATTGAGCTTAAAAAAATGGTTTATAACAGTCATCGGCTTAAAAAAACACTTTAGCAAACCTTTGCTGTGCCATCTAAACACAAATAATTCCTTAAACAGAGACAGCACATAGCATGATGGGGCTCAGCAGTGTGAACCTACTCAGCCAAAACCAACCTCTGAAGTCAGAGCCACTTCTCCAAGTATTTGACAAAACTACCTCTCTTCTGCTCACTGGCTCACTCTGGAGTCCCTGACTTGGTTCTGCTGTGCCACTTGTTAACCCCTTCAGGGCTGAGTCTCCAGCCAGCCATCGCTCCGCAAACGCCATTTCCCGAGGGG
Source organism: Ammodramus savannarum pratensis (assembly GCA_020466415.1). NCBI lineage: Eukaryota > Metazoa > Chordata > Aves > Passeriformes > Passerellidae > Ammodramus > Ammodramus savannarum. The sequence continues at coordinate 22,844,920 of JAHXMQ010000566.1, read as the reverse complement.
CAGCAAATGAGCGCGCGCTGGCCTGTTTCCACCTCAGAGTTACTGCACTCCAGGGAGAATAAATCTCAATATCCAAGGGAAAGCAATCAATGTAAACTTATTACAAACGCATAATTTATTAACTTAATTTCAAAAGTTAGTCAAAGTATCAGGGTTTTTTCTTCATTAAGTTTTGCTTTCTTTTTTTACCGCCATTATTTGACTAACAGGAAGCCAGAGAAAACAGTTCAAGTTAGTTTTAAAAGTACTTACTTCTTCCTGTCTTAAAAACAAAGTATTCCCTGGATATTGAAAAAAGAATTAACAGTACTATCTTATACCAAGACAGAAGAGTTATATTTGCCTGTTATTTATTAGTAACCACGGTCACTCCAAATATTCATGGACTTGGAATTGCAATATGGGTACTGATGGAAGAACAAAAATCAGCCATGTCTTTTCCTTTATATTTTACATACCACAGCAGGCATCATTCCCGCCTCAACACTCAGGCAAGAAGTAACAGCCACCCATACTGCAGCTCAGGCATCACCAGAGTTTTAGTGGGGACCTCAACCAGATAAAGAAGGGAGCAGAAAGCCCCAGATATTCGGGGTCAGTCTGCCTGCCCTCACAGCTCCAAGACTGCCAAGTCACCTCCCCACGTTTCATGTCTCTGAGAACACTCACTGCTCCTGGCCCCATTATTCTAGATTTTCTTCCTAACAAGCATCCCTTTGCCATTCATTTACCTAAGACAAGCGCAGCAAATTCTGCACCAGAAGTTGGTTCAGAGCTATGTCATATACTGTAAATGTCAGGGATGAGTATTTCTTTTTTGTCTGTTTTACAAATCTCTTATACCAAACCAAGAGGCTTGGAGAGGGATGTGTATCCTTCTGTTTGTACAATTTATTTTATTCAGTGCTCAGCATTTTCTACAGCTGCAGCACCATATTCTGCAGGAAGAAATGCAATAAATGTATTCTTAACCTCCAAAGAAGCTGAGGTTAAAGAGCCCTCTACTGAAAGTTGTGTTTTCTCACAAGTTTGCTACACTTCACAACTTCTTTTTCTCCTCCACATGGCTGAGAACAGTGGCACCGATCACTCACACAGTATAACGGCATAACCTCCCTCCACAGCCAATACTTTCAAACAGTAAAATCCTGGAGATATCCACCATGTTTATTAAAAATGCTCTCTCATTCCCTGATAGCAACAGTGCTCACTTAGCAGAACACTCTGCAAGGCCTACATTTGCTAACTAAAGTTTACAAATTTGTATGTCCCCAGGTGTTCTGCAGGCAATGAAGAAAAATGTGCAGTTCTTCCTCCCAAAAGTGTACAGCATAACTTTTTAATCACTTTATTTGGGGGCGGGGGGGGGAAGCTGTGCTGTATATAGAAGAGTGTCGATGGTTTCAAATTTTACAGAATATCAATAAATTTCTTTTCAGTACACAACTCAATGTAAAAAGAGAAAAATACAAGAGATTGTAAATAAATTACAGCAAACTTTGCACTGATGGCAACTGGAGGATAAAACACAGTTATCTGACACAGAGAAGGTTAAGAGGACAAAAGAATGAATTTGGTGGACATGAAAAATTGAAGGAAAGACAAATTCGGAACTGATGTCAGGCCACCCATTTTAATTGCGGAACTGAATGCCAGACATTAACACAGAGCCGGGGTCATCCGGAGAACCACCAAAGGGCACTCGGGGGACATTGGGCACTGGGGTGCAGCAGCTTGCTACAGAAAATCTTACTGGCCTTTACTTGCTTGTGCTGCAGCTGTGTTATATGTAATACCTAACACCAACTGGGGTGTTCCTTCAAGACAAAGGAAAAAAAACACAGAAAGAAAGAAAATAGTCATACCACTGAGGTTGTCAATCATAAGCAAAAGAAAACTACAGCCGTTCAAAATAAACTGCCCCTTCGGAGCTGAGGTCACCTTGTCAATATCAATCTTTTCATTTTGATGCACATTAAGAGCTATTGGAGTGTCCCCTTTCATCCTATGACTGTGAATTGACCTTACTGACACTACTGAATACAATATGGTCATTTAGGGATGCAGTAATTATTGGTAACTGCACTAACAAAGTTAGTGGCACACAAGGCATCATTGCTCTGGCTTGTATTGCCACCTGGCCTTTATTTTAAGAGATTTATTCTCATTTCATATGCCTTGACACAAACTGCATACACATCAGTCCCCTATTTACAGTTATTTTCCATGGGATTCCCATGACAGTTTCCACTAAAAAAGAGTATTTTCACCTGAAAAAAGCCAAAACAAAGCTGTTGCTTAAAAAGTCTGAATTAAGCCTATAAAAAGTCATACTACACAAACAGTCCTATGATCTTGTCATAATACCATCCTGTATTCCCTATCTTCTGTCAAAATTCAGCACAGCTGGGTCAAGAGTGGGACCTCCTGACAGGTGTTGCCGCCTGTCACTGCAGAGGTGACAACACACACCACCACCAACTCTGATACACACCAGCCCATCAGAAGCTCCTCCCTCTTGCCAGGATTATACTCTGCTTCCGAAATGAATCAAAAAGTAAAACTGTCTCCAGGACTCGAGATGGGAAGAGCAGGTGCCCAAGACTTGTACCCACACTCCTTTCTGCACAATTCCTGAGCAGCTGCAGCCTTGTGAGCCCGAGAGGTGGGCCTGCTGGGGCAGCAGTGCAGCAGCTGGTACACCACATGTACCAGCTGCTGCACTGCTGCCAGAGATAAGCCACAGTGCTTCCTCAGGCAGCAGCTTCCTTCGCTCTGAAATTGCCTTTCCTGATTTACTGACGAAGATTTATAATGCGATCAGTGCAGAGATGACTTTTTGTTAAAAGGAAAGAGAAATAATCAATAGTAGCTTGGGCTGGAAAGGGACCTTGGAATTGATTTGGAGATGACATGCTGGGCTTGGGCCCAAAGCAGAGATCCTGGCCAAGCAGAGTCTAATGCTTTTAGAGTTCATTTAAAGATGACCCAAAATTAAATTTCCAATTGTAGGGGTCTAATTCACTCCAGATTGTTTAGAAACACTGCTAAGAAGAAAGAAAAATCCCAGTACAAATACCCTTCAGAGGTTTTGGAGTTCAACTTCCTAAATTTTTAAGTAGACCTTGTATTTTATCCTGTATTTGTTCACTTTTGTTGCTATAGGTTGTCACATTCTGCTAACCCGGAAGACCAATCAGAGGCAAGTTTCTCAGACAGCTTGCAAACACAACTGTTTTCTTCACACTGTTTCAATTCAGTGCTACTTCTGCCATAGACAGACCCACATTTTTAAAGCTACTTATTTTCCCCTGAAATACATAGAAAAATGCAGTAGCAAGAAGGCACAATACTCCACTTATTTAGCACTTGAAAGTATTTCACCTCATTTTGCCATATCACAAGCAAGACTTGCGAAGTTACCTGGCTTTAGAGATTGCCACACATTCATCCCTCCAGACTGCAGTAGTCCCATCACATCAGATTCATCTGCAGTGCAGTCTTACCTGCCAACTGTGCCAGCAGCATTTGCTTCACAACTGAGAGAAAAGCGAGAATAAACCTCATGGTGATGACCCGGCAAAAGGTCACTGAATCTCACTCTGCTGTGAAATGCCACTGAAGACATCCAGAAAAAGATCCAGAGCACCAGAAATGCAGCAGTGACAGAAAACCTGTCATCTGTTACTCAGAGTATTTCAGTAGCTCCAGCAGCCTGAGCAGTACCTTTGCAAAGTTCTCTATGCCAAAGCCCCAGTGTTTTCCCCTAAAGAAAGCATCACTCTGCAGACACAAGGGAGATGGGGGTGAACATGGTAGAAAGAAGAGGGGAAATGGGGGTGAAAAGCACTTCTTCCAAGTGAGTCATACTCACTTTGACTGTTTCTTCAGCTGTGTCTTGACAAACAATTATTGGTAGATTTTCACACCAGCACTCATTTGGCAGAAGATATTTAAGTCAATACAAAACACAGATCGGATTTCAAATTAGCAAGATCACCAATGAATTCTATGACGAGAACGACAGCAAGCCTGTGCTGGCACCAGGCTGCAGCCTGCCACCTGGTATTCCAGATTGCACTGATCCCAGCCTGTGCTGGTCCCCACCACCTGGTGCATTGCAAAATGCCTCTTCTGCAGTACTGCAAGGCTTTCTGAGCAGCCCTCTTGGAAGGAGGGCCCTTCTGTTTCCAAGGTCACCCACACTTCCAAGAAACAGCCTTGCAGAAAGGCTGCTCAGCTCCATCAGACCTTTATGAGCATCTCAGCACCATAAGAATCACAAACCACTTCAGCCTGCTGACTGACCAGTGATCTTATCACTGCACTCCTGCTCATGACCAGGACTACTTTCTCATGCCCATTTTGCTCATTGAAGGCAGCTGTACTCCTCCTTGACACAATCCATACTGAGCATCCCCACTCCAAAAGGGCACATATGCTTCTGCCCAAATCAGCTTCCCCTTGCTGCCAGAACTTCTTGGACCAGCTATTTTTCTCTCCCTTTGAGCCAGTTTGATAACAGCTCATACCCAGGTCCTGGTAACAGCTGGGGCCAGACCATGAAGTGAAGCATGCCCAGGTGTGCCCAGAGCACCCCTCAGAAAGCCCTGCTTTTTCTGGGTAGAGGGCATCTTGTGCTGTATCATCTAACCAGGGAGAAGAGCTTCCTAAATGTAAGCAGACTAATTCCCTATTCTATAAACCATAAGGGGAAAAGAGCTGTTGCTATATTTAGCAACAAATAATTTTGTAAGTTCAAACAATAGTGAAACAATCAACTGTAGAGCAGGAGAGGTCACATGGCTAATCTACAATGATGAGCAGAGAGGAGTCATGCCAGGGTCCGGAGCAGGTTCCACACTGAAACCTCACTTCTGGCAGGAATAAGTCACCACTACTGCTGCACACAGCCAGCTCTGCATTGCTATTTATCTTCCTTAAAACTAACAGCAAAAAACTCCAGGGGTGAGGCCTGAAGAAAAATTGGCAGAGACTGCAAGCCTTGGCCAGAGCCCCTCTAGGAGTGCTGACAAGGTCACAGCATGCAGATCCTGGTGCTCTGTCCCCTGCCACCCCTAGGGACACAGCATCTGGAGCCCATACCAGAACACAATGTTCAGAAAGCAGCACAGTCAAAAAAACATCAGCTCAGCCAGCCCATTGCACTACATGTCGCAAGGAACAGATAGAAAATTCAGAAAAACAACAGCATATTTGGCTTAGAAAGACATTTTCTTACCTTAGTCAGGGGCTTCTAAGGATTTTCCAGCAATGCTAAGGAATCAGAGCAGCACAGCCTTCCTTTTTACCTGGTTCCACCACCTTCTTCCAAGTGCAGCAGCCTTCACAACCCTTACATGGACCAACTTCAGCCACCTGGCACTGAAGATTTGATGCTGAAACACCTGCAAAGCAAGGTGTAGCAGATCAGTGATCACTCACCTTAATCAGAAAAGCCTGTGTCTAATCTGCTACATCACAGAACCCTAGCAAATTGTCTGGGATCTAACTAGCAGACCAGTGTGAAGGGGAGCTAAGAGATTGCTGGGACACACAGAGCCTGCCTGGGGGAGGTGCAGTGCTGGGGCTACACCTGAGCTCCAGGGCAAAACAAATACAGCAGAGCTAGGGATGGACTTCACAGAATATTCTGAGTTGGAAAGCACCCTCAAGGATCACCAAGTCCAACTCTCTTAAGTAAATGACCTACACAGGGATTGCACGCATGACCTTGGCACTGTCAGCATCATGTTCTGACCACTGAGCCAATAAAAGATGGATGAAGATCCAGTTGCATGTTGGGGAGAAGGATAAGATACATGACCTGGAATAAAACCTACCAAAATGAAGTTAAATCATTATTATTTTTTTAAAAATATCCCCTATTTTCATTTCCAGGATGAAGACATTTGAAACTACAGCTTTGTGACTCACAGCTACAATGCTCTAAATCCAGCACCAGGAACACTAAAGGACATCTGCCATGCCATTGCTCTGTTTTCCACCTTGGCAAAAGCAGATAATTTATGATCTCTCTGCTATCACAGTAGCTTAGAGGCTTCTTACACTTACACGAGTAAAAACCACTGAGACTATTAGAGTGGATGTAGAAAAAAAATGCAAAATATATCTACTATATAACTCTCCATATTAGCTATAGCTGGAAGGAAAATAGGAAGCTCAGCAGATTAACTGCTTTACTCATTATGGCAAATTATCCATTCTAAAAGGCAACTAGTGGCATGAAAATAATATGTGTATGTTAGAGGGCATTAGCAGAGGGGTAAGATTTCCTCACCATTAACAGTGCTAGTTTATGTTTTTATCTTTACAACAAATTAGCCATACATTACAAAAGCTTCTCAATAGCTCTTTCAGTAGAAATTAAACCTTGAGTTCACAAATATTAACATCTCTGTCTTTTCATGATAACATACCTTAAAGGAGATAAATTAATATTTTTCTGCAGTGATTAGGAAAGAAAACCCACTGATTCCAACCATGCAAGAGTAGCCTCAAAGGCAAAAGTCCACCTATCCTTTCCTCCCCTAATATATGCTAATTTGTTCCAGTGAGGACATCAACATTTAAGAGCAGGCAAGTCTGCTTCACCTGCTCCAGTGGAGCAGAGGCTGCTTTGGAGTGACAGCTGGAAGCCCTGTGGCACAGGGGGACACACCATGGGCACACCCCAGCCCCCAGCACGGGTGCAGGCCCAGGGCCCCTCCTGTCAGCAGGGGGAGAGAGCAAGGGAGGACTCGGACAATGTCTTACAGGCTGGAATGCAGTAAGGCACTGACACTGTCAAAGTCAAAGAGAAATATCTTCCAGGCTGGAGGAGCAAAAGGCTGGCTTGGGTTCTGCTTTATACCATTAGGCACAGCTGAATAAAAGGCACATTTCCCTACTGAGCCCTTTTACCCCAACAACAGGATGAATTATGTCCAATATATATTCATTCTTCATTTCTTGAGAAGATGAAAGTGGCATCTTTTAGTTTTCCAGAAGTGAAAGGCTGGATCTCTATCTTTCCTGCTTGCAAGCCTCAGGGACTAACAGGCATCACTCCATCTGGGAGACAAAAATCTGCCCTTCCAGCTGAGACCATAGCCCAAGAGTATTGATCAAACGTCCACCTCCCTTCCACATAATAGAATTTCCCAGTGAGCTAATTGTTTTTTTCTTCTTTCATCTCCATAAATGAGGTCAATGGCAAGGGCAAAGAAGAGAGAATTAGCTCTAAGTGTTCTTGGCTTCAAAGCAAGAGGAGACAGAGCTTCCAGATTTTGGAGAGTGCTCTACAGGATTTATAAAGTACCATGGGACCTTACAAATATCTGAATTTAGAATTGCTTCAGCTTAGGACAAGGCTTGCTGCACTGCCCAAAGATTTATGTTTTTCTACACCTGCTGTTACAGTTTGGCAATGCCACTTGTAGGTCACTGATGGCTTTCATACTGTCCCTCCAACAGCATGAAGTGAGTGACCAGCTCCCATCTCTAGAGCTCCTAAAGCATTTTACAAAAATGCATAAAGCTTCCCAGCAGATGTGGGAGCAGGCACGTAGCACAGTGCATCTCAGTGCCTTGTCCTCATTCTGTGCTGCTGCAGTGGCGGAGCTGAGCAGCACCTCCCGCCCTGCAGCCCCGTGCTGGGAGCGCAGGTGAGGAGCAAAGCAGAGCCTGACAGTGCAGGCTCAGACACACACCAACATCATGCTTGCAGAAAGGAATACTCAACCACCAGCAAAGGCGCCAATGACAGAATTAAAACCTGATGCCTGAGAGAAAAGTAGGTACTTAGGCTTTCTCTTCCAAAACAGCAATGATTCTCTGAGGTCTGGCCATCAGCCCTTCTCTCTTTTTCTCCCCCCAAAACATGGGCATTCCCTTGTGCAGTATAAAAAGCCCTACAGGACTTATTAGTATTAATTCAGGCAGAATTAATAACAAGAATCAGGAATGATGGTCAGGGAAGGGCAGCTACAGACTACTGCTTCTATGGGTAGGGAAGCAATTAATTTGCTCCTGAACCCTTCACAAAGTGTTTTCCCATATTTTGGGGCCAGTTAGAATGTAAAAGTTACATTGACAGTAGGAACAGCAAGTTCTCCACCAGAAAGATTAAAAACAAAAAAAAAATTTCAACCGACCTCCACAGGTCTATTCTGTACTTTCTCATATTTGAGTCCCAGCACTATCACCTGAATGCTGGTTGTGTGTGGTGAAGCTTCTGGCACACTCAGGGCTATTGCAGAATCTGCTTTACAACCCTCAAGTTACCACTGAGTCACAACTGTCCAAGCACAAGACAAGAGGGCACAGCCAGAGCAGGGGGACAGGACAGCTATGGCCTCACCAGCCCTTGCTCCTGGCAGTCACTCCTCTTGCAGCACAGGTGGTGAT